>JASAOG010000199.1:10000-495000 GCA_030265305.1 Biomphalaria pfeifferi | reverse complement strand
GACATTACAAAGCAAAAATCATTTTGAATAGCCCAAAGGTTTTTCTCACATTTTTCTTATTATTTAAAACGGCCCATCACACTACATTTTATTTTGGCCTGAAAATTATAAGATGATGGAGGAATGTTATAAGCTATCCACTTCCCTTTCAAAACTGAAACTCTTATTCACAATTTTGTCAATTCTTCATACATGAACTTTTTTACTTCGTCACTTTACGTTCAGTCTCTTGTTCGAGACGCACATTATACACACTCAAATTATTTTCACTCGTGTTACACTCTGTAAGCTCTGAGTGTGGGGGGGGGGGGGGGCGCGTTACCTTTGTTTGCCTACCCACCTAGAAGAAAGAAATTCCAACCTCTGCTGCTACCTTAGCGCGTAGGAAAGTTTTAGGAAATAGAGGAAAGATCAGGAGCCAGTTAGCCTTAGACAGCCTGCAGTTTTACACTCTTGCATAACCTGCGACGCCATTGTTTTTTATGTCTACATTTAGTGGTTACGTGCCAAAAGATACACGCTAAAAGAGTTTAAATACTGTTGAAAAGCGTAAGAAAGTGTAATGTTATAATTTGTGTATATGTCGGCTTAAAAAAAATAAACTGTGTGGCAATAAATAATTGTATTCTTTCAATGTAATCGTCTGTGGTTTTGATCGTTAAAGTAGTTCCATTGTTCTATTCACATGGTTTAGTGTTGCTAGCAAATTGTTTCGTTTGTTTAATGGTCTCTTTTTTTTTAAATTTATTCTTGCAGTTAATCGTGACCCATGTTTCAAATTCGGTTGCCTCAATGGTGGTCGCTGCACTGCCCCAGCTGATGCCCCATACTGTGTATGCCCTGCTGGTTTTAGTGGACCCAAATGTGAAGTAGCTGGAAACAGTCAATGTCCGGTAAATTCTTGTTGGACATCTTTTTAGTTACAAGCTGAAATCTGCCATGAAACAAATGAAGTGTATTAAGACAGCAAAACTATCTATCTCAGCTATTTGAGACTGTTCTTGTGGGCCCTAGGCCATAGATTGTGCACCCTATAGCTAAATGAAAAAAAGGCAATATTCTTAAATGTTATGTATTGTATTAAGTGCCAGAACAAACAAGTCTTATGAAGATATTTATGACGACTATTTTCGAGAACTGCAATGTGTATGCTGGAGAGTATCCAGATCTAATGAAGCTACAAAGTTCATCTCAACTGTCAGATAATATCATCTAGCCTAGACCAAACTCCATTCAAACACGTTCTCCTTGAAAATGTTTAACAAAATATTGAGACCAAAAAAACTTGTATACATGTCTACTTGAACAAAAAAAGAAAACTGAAAAGACAAATATGTTCTTTCATATCAGCTATTGTTAAATAATTGTCTAGCGGAACTATCGATTTAGTTATCATTCAAGTTTTAATTGCTTTTATTTCGGGATAATTAAAAAAGTTTTTTTCTTCTATTTTGCCATTCTCTGATAACTTTGAAAAGATGAAATAACTAGTATATCTGAGATGAATTGCTCAGTTCCCAGGTCAGTTCTAAATTCATAATTTGTGAGGAATTTCTAGGTCTGACTTTTAAAAAATGAATACGCACACTTTAAAAACATACAATCTTCTCTGTTGACTATCTCTAATGATGTTCATAAGGAAAGAAACACGTGCACTTTAAAATAAATTCTATTTCACAAATATAACTTCTTTGTTTGTTCTACAGATCATTGACAGTGACAGTCTCGGTATTTGTGGAGGTATCTTCTGCTCTGCAGACTCTGATTGTAGTGACGGACAGATCTGTTGCGCCAGCGCCTGTGGGTCCAAGTTGTGTACTTCTGTAGTCAAAGTCATAGAACCTACATGCCCAGGAGGATGTAAACCTGGTTGGTAGTTTGTTTTCAAACGTGACCAGATTCTGTCAGTAGCTTTTCTAATGTTACTGTTACATTTCCTAAACTTAAGTTAAAGTAAAACAAACAAACTATATTTCAGGAAGTGAGATATATGTGAGATATAATTATTATCAATTAAATCTGGGAATACAAGATAGACGCGTCCTCACATTTGATATGTCGTCATTTACAAGATAAAAACATTTTTGTTTCATGGATTTAACAAACCTACACGAAAGTCTGCTCTGTATAAATGTTCTTGTATTTAAATGACCTACCAGGCCGGGGGGGGGGGGGGAGGAGCGCTTAACGCTTGTTAAAAAGCTAAAGATGAATGTAGTTCGAATATCTTCTTTTATGGACAACTCGCGATTGGCATTAAAAAAAATGTTCGTCCCCACCTCCGTAAATGTAATCCAACGAGACCTCAAAGCAGTGGACTTTGATGTTCCCCACTGGAAAGGCATAGCCCTGCACCAATTAATGTTGAGATTGATGGTAAGAAAGAAAGACAGTGAAATAGCATTGGGCTCAGCTCTGGAAGATAAGCGTGTCAAACGATGTGAACCGCACCGAGACTAATCGTTAGAGCAGGCCTCAACTTTGACCTGCGACGTCGCAACCTGTGGATAGTGAAGACCACTAGCACGTCTCTCCGTCACATGTCTGTACACCAGACCTATAACGTGGCAACAAGCTACTAGCCTCCCCTGACCATAGGTTGCCACGTCACAATGTCAGTGTTCAGGCCTACTGTGACGATCGGTCTTGAACAAACTAGTTCAAAGACAGAAGGACGTAGACGAATGAACCACGTGGTCTACCCTCTTTCTTGCTCATGTTTTTTTTGGACTCTAGTTTACCCTTTCTTCTCGTGGACGTCACATTTGAAGGATCCTTAAAGATACGCTGTAGTTGCAGTTATCTTTTTTTAACTAGCAGCAGTATCATTGGATATTAAACTTACTGCGTAAAGATTTATTTGACAATCAGTACACCCAACGCTGTCTAATTCAAAGCAATCTGCAGTTACAAGATATATGTCTCATAATGCTGGAAAAAGACAAAAAGTGGATACCATAAGCGTAGCAGGATTTTTTTCTAGAGGGGGGAGGTAAATTCACCACGGCCACATATATATACTTATAATTAATCATTATTACATTCCAACCCTTCATTCTTTCGGAAGACGTTTATTGTACTCTAGAAAAGGTTCTTCCTAAAGCAAAATTTCCGGAAATAAAAAAAATGCATATTCTGAGGTATCTACATTGCATTATCCTCCTATTCAAAAAGTTTAGTTCGAAAACCAATTTTGCTATTTACTACACTTTATTAACGGAGCCCAGCGACCGGAAGAAATGTGTAACCCCTCTTGGCTGCGCTCATGGAATTTGGTGAATGTCTTAAGTTTTATCGTCAAATCCATATGTTAGGGGGTTTTCACCTAAAAATATTCTGGAGTTGTTGTTGTTTTTTTTTTGTAAACAAACGAAAACCCCCTTAGTTACGTTTATAGAATTTGTGACTGTAGTTTGATTTAGAATAATATTGTAAAGGAGGGTTTTAACCTCAAAACTCTCTGTAGAGCGGTTTTAAGCTAAAAACCACCTGGAGCGGTTTTAAACTTTTAGGCCTCTGGTGGGGGGTTAAGCTCAAAACGCCACTTGGCTACGCTCAAAGAAGTTTGTAACTGTAGTTTGCTGTAATTTTATATATGCTTTGCTTGCTTCCAATCTCGCTGGAGAGGGTTTCAACTCAAAACACTCTAGAGGGGGAGGGGATCAATTTAAAACCCCCCTCTTGGCTACGTTCTTAGGATCTGGTGACTTTTGTATGCTTTAGTACTATATTGAAGAGAGGGGTTTATCGTTAAAAAAATTTGTTGGAGGGGGTTTTAAACTCAGAATCGCTACGCTCATGGAATTTGGTGACTGTCATTTACATTATTCCTTTTTTTTATAGAAGAGGGGGATTCAACACTCAAAACTCAAGTGACGGTTTAACATTAAAATCCCACCTACGATAAACAAAATCAAAGGAAATAAATCACTTCACCTAGTTCCACCCCACCATTTTCAGAGGAGGCATTTAAACTAAAGAACCCTGGCTACTCCCATGGTGGATACAAAAGGTGGAATTTCTCTCTCTCTCTCTCGTTGCCACCAGACTCTCTCACAAAAACATCTAAATATATATTGTTACGAATCTCACTATCCAGTCGATCCTTCCTGAACCATCATGTTGACACTCGTCTCGGCCGACCGTCGTAACTCGTCACGGTTGACCGCTCGTCTAGCGCTGGCCTGGGGCGAGTACACTCACACCACTACCCCCATCTGTGCCACCACCAGGTTTATAACAATATCTTATTATTTCAGGTTATAAATGTGAATTGAGATCCCCAGTGTGCCCTCCTGGATTCATGTGTCCAGCAGTCATGAGACCAACTTGTGTAGCAGTGGTGAGTTACAGAAACACTTTAACACGATTTGAGTGCACTTAAATATCGTTGCATCCACCAAGTAACAATTTTGTAACACTTTTTTCTTTCTTTCATCATTTTTTAATTCTAAACAAAAAAAATACTCTTTCCATCTATTTTTTAGCACACATTTTCAAAGCAGACTTAACCCTACCAACTGACAGGAAATTAATATTTATTTATTATAGAGCAGTTTTTGATAGTTGTATATGAAAATCATCCCATGTCATCCCCTTCAAGGGCTGTTTAGATATATGAATGTTTGCTACACCTATAAAACAAAATCAAATACTCTTAATAAGGAGAATTTTGTTTTTCGAATTATTATAACGAAAACAATAACTGAAAATATCATAAATCAAGGAGGAACTTTCGAACGAGCGGGGGGGGGGGGGAGAGAGAGCTTAACGCAACTTAAGATATTGCCATAATTAAACTACGCTGGAGGAGACTTAAATAATAGAGAGATTGTATATATTATTGAAAATGAGTGACTACATTTCTCAGAATGATTTTTGTGGAGGCTGTGAGGAGGGGACAGTCTGTCAAGACACTGGAATACGTTGCTTCACCACGCCCTGCCCTTCATTTAAGTGTGTAGCTACAGACCCTTGCGGTGGCTGTCCCAAGGGAGAGAGGTGTGAACAACTGTTTCCGCCATGCGCACCCCCACCACCCTGTGAAGAGGACCTCAATACGCCCTGTACACGGCCCCCTTGTGATCCAATAAACACGTGTGTCCCTGAAACTACAGTAGAACCGGTGCGTAAATCAAACTAATTGAAACATTAACTGTGCTAATCTTTTTTTTTTTTACTCTTTTTAACATTAGCTTCTCACTATTAATTATAAGCACTCACTAACATAATCTTATTGCATCATATGTCGCGATGGGTCGTTGTGTTGACAGCATGACACCTTTATTAACTGTTAACCTAGTAGTTCACACGGTATGTTTTAAAAGGAGAATACAAAGCGGTATTTTTAGAACTAAAAAAAAAAGATTTTAATAATTGTTGTACAACACTTTTTATTTTCAAATATGTACATGATTCAACTAAAGAAACTGCCTATTAAGAAGATGTTAACTAACTTATTATAGTTTACACTTAAAGTACACTAGGGCTACTGTCAATATGCTTCTACTTATAAGAAGTTATAGGGCTTCCTCGGCAATGCTTATTGAATATATTTACAAAATATTTTTTAACTAAAAAAAACAACAACTTAACTTTATGCAAACACTATTTCCAGAGTAACAAATTACTAATTTCTGTATTACTTAATTCAAACGAGCCTCAAGAGTATGTGTCTTTTACTTTTAAGAATAACATTTTACTTAGGTCTAAATATCTATGTTTTGAAGTAATGTTTACAAAACTTATACCAACTCACTCTATATGTATATCTGGAAAAAAAAATACACGTTATTTCTCCGACACCCGATCTCGAAGCAAGCTGACATTTTGCACCATTCTTTCTTTTATCTGACAGCACAAGAATCAATTTAAAAAAAAAACAACCAATTAGTTTATTAACTATTGGTATTTATTGTTTTGTTTGTTATCTCAAAAAATAGATACATATACAATATTCTATTTTCATAAGCGCCTCACTAGCAGACTGGCTAATATGTCGGCTTGAAGCATGAGTTTGAATTCAGGTTGTTTCCCCCTTTTTTAATAAATGCTTTTAAAAAGCGATTGCTGTAAACTTCACCCAGATCTCCCTTTCTTTCTTTAACCCCCTCCCCTTTGGCCCAACTAGTCCAGATATTTGATTGGATCATTGCATATTGATTTAAGCTAAAAGCATGAAATTTGGTAAAAATATTTCTAATCACAATGACTTATTGATATTGGTCTAGATTAGGATCAATAACAAATTAAATTATATGACTGATTCAAATTAAATGCTACAATTACACTTCGTGTACGCTTTTTTTTTTAAAAGTATTTCTCAACGTTTTTCTTGTTATCTTCTTTTTGACCTTGTATTTATTTTAGCCAAAAGATCAGTGCGGAGGGTGTCCATATGGTCAAGTTTGTAAACCTACCAACATTGTATGTATCCGCGCACCTTGCCCAACCCATGCATGTGTAGCAGACACGGCTCCCGCAGCTTGTAATCTAGCATGCAAGAGAGGATACGTCTGCAAACTAAAGGTGCCCGATTGCCCCCGAAACAGCCACCTTTTTTGCCCAACTAAGCCAGTCCCACAGTGTGTGCCTAGACAGTTGGCCAGTTGCCCCAAGCCTGCCCAGACGAAAAAAGTGCCTTGTTTGTTTATCAATATAAAGTCCCAGTGTTTCAGCGACAGGGACTGCGATCAGGGACTTAGCCAAAGATGTTGTCCTACCCAGTGTGGTACCAGCAGGCAGTGTACAGTTGTACCAAGGTTTTAAACAAAAACATATAGGCTGTTCTTTGTTTGACCTTTGTAAAAAGAAAAACAATCTTTTACAAGGTCTTATTTGTGATATGGTTGGTTGAACAGTTATACACACATATTTATATTGGAAAATGAAAAGCATAATATATAATATTAAAAGTGTTTGTGTTTTGTTTGCATCCATTAACCTTGTCTCATTTAAATAAAGCGTCCTTGCACCATTTTATTAACCAATGAAAACAACGTGTAATATTTTTTTTTTTGCTTGATAAATAAAAAGATATTTAATGAATGTATTCTTTCCTAGAGTCTAGTTACTGGAGAAGTATATCATACATGTGAATTGGGTTAGTTGATTTGCTACGCAAGTTGTAAATGGAGTCCGGAGCTGGAGCGCCCCGCTGTCTCCGTAAAATCATATAGCCGATAAGAAAGATTTACCCCCAGCGATCTGTAGAATGACGTTGCGCCTTTTTGGGTACGACTAGAAGTGGATTAAATACTTCTGTGAATTCTCAACGGGTCATTTAAAAAAAAAAATACCACGAACTTGTCCATAACCAGTGCATTTAGACACTGCCGTAGTTGCGTAGCCCTCAAACAAAAATTTAAAACAGTTAAAGTTTCTAATTTCGAAATAAAGTGCATTCATTATTTAAGCCTTCCTTTTTCGCAAAGAATAGATTTTATAAAAAAGATAATACAAGTGAATCTCACGTGCTTTCTGGACGGCAAAATAGCGATAATTTTATCGAAATCGTTTTTTTTTCCACTAGGTCTTGTTTAATAGACGAAATTGCAAATTAGTGAGTCGTAAATTCGTTATCATTGATTGTAAGATCTTTTCCTCAAAGTAAGTTTGGAAAAACTTTACTTGCATGTAGCCACACTTACCACAATAGTAGAAAAAAATATATATGCGAATCAAGATAGCAATATTAAGGAAATGACATTTTTTAAAAATAAAACTCTAAAGCTCAATAACTCAATAGCTTTGGAAGTTTGGAGACTTCTGGAGAAACTGCAACAATTACCTGAAGCCCCACAAACAAAATTCTAAAATTCTAGAAAATCTATCTTCGTTTTTTTTTCGCCTGGCAATTTGTTTTCTTGTGGCAAAATAGGTCTTTGGAGCTGTGCATGACAATGTATCAAAAAACTTTGATCCATAATTTCAGATGTTTGGTGTACTGTGGAAAAAAATCGAGAAATATCTGCTTTTCAAACTTTCTGTAGGATTTTTAAAATGATTTTTCGTGAGCACTTATATAACAATAAATTTGTTTTTATTTTGTTGGGACAAGTACTTATTCAGCTTTAAAAGAAAACGCATGATGTCCAAGATTCTCTTCAGATAATCTCTCCACATTTTCCCCTCTTCCTTTTTAAAATCTTGAGCCTTGCTGTCACTATTGTTGCCTAGTCACAGACAAACTTCAAGTTCCCTCTAAGCAAGTGATGTGTGGCTGAGAGGCTAAAACCTCTTGGTTACGGCTTATCCATCTTAAAAGGGGGCTTGAGTTTCGAATCCCGACTCTAGTAGGTTGTATTAGCTGAGCGGTTGGAAAACCTTCTCCCAGATACACTCCCCCCCCCCCCCCCCAAATGGTTCACAAAAGAGATTGGACCATTACTAATTAGTCATTTAAAAAATAATACAATGAACTTGTCCGTAACCAGTGCATTGAACAATGAAGCAACATGTAAGGCTTCAAAAAAAAAAAAAGGGTAAAAGTGCGTTACCTTCAGAGATTTAAACAAACCTGATAAAATTTGATTCAAGCCGGTCTAGAGCTTACATTAAAATTAATTTAAGTATATAGGACCTAACAAATTACCAAAACAAATAAATGTGTTTGTTTTCATTTATGTAATTAAAAAGTGCAGTTTTACTGAGAAAGTTTGTAATCAGTTTGAGGCCCCTTACCACTTGATGCCCCGTGCGGCCCGCACTACCCACACATTGCTAACTACGCCACTGCACTGCCGATGCCCAAACTGACTTTGTTTTATTTTTGTCTTTCCTTTGAACCCAAGAGCTTGTGTAAAGATGAAGTGTGTGGGCAACAACAACCGTAGCAAAGGACCAGGTTCTCATCTTATCTCACTTAGGTACCAACTTTAAAACTGTAGAGAGGATTAATAGAGCTCTGAAGCAATGAGCCCTAACATAATACATCTGTAGTCTGATCCTCTAGTAATCGTTTTAATATAAACTAGGGGTACAGCTGATAGAACTATTTAATATCCGATGTGAACCTGGCCTAACTGATGTCTTATAATGAATATCTAATTGATGAAATTGTTTTGTAAATGGTCAATCTCTTATTCAATTCCTCAAGAAAAATACATTTCCGTAAAAAAAAAAAAATAAATAAATAAATGTTCCTTTAGTTGAACATATAGTGCAGCACTACAGTTCACGCGATAATATGAAAAACTACTTATTAATTGTTGTTTTAAATTATGTCCAACTTATATGCATACTAAATAATTTTTTTCTCTTTAAAAAAAAAACAACTTGCTTTGTGTGTAAATGTAGTAATTAGTTTGGCATAACTTACTTAACTTACTAATGCTAATGTAATAAAAAAGAATTTGACAAAAAATAAAAACATTTGCATAAATATGTTTAGAATATGGCGTTACATCTTCTCCTCTTATAAAGAGCCTCCCGTGTTTTTTTACTATTAGTAGTAAATAGTTGTAAAAGTGAAAAAAAAATGCTTTAATAAGTGATTTAAAAAATTAGATTTTTCGCTTTCAGAAAAGAAAAAAGTAGCCATTGCATCAGAACTATGAATGGTCTAAAATACTATGGTGTCAGATTTTAACTATCTTTTCTAGTTTACGAGATCTAAACGGGACAGACGGACGGACAGACATTCCACACAAAACTAATAGCGTCTTTTCCCCTTTTGGGGGCCGCTAATAGTCAATGTTCATCCACACAATAAGTATATAAACTTAAATTATGAAACTGGAAGAGATTGTCATTAGCTTAACCATTTAACGACATTCAGTATGACATAGGTTATGACACCGTCGACGCCCATATATTAGACCAAATAAAATAATAACCATATGAAGATTATTATTTACTATTTCATTTGTTATTTAAAAACGGTCTTAATAACTAATGAATGTGATAAATTAAAGTAAATATTATTTTTGTTTGCCCCCCAACCAACTCTCCCCCCTCCAAAAAGCGAATACATTAATATACCCAGAGTAAATACAATTCTAATGATAGTACTATGGAACTTGACTTAGAAGACGGCTCGTAAAATGAAAGTCAATTTCTTTATTCAACTCTTTCATCCTGAATGCAAGCTGGAAGACCCGCTAACATTATGTGTATTCAAGAATGCCCTGAAGTCCAGATCAAATTTAAATGATAAAAGTAAAAGTTCCCTGTTCAGACCCCATGGTGTCTATAGGGCAGACAATGTAAGGTCATCTGTTTCTGTGACCCAACATTAACGAGGGTGATATGTAGCCAGCACAACGACCGACTGCCTTTACTTTTCCCCAATTAATGTCAGGTACCTATTAGAGCTGGGTGAGCTCAGAGAAGCCTTAAGATCCGGAAATTGAAAATCGCATTCACTAGAATTCGAACCCGGGACCCTCCTGTTCGGAGGCCAAGCACTTTACCGTTCATCCACCTCGCTTCATAAATTTAATTATTAGATTTTTTAAAATCATAACGTTTAATACAGACTTTTCCACGTGCGGCCAATTAACTAGTAATTCTTTTCCCAAACATAAACATAAACAATCAATTTTCGAGACATTGTCAAGTTACGTGCCCACCACTGAATTTGCAAGCTGAATAGAGGAAGTGTAATAAAATGGTGTTCAAAGCAGAAAATCTATTGCCGTGCTCTTCAAAGTCCAGCTTGTAATTGTGAAGATCGATCTGTGACCCTGTAGAGACTAAACCCAAATTGACTCTGCTTACTCGATACTTTATAAAGCAAATGGCAAAAAAAAAAAAAATGTCTAGTCTATGCTCAATATCAGACGTTGGGCAGACAATGCAGGGAAAAGTAAATTCTTAACATTAAAAACTGGCTAGAACTAGCTACATTTAGTCACAATTGAAAGACCTTCATTCAAACACGCCAAGAAATTAATATATCTAGCCACACCAAAAGAAAGCTACGTCTAGCCAAAACATATGATTGCTGTTATTACTGATTACTACAAAAGTAATCTCTGTCAAAATGAATAATGAAATAATATAACTATATGGCATCACGGCCGAATATATAGACGACTGGAGTATTTAATAGCAGATACAACCAGTGGCGTCACAAGGGTCGGTGTCACCCGGTGCGGTAAGCTCGGGGTGTCACCCCCCCCCCCCCCAAGGAAAAAATAATGTTCCCCTAAAAAACAAACAACTTTCTTTATGTTGAAAAATAAAACTGTAAGGTAATTAATAAATTGGTTATACTCCAAAATTTGGTTTTCGATTCTATTTTAAAATGTCATTGTTTTTCACATTTTATCAAATATTATTGTATAAATTAAAAATGTGCATTCATAGAATTGAGAAATCTTGAGTTGAACATATTTTTTTTACTAGAGATTATTCTTAAGCTCCTTAAGGAAAAGTTATTAAAATACACTAGTGTTTCTCAGCTAGTTCCGAAAAGGCCAATCAAGCACTGAACAAGTTTACTTCCTGCGAAACTTCGTCAAAAAAGCCTGGAATACCAACAAAGGACAAAAATTCAGTTTTGTAGATTTAAAAAAAAATAGTTTGATAGCGTCCAGCGGAATTATTCTGGAGAATAGCAAAAGAGTAAGGTATCTTGCAACAATTTGTCCAGATTCAGCAACATGTCTGAAGCAACTCAAGCTGTTGTCTCATAACAGACGCTGGAATTCTTCAACATCGATACGGATATGAGATTAGGGTGTATCTTATTCACATTTCTCTTTCTTGTAGCCATCGACGATGTCATTAAACAGGCTGCATTCGGGATGCCATGGCGTAAATCAAGTCGAGATGGATAGTGTAGAAGACATAGCATTACTTTGAAATACAATTAAATGTATACACGAGCTGACGGATAAAGGCGCCCTCAAATTTATACATATAGGGTGGTGCAGGTTACTCAGTTCCCGATCAACATTGGTCATACAGATCTTAAAGAATAGTAGAGTTAACCTATTTAGGCAGTGATGGAGACATATCTCATGATGTTGCATGTCGGATTAGAAAGCAGGAGTTGGCTTTCAATAAGTAGAGCCAATCTGAACAAAACAATCAATTAGCCTGGAGATTAAAATCCACCTACTCAATACAATCATTGTCCCCACGCCCATCTACGCTTCGAGGCGTGGCAGGTTGAAAAGAGACTGAGTAGGGATGGCTGAGAAGGATCCTACGAATCCTCCCGAGCAGGGCCGGTCTTAGGCCTCTGCAACCTATGCGGTCGCAGTGGGCCCCGCGCTTTCATAGGCCCCGCACTAATCGTAAATGTATATTATTAAATTAAACCTTTATAACTTATATATAATAACAGAATTTCCACGGCATACTGATTTTCAGGAAATCTTCTGAAAAAGTCAAAATATACGAAAAAGTCATGAAAATCTACTGCAATAGTTAAAATCATTTGCATAGGGCCCCGCAATAGCTAGGCCCGGTCCTGCTCCCGAGATAATGTTACCAGTAGAGAAATCTTTTCGCACACGGGAATTCGCTGTCTAAGGGAAGAGGCAATTGAAAGTCGATTGACATTTGTGAGACATATCATTAGACAAGACGAAACCCGTTTACTAAAGTCAGACTTAACATGAAAGCCGAAAAGAGGAAATAAAAATCATGGCAGTCCACGTCTAACCTAGCGTCACATCTTTGTAGAAGTCCTGAATTTCGTTGGCACCTGCTAAGAAGTGACTTTGAAAGTCGCCTTAGACTGATTCCCGTGGAGAAAGCTTGCAGCCTTATGCGTCAAATGGCGTTTGAGAGTCTTACGCCTGTGTGTTTTTCAACACATTGAACCAAAAAATGTTACGTTCACCACTCAACTGGTCAGATAAGATGTTTGGGGGAGTGTCTCAAATACACACAAAAGTGTCCGGGATGAAGCACCGGGCGCCAATCTTTTTTCTAAATTTCTGAGCTTCAGAAACTCTTTCTCCTGGCGTCTACAACACATAATAAATTAAAAAGGGTTGGGACATGTTGATACTAAACTGTGAGAGACATTCGAGGCAGTAATTTGTTTTTAAAGTTGTATTTTGGAAAAGTGCATTTTTCCCACTTGGGTGTCACCCCTCTCTGGTGGGTGTCACCCGGTGCAGCCTGCACTCCCCGCACCTCCCTAGTGACGCCACTGGATACAACGATCTAGCTGTGTCCTATGTATGAGGTTAATTTTAATGTTAATACAATGGTCACATAAAGGGAGATTACCAAAGGAGGCGGGTCTAGCCGAGGTGGTGAAGAGAAACAGGATGACACAATAAAATACTCGTCTTGACAACAACAACAAAATTGTAAATATTAATTCATATTCCTTTCCGCCGATTCATCTTTATCGTTTTTAGAATTTATAATAATTTCTCATTTATCAGCAAAACACATCACATACATATAGAATCATACAAAAAGCATAGAAGGTAATCAAGAGAAAACGAGATTGCAAAGACAGTGTATATGGAAACACAAACCCAAAATTGGCCCCCGAAGTGGTCCACCCATGCAGACTTCAATATTTTCAGAAAGAACATCCAAATGAAATTATATCAAAGACAAATGAGAGATAAGAATGGAGAAAGAATGTTGACAGATCTTGTGTAGTGCCCCAACGGTACAGCAGATCAAAGGATAGGTGCAAGTGAATGCAAAGTTAGATGTGAAGCTGGCCTAACTAGTTCCCCTTTTAGACCTTGTGGTCTATAGGGCAGATGATGTAAAGTTCATCTGTTTTTGTGGCCTAAGGTTAACGAGGGTGTCATGTAGCTAGCACAACGGCCAACCGCCTTTACTTTTCCCCAACTAATATCAGGTACCCATTGGAGCTGGGTGGACTCAGAGGCGCCTAAGGATTCCGAAGTTGAGAATACCAGTCTTCACCAGGATTCAAACCCGGGGCCCCCGGTTCGGAAGCCAAGTGCTTTACCGCTCAGCTACCGCGTCTCTCCTGGCCTAACTGAAGTCTTATAATTGATGTAATTGTTTTGAAAAGGCTCAATCTCTTATTCGAATGTTCAAAAAAAAAAAAAAAAAAAAAAAAAAAAACAATTTTCGCAGATAAATAAAATGTATACGGAAATGAAGCTTACAAGATTACTATTCGTTTTAATCTAGGTCTAACTTGTAATGCATACTAATTAGCTTTTTATCTCTAAAAAAAATGCTTGCATAAGTGATTTTAAAAATTAGATTTTTCGCTTTCAAACAAAAAAAAAAGTAGCCGTTGCATCAGAACTTTGAATGGGGTCTAAAATATTGTGATGTCGGATTTTCAATATCTTTTCTAGTTTACGAGATCTAAACGGGACGGACGGACAGACGGACAGACATTTCGCACAAAACTAATTGCGTCTTTTCCCCTTTCGGGGGCCGCTAAAAAAGGAAAAGATGATTAGTGTTATCACCGACATTAAAATGGTAAGGGGTTAAAGGACTTATTAAAAAAAAAAAAAGGACTTATTAAACCCGGAATAGCTGAAAGGTGACAACCCATTAAAAAACCTTTCTGCTCCATTTAATTTCTTTTTTTTTTTTTCAGTACGATTTGCCAGTGTATATGAGTCATTGTGTGTGTATGTGTGTGTGTGATGGGACTGTGTACGTGGAACAGATTGTAAACAACGTAGATAGAAAACGGATGTGACCTTTAGTTGTGTCAGTTTCCCGGATATAACTAGACTATATAAACATCTACCTTGATAGTCCGTCACTTGTAGTTACACAGATTTAAGCATGTCTAAGTACAGTACAGTTCATTTTCTTTTGGTGAGTAGGTGAACAAATCAAATCGTCTAACTCGATCTTGTAGTGCTAGAGAGAGTTAGTTAAGTGCCCTACAGAAACAAAACAATAAATATTAAAACTGTAATTCTATTGTCCTTTATGGATTGATTTAATGACTCATGTTAATATTGTTACAACATTAATTGGTTTCACACATTCATTATTTTAGGTTTTGACAGTAACGATTTTTGTGAGTACAAATTTTTCACATATTTTATATATATATATGTATAGGGCAGATGATGTAAAGGTTAACTGTTTCTGTGGCCCACAGTTTAAGGTGTCATGTGGCCAGCACAATGACAGTTAAGAAGGTGTCGTGTGGACAACACAATGATCTTACTTTTCCCCAACTTAAATCGGGTACCCATTAGAGTTGGGTGGACTCATAGGCGCTCTAAAGATCTTTAAATTAAAAATCCCTCTCCTCACTGGGATTCAAACACGGTTCGGAAGCCAAGCGCTTTAGCGCTCAACCATCGAATACATTATTGCATCTTATTTCTATCTCCTTGTATTGTTTCTCCGTATATAATAAATACGTTTTTTGAAATAGAGATAGACTACTTTTGTTAGAATACAGCTGAACCTTATTTGATTGAAATTGATTTGATATAAAAGCTATATAATTACTTCTCTAAGTGTTACATCCAGTCCTATCTCTTTCCGAACAGCAGGGACTGGGAGCTAAGATAGAAGGGGTGTAATTCTGTGCCATCGTAGCAACAATTTGAGAAGCAATCTTTCCAGACCAAACGACCATACAGCCATACTGTTACAGCGTGCACCTTGATCTAGTGATAATCATTAAATCATAAAGTATACAGTTAACGTTAATGTTGCTTGTCCCCACTACCTCCACTTTGTCACTTTGTTAACATTCATATTTTCTTTTATATTTACAGGGTGCAGCAAGTAAGTGAACAATTTTTTTTCTCTTTAAATTGTGTCAACTTGAAAAAAAAAAAACAATTTGAACTATATTGCTATGTTATATATAAAATGTTTATTTTCTGTTCACATATTTTATTGTTCAAAGAGTATAAAAACAAATAGATTTCATAAAAATATTTTGTTTTCTAACCATTAGAAGCCCAAGTAGAATGTCCAGGAGGATGCCCTGAAGGTAAACCAAAATAAACTATTGTATTGATTGAGACGTTATTAGGGTTTGGTTTGGTTTTATTGACACATAATAGACATTTAGACTTTTATGCTTTTTTCTTTCAAGATTTGTTTTCTTTTTTCTTACAAGCTCCTTTTAAGAATTTCCATATATATATACATATATATATATATATAAATATATATATATATATATATACTTATATATCATGGGCGTAGCCAGGGGGGGGGGGGTTGGGGTTCAAACCCCCCCCAACGAAGGGGGGAAGGGAGACAGACTTTAATGATTGATTTTTTGCGTTTATTTAGTTCATTTTAGGTGAGATTTTAATACTAAAGCATCACTTGCCCCAGCACAACCAAGGGGGTTTTGAGTTTAAAACCCCCTACCAGGGGGTTTTGAGTTTAAAACCCTCTACCAGGGGGTTTTGAGTTTAAAACCCTCTATCAGGGGGGTTTGAGTTTAAAACCCTCTATCAGGGGGGTTTGAGTTTAAAACCCTCTATCAGGGGGGTTTGAGTTTAAAACCCCCTAACAGGGGTTTTTGCATTTAAATCCCCCTCTTCTATAAAACAAAACAAAAAAATGCAAACGACAATCCCCAAATTCCAAGAGCACAGTTAAAGAAGATTTTGATTTTAAAACCCCCTCCAAAATTTACGATAAACCCCCTCTTGAATATAAAAATAGCAACTTACACACTCAAAATTCTATGAGTGTAGCCAAAGGGGTTTTGAGTTTACACCCCCCTTCCTTCCTCAGTAGGGTTTGAAGGTAAAAAAAATACCTCTTCAATATAAAAAAAAAGCAAATTACGCACTCAAAATTTTATGAGCGTAGCTAAATGGGTTTTGACTCAAGTTTAAGTTTAAACCCCCCTTCAGCGGGGTTTTAAGGTAAAAAATACCTCTTTAAAAATAAAAACAAAGCAAATTATACACTCAAAATGTTATGTGAGTAGTCAAAAGGGTTTTGAGTTTAAATGCCCCTCCAGTGGAGTTTGAAGCTAAAAAATATCTCTTCAATATAAAAAAAAGCAAATTACTCACTCTAAAATCTATGATCGTAGCCAAATTAGTTTTTAGTATAACCTTCCCCCTCCGCCAGTGGGGTTTGAAGCTAAAAAATGCATCTTCAGTGTAAGAAACAAAGCAAATTAGGCACTATAATTGCGTTGCCAAAAGAGGTTTTAAGTGTAACCCCCCCCCCCCTTCAGAGGGGTTTGATGCTAAAACAAATACCTCTTCAATATAAAAAAAGCAAATTACACACTAAAATTATTTGAGCGTAGCCAATCCTATTGGGGGTTTTGAGTCTAAACCCCTCTCCTACAGATGGCTTTTTAAAAAAGTTTAAACCCCTGCAGATGGTTTTGAGTTTAAAATCCACCTACTGAGCGTTTTGATGTGGAAAACCTGTATCTTTAATATTACTCTAAACCAAACTACAGTTACTAAATTCTATTACCGTAGCTAAATAAGGGTTTTGAATTTTAAAAATTATCTAGAGATTTTGTAGTTAAAAACCCTTAACAGATTGCTTTAGATTTTATATTGAAAAGGGAAGTTTTATCGTCAAAATAAACTACTATCACTTCATCACAAGAGCGTATTTAAGAGAGGTTACACATTTCTACTAGTGGCGTGGCTCCATTCATAAAGTGCAGTAAATAGTCATCTGCCAAAATTGAAAAAACACTAAATGTGGCTCAACAAAGATGGCTAAGACAAATTTTAGTAGTCAGTTATAGAGATCGCAAGGAAATCCTATGCCGAATTACCTTCAGTAAGATTGTGACATAGCGTCGCATGAGGTTTGCGGGACAAAATGAATTACGCATAAGAAGAGTTGCGATGACATCCTAGTACAACTTAGCGCCACACATTCATGGAGGTCCTCAGAGCAGGTAGGAAGAGGCTTCAGACATTACCAGTGACAGATTTTTATGGAAACAGCTTGATGGCAAATGCGCCGAACGGCGCGGGAGGGTCAAAGTCAGTAATAATAGCACATTAGGTTTTTGAAATAAAACTTTTTAATAGCAGGAAAATGCTCTGTAGATACCTCAGAATATGCATTTTGTAGGCTTTCAATACCAGAAATAGTGTTTGGCGGCGGGGCTCCTAGCGCTCCCCCAGACCCCTTTGCTGGAGTTGGCGGGGAATCTACAATTTTTGCACTAACTCCAGGAAGTATTCTAGGGCACAATAAACGTCATCCGAAAGAATGAAGAGTCAGAATGTAATAAAGATTGTGTACACACACACACACACATAAATACATATAAATATTTTTTTTGCTGGGAGGGGGGTTGGGGGGGAGAAAAAAATCCCCCCAACCTCCCCCCACCGAAAAAAATCCTGGCTACGCCCATGATATATATATATATATAGAGAGAGAGAGAGACAGACAGAGACACAGACAGACAGACAGACAGAGACATAAAGACAGACAAACAGACAGACAGATAAAGTATTTATTTATTTTTAAAAAAAATTTGATTTTTCCCATCAGGTCAAGTGTGTGAACTTCGTCCATTCCCCTGTCCACCTGGTAGATTTTGTATTCAAATAGTTGTACCAACATGTGTTCCACCGGTTAGTGGACTTTTTTCTTGTCTAGTAATGTATCCAAGGGCAGAACTACTTTAGCGATGTCATATGATCGTTTCTTGTTTATAATTAATTTGTTTGATTGGCGGTATTTTTACCTCGTAGGTTGAGATAATTCAACTATAACTAGATAATACGAGGTAATGAATCGGCCAATTTATTTAGACCTTAAATTTGTTCATTTTTCTGTGCACATGATAATCTCTATCCTATGTTATATGCAGCTCTATTCCTCTAGCCTGGCAAAGCTATACTAACTTTGACATTGTCATTGGATCCAAAGAAATGATTTCAATCTCAGACATTTCTTTACTAAGAAATTTATTATATTTGATTTGGATAACACTTGAGAGACGTACTCAATTGTTCGACAGCTAGACTGGCAGGGGCAACAATCCTGTAAATCAGTTGAAGTGGAAGGGAAGACAATCTTTTATTCGATGCGACTAGAAAAGGGCTTAGAAACATAAAACTTACTTTCACTAAACATGTTAATGACCTTCTCTGACGTCTGCTTACTCTGACTGGAATAGAGAAGATCTGTAGAGGTTTGAGGTGCAAAGAACTAAATTAAGTTACAAACATTTACTTTTGAGGCACAAAGATCTACTTTTGAGAATCAATGATCTTCATTTGAGGCACAAAGATCTACTTTTGAAGCACAAAACCTTACTTTTGTGGATCAATGATCTAATTTTGAGGTTGAAAGATCTACTTTTGAGACACAATGATCTACTTTTTTGGATCAATGATCTAATTTTGAGGATGAAAGATCTACTTTTGAGACACAATGATCTACTTTTGAGACACAATGATCTGCTGATGAGATACGATGATCTACGTTTAAGACACAATAATCTATTTTTGAGTATCAATTATCTAAATTTGAGCCACAAGGATCTACTTTTGAGACACAATGATCTACTTTTGAGACACAATGATCTGTCAGCACAAAAGAAAGTCAAAGACAAAAAAGAAAGTTCAGTCTGCCCTTGTCAGCCAAAGTCTCTGTGTGAGACGTAATCAATTAGCCTATTTATGTCTCAGCTGTTTTGCTCTATACTTTTCTTTCATCTTTAGACTTTGAAGTTCGACAAATGAGAGTCTACATTTTATTGCTGAAACTAGAGAAATGAGAGCCTACATTTTATTGCTGAAACTAAAGAAATGAGAGCCTACATTTTATTGCTGAAATTAGAGTAATGAGTGTCTACATTTTATTGCTAAAATTAGAGAAATAAGTGTCTACATTTTATTGCTGAAATTTTGTGAAATGAGAGCCTACATTTTATTGCTGAAATTAGAGAAATGAGAGTCTACATTTTATTGCTGAAACCAGAGAAATGAGTGTCTACATTTTATTGCTGAAATTAGAGAAATGAGAGCCTACATTTTATTGCTGAAATTAGAGAAATGAGTGTCTACATTTTATTGCTGAAACTAGAGAAATGAGTGTCTACATTTTATTGCTGAAATTAGAGAAATGAGTGTCTACATTTTATTGCTGAAATTAGAGCAATGAGTGTCTACATTTTATTGCCGAAATTAAACGTTCGAAAATAATTCTCCTCTCTAAGCACCTTACTTTTGTGGATCAATGATCTAATTTTGAGGTTGAAAGATCTACTTTTGAGACACAATGATCTACTTTTTTGGATCAATGATCTAATTTTGAGGATGAAAGATCTACTTTTGAGACACAATGATCTACTTTTGAGACACAATGATCTGCTGATGAGATACGATGATCTACGTTTAAGACACAATAATCTATTTTTGAGTATCAATTATCTAAATTTGAGCCACAAGGATCTACTTTTGAGACACAATGATCTACTTTTGAGACACAATGATCTGTCAGCACAAAAGAAAGTCAAAGACAAAAAAGAAAGTTCAGTCTGCCCTTGTCAGCCAAAGTCTCTGTGTGAGACGTAATCAATTAGCCTATTTATGTCTCAGCTGTTTTGCTCTATACTTTTCTTTCATCTTTAGACTTTGAAGTTCGACAAATGAGAGTCTACATTTTATTGCTGAAACTAGAGAAATGAGAGCCTACATTTTATTGCTGAAACTAAAGAAATGAGAGCCTACATTTTATTGCTGAAATTAGAGTAATGAGTGTCTACATTTTATTGCTAAAATTAGAGAAATAAGTGTCTACATTTTATTGCTGAAATTTTGTGAAATGAGAGCCTACATTTTATTGCTGAAATTAGAGAAATGAGAGTCTACATTTTATTGCTGAAACCAGAGAAATGAGTGTCTACATTTTATTGCTGAAATTAGAGAAATGAGTGTCTACATTTTATTGCTGAAACTAGAGAAATGAGTGTCTACATTTTATTGCTGAAATTAGAGAAATGAGTGTCTACATTTTATTGCTGAAATTAGAGCAATGAGTGTCTACATTTTATTGCCGAAATTAAACGTTCGAAAATAATTCTCCTCTCTAATTGAAAATTTTGGCTTAGCTATTAAATATGTTGTGTTTTTTTTTATCTTTATTTCTTTTAAAATTGCAAACTTTTGCAATGTTTAATACTTATAAGTTCGTATAATTAGTATGCCTAAATTTTTCTTCTTCAGCCCGACAATTGCGGAGGTCAATGTCATGAGGGTGAAGTTTGCATTGACACCGGCATCAGGTGTGTCAGGGCGCCTTGCAACGAAGCTTTTAAGTGCGTCCCTAACAACAAATGTGGTGGATGTCGTCCAGATCAGGAGTGTCGGGCAGTTAAAGCTTGCGAGCGTCCAGATCCCTGTATAACGACCTTTCTCTGTCTACCCAGAACTGGTTATTAAACAGGCGTAAAGAGAGAGTTGCAAAAGAAAAGTAATCTGTTTAAAGAGTAATGCATCCAGATCTTGTTTTAATATGTCATATTGGTTCTTGAAATTATTATGTTTATGTTACCTGTTCGTTTGTATTTATCTTAAATGAAATGTAAATAAATTGTTTAGAATATTCAATTCTTCTGATGAAAAAATACGAAATGAAATGCTTAATAAAAAGATGAAACTGTTAAAATTGTTATGAGTAGTATACACGCCACGGTCTTAGTATTTTCAGAAGAGAGATGCGACAATCCAATATCTTTAAAATTTTAATACTTGTGAAGAACCAACAAATTCCTTTTTTTTCAAATAAAATAATTCATTTTTCCGACTTGAAATCTTAAAACGTAACATCACACATTGTATTTGATGTAATGACATACTAAATTTGAAGCTACTAAAAGCCAGCGGGTAAACAAAAATTCCTGTTTGCATTTCTGTCGCAACCCTGAACCTTGACGCATACATCACGAGACCGGAACACGCTAAAAATATTAATCAGATGAAACAATCATGGACAAATGTCAAAGCGATATCCCTTTTTCATAGCTCCTGTACAACATTACAAGACCTCCTTTGATCTCAAATCTGTTCTAATCTGTGCTTGAGATACATAAGAACTAATTGTAGAACATGAGACAATTGTTAAGGCTCTTCCGCAGTGTTGAATGTGATCAATGCAATGATCATGAGGTAACCTTCAACCAAATCAGGAACACCGGCGAAATGCTAAACACTCAATAAATAGTAGTCGACGCTAGTATCAAAAAATCATGAATACTTTAATACTTAAGAAGGGATCCGCCCAATGTCTTTCCGTAAATCCGTATATCTATTCTTTATTTCTACTGCCCTACACGAAGCGTCTTCTTTGTAGCATCACTTAGAGCGTTCTTGTTTTTTAAAGATATGTCACGTCACTTGTCGCTAAGTAAAACTTTCCGCCTTTTCCCGAAACAAATAACTAAATCCTAATCATGTCATAACACAATGTTTAAAGCACTGACCTATAGCTTATGTCTAGGGACTAGGGTCACACGTTGTCAATCTGATGCAGAGCTCTTCTAGTTCTAACAATGCGTTATCTTGACAAAGTGCAGACTTAGCTAACCCAATTTGGTATACATGTTGTACGTGTTTCGGATGTTCCTTCAGAGGTTCAGGGTTCAAACCAGGGACCATCAATTTGATGGTCTAGAGTCTAGAGCGAATAACACGACCAAGCAGATCTTGGTTTTTGCACGTGTCATTAATGGGTGACCTCGTGACTAAAGTGACATGGTTCTTTTGTCATTTATAAACCTCTGGCAAATAAAAATAACTTACTCTTATTTATGCTTAACTTCTGGATTTACCGCATGAGATTATATTACTGGCTATATTACAAACTGGCTATAACTAACCAGATCAAGAACAAGCTACATCTAATGAACTTTCTATCCATGAGCTGACTAACTATGTCTAACTATATTTAGTCACAAAATGGCTACAGCTAGCCCAATCACAAACTAAATTTAATCATTTTATGAAATATGTTTATCTAGCCAAAATAAGATGTATCCTCTTCTGGGTATACTACCAATTAGGCTCATCTAGACACACTAAAAACTAACTACATTCGGACACAGAACGAACCATTTACTTCTAGACACACAAAAAGTAGCTTCGTCTAGCCACAACAAAAAGTGGCTCATTTAGACGCACCACGAAATAGTTACATCTAGACACATCATGAGCTGTTAACCATGAGTTGTCTAACCGTGAGCTCACTGAATATATCTAAAATGAGCTGTTTAAATATGAGCTGCTTACCATGACCTTTCTAACCATGAGCTGACTAACTATGTCTAACCATAATTATGCTAACAATGTCTAACCATAAGTTGTCTAAACATGAGCTTTCTAGCCATGAGCTATCTTACCATGAACTGTCTAACCATATCTAACCATGAGCTACCTAAACATGGGCTGTCTACCCATCAGCTGTCTAACCATGAACTGTCTAACCATCAGCTGTCTAACCATGAACTACCTAAACATGGGCTGTCTCACCACAATTATTTCACTAGATCTCCTACAAAATTGTCGCGATGTCATAATATTTCAAAAAAGTTTCTCAGTACATAAGTATCTAGCTCATTTTCATCTCTCATTTATATTTAAACCTCTACCCTTAATCTATCCTCCAATTAAACATTTAAAACTTATAAACATTTCTGATTGTACAGCATTCATTCTTCCCGTCATAACTTCAGTTCTATGTCAGAGTCGATACATTTTGTTTTTATGTCATGCATGATAGAAATGCATAAAATAGACTTGAATTAGCTCACATCTGTTTTAATATTGATTTGTATTCGTTACACACACTCAAGTGTTTGATCGATCAAAGATCTGTGTATCTGGTAAGTTTTCCTTTCAACTCTCTAATGACTTTATCGATCAAGATAAGTCAAGAAGACAAAGTGATTCTTTGTTGAACTTTTTTTTTTTTTTTTTGCAAAACAGATTTCATAAATCAATTTAACATTTTAACATTGTAACATTGTAACATTTTAACAAATCTTTATATGAAGACAGGAGGCGAGGTGGCTGAGCGGCAACGCGCTTGGCATCTTGACCAGAGGACGTGGGTTCGAATCCTGATGAAGACTGGGATTTTTTAATTAGGGATCTTTGGGCGCTTCTGAGTCTACCCAGCTCTAATGGGACCTGACATTTGCTGAGGTTGATCGTTGTGCTGGCTACATGACACCCTCATTAACCGTAGGCCACAAAAAACAGATGACCTTTGAACCATATGCCATATAGATCACAAGGTCTGAAAGGGAAACTTTTAGATGAAGACAATCATTATACATTCAAGCAATCTATTAAATATTGTATTTTATAAGACTATGAAATGAAACAAAACTGCTAAAGAATCTGTGTTTTCACAAAATGTCAGCCCTCTTTCAGTCCAAGGACAAGGAATAGTTAAGTCTTTGTTAGGATTTCTAAAGTAATACCGCAATTTATTTCAAAGAATCTTTTGTCGTTGTTTTATTTTTGTTGTTGTTGTTGTTGCTGTTTTTTTTAACTTGAAAACAGAATGAACAATCTATAATCGATAATGAGATTCATTATATTTGTTTGTGATTCTAAACGGAAAAATAATTTTAAAATTGTTTTCGGATTGTTAATCACCTTTGAATTTTATCTATGCTCTATTTAGATTGACGAAGATATATGAGGAATGTTTTATAGAATTAGAACTAAAACGAATGTTCTTTAAAAAAAAAACATCTGGATGAATATTATTATAAATTAATAGTTAATAAATAAAGGAATATTTAATATAGATCCAATAATAATTTTTCGATCGTGACCTTAGATGTATTTTTAAATCATTGCGCAAATCCATCAATGTAGCCAGAAATATCCATCAAGAAGTCTGTGACCTCATGGACGTATCGAGGAGGGGCTCGGGATCAAACCTCTCACCCAAAATCTTTTAATTTTGTTCATTGTAGGTAAGATTTCAATGTTCAACCATCACTTGCCCCAGCGTTTAAAATTCTCTTCACGTTACAAAAACATCTCTTATAAAACAAAGCAAAAACACAGTCATCAGAAGACATGAACAAGGCTGAAAGTGGTATTGAGTTTAACATTTCCTACCAGAGGGTTGTAAGTTTAAAACCCAATTCGTGTTGTCTTTTTTAGGTTAACCCCCCCCCCCCTCTTCAGTTTTATACTAAAGCAAAATACAGTCACCAAAATCTATGAGCGTAGCCAAGGGAGGCGGTTGACTTTACCCCCCCCCCTTTCCAGAGGATTTTGAGTTTATATCCCACTCCAGATAGTTTTTAAGGTGAAACTCCCCCCTGTTAAATATTTAACTAAAACAAAGTACAGTCACCAAATTCTATGTGTTTTAGCTTAGTGGGGTTTTCGAATTAAAAAAAAAAAACAACTACAAAGGATTTTTAGGTTTCAACCCCCCACCAGGGGGTTTTCGATTATAAAACCCCCCTCTTCAATAAAACAAAAAAAAATAAAGCATACGACATTAATTGTAACGATGGGTATGTGTAGATCATGCGATGCGATTGCATAGGTTGTGGTTAATAGTGTGATGTTACAACTGCGTGCATTTCTCCATTCATACTAATGTGTGTGATCACTAAAAACAACCTCGTAAAGCCAGAGAGACTAATTTAAAGTAGGAACTCAAAAAGAAAAACGTGTTTTCTATAAGTGAACGTTGCCCAAGTCCATCAGCGTTGCCAGGAGGGGAGGGGTATACCCTACACACACACACACTTTTTTCCAACAAAAGAAAAAAAATCAAAGATACAATTGCTAAATTTCACGTGCGTATCCAAAAGGAGTATTGTGTGGTTACCCACTGCCTCCAATAAAAAGCTAAAGCAGATCTATAGTTGCCAATTTCTAACCGTAGCTGGGCTCCATTGATAAAGAGCAGTGAATAGTACATTTGACTTTTGACCTACAATTATTTAATAGTAGAGTAGCAGAATATTGCACTGTAGAGAACTCAGAATATGCTTTTTTTTTGTTAAGTTTAAATACAGAAAAAAAATGATTCGCACCCAGGTCCCAACTGGGGTGTCTCGCAACTCTCCTCGAAACCCTCTAGAATGCAAGGGTTTGGGAAGTACTTTATTTTAACTAACTACTGGAAGAACGTATTAGTGAGTACACAAAAGTCCTAAAGATTGAAGGGTCAGAATATAACAAAGAATTAGTACTGTGTGTGTGTGTCCCTGGGGAAAGAAAAAACATCCCCAACCGGCCACCAAAAAAACATGGTGTAGTTTTATATTTTAAAAATCTTATATAATTTTTTTTAATCCACTCTTCTAGAAGATAAAAAAAAGAAGTCAATTGTACATCTAACAATTTTAGTTATTTTTAATTCACACGATTTTAAATCAAACCTACACTAGAATAAAGTGCTCAGCAGCCGAAACCAACTTACAGAAAATAGATAAGGTACAAAATATAGGCCTAAGGCAGGGGTCGGCAGCCTTTTGAGTCGGAAGAGCCAAAAATTACAATTTACAAAATTTCAAAGTTTCTAAAGAGCTACAAGATTTTTATTCTTCAAAACAATGAATAGTACTTACATTAATAAATTTTTTTGGTTTAAAAAAAAATCAAATTCATTTATTCATAATAAAAAATATTAATTTATCTTTATTTGAATAGTGTTTTATATAGCAAATTAGATTATATATATACACTAGCCTGACATTACCTGCGGCCTGCGCGTCTAAGTTTATGTTTACTAATCTAGTGGATTGGATTTTGATGTAAGTTAAACTTAGCTAATGATCCTTTCAAGTTTTTTCTCTTTCGCTACGAAAATAAAATTAGGTTTGCGAAAATGGGTTTACCCGAAGCCGATACATTCATATCTATTAAAAACGAAAAGAGCGATAGCTTTGTTAAATGAAAGGGATTATAAAGTGAACAATTAAACGAAATAATTTTAGTACGCGATTCATGAATGAATATAGATCTAGGACTATCTCAACTCGGCTTCGCAGCTTTCGTAAACAAATGTAGTCTCTTAAAAATGCTTTAGAAAACCAAATTTAAATGTTTATTTGATCAAAATATGAAATGAATGAGCTATAATTAGGATGTTCATGTGTTAAAGTATAAAACTATCTGTGCGAAGAGAAGTTTTATCATCTTAGAGTTGAATCAGAGTTTTAGATCTAGGGATGGGATTATAAAGTAAACAATTAAACAAATTAATTTTTAGTACGCGATTCATTACGGTATTGTCTAATGAAAGAATGTTCGTCAGAAAATCTGTAGTTACATATATAAGGAACTAATTAATGTAAAAAAATGCTTTTGAAACAAAAAATTGAAGGTTAATTTTATTATATAATGAAATCAAAGGATCTCCTTTTGTATTTTCATGTGTCAAAGTAAAAAACTATCTGCGCAAAGTGTATTTCTTAAAATTAGATCTAGGTCTAAATCCTTTCGATCTATTCTCATGTCAACATTGTAGACATGGCCTAGATTCATAAAATACTATAGCTTTAATTGAGTCGGACAATTTTTATTTAGGGTCTTAAGTTTTTTTTTGATGTCTATAAGTCACATACATACACCTCATATTCTACTTTATAGTATAAATATATACAAATGGTATTATTAGATAATTACTTATTATTTAAGTCTACATTTAAACAATTAAAGATGTCTATTAAACACTCACTGTACTTCATTAACAAACGGTTGAGCAAAACAAATTCAATGGTAACTATGGCTTTGCATGATTTAGAAAGTTTGGTTAAATCTGACTCATAGCTTGTTTTTAGTTTCAAACACGACTCTAAATTTTCATTTGTTAGTTGGCTTCTTTCTTTACTTTTAATTATATTCATGCAAGAGAACGCTTGCTCGCACGAATATGCCGATCTGACGATAGTCAGCCTTCCAAATGCCAACTTTTTCACCTGACTGTAGCAATCTGGAAGACTAATCCTTGCGTCGAATATAAGTGCCTAATCTCGCGGCATTTCTTTTAAAGCTGTCCACTTTTGTTGCGTTACATACATTTCTGGACCTTCAACTCTTTCAACTTGATTTTCAACTCTGTAAATTTTTTACTACACAAAGCTTTACTTTTTAAATTGATCAATAGCATGTCTAGAGATCCTGTACCGGTACCAATTCCAAATGGCTCAATGTGGATTTCGGAACAAAAGTGATGAGAAGATTTTTTTTTATAAATGCAACAATCGTTTTGATTTTTAAAATGCTCAAATCTGTCAATAAATTCATTTTTATTTTTCTGTATAACTGTGCTGAAGTACCTCGTGTCAACTGTTGCACTTGTTTTATAGCAATATTGCTTTACAAATTGAAAATAAAGTAATTGACCGCTCTGAATAATTTCTGCAAAAGAATAATTTTTTTCTTCAAAAGAATAATTTTTTTCTTCAAAACAAAAAATGTTTCTATCAAAACATTTGGCTGAGTATCCCTTCCTTGCAGTTCTAGATTCAGCTCATTTAGTTTCACTGTTCTCTATACACCCTAAAGTCAAATGCTTGCAACAATTTGTCGTTCTCTAATTCAGGGTGATTAATGCCTTTATTATTTAGGAATGTATTTAATTTATTTAACCCTTAAAGGGTACCCATGCGAAAAAATAACACTAATGGTACCCTGGGGTAGCCTCAGTAGCCCGCTACACATACAGAATTCAAACAAGTTGAACGTCTTTAATTTTGTTACTTTAACGTCACTCTCGCCTCCACAGAAGTCCCCAGGTCATACATGTAGCACAACAGTCATAATGTTTTCACAGGACCGCATGTAGTTTACTTACTGTATGCGTCAGTCATCTGCACAGTCTGGACAGATCGTATGTTGATGGCTGGCACATATGAATTTGTCACAGCGGCAACACTTTGTTTTACTTTTGCTATCCTTAGATCGATCGCAGAATGAGCACCTGCCGACTCTTTCTGCTCGTCCACCTGCCTGGCGTGCCTGAGCCCTCTCAGCTGGTTCAATCTTGAGTACACCGTTGATGAGCGAGCGCAGGTTCTTTGAAAGTTTTGGATATCTGAGACGGGCTTCCATCTGAGGTTTGATAAGAGCCTTAGCCAACGTCTTGAGGTAGGTACGCCTGTCTGGTACTGCTTCTTTGTCATCTGCATGTGAGCCTTTTAGCAGTATCATAAAATTGATACCAACAGCATTGAGAAGGCCGTAGAATACAGTTAGTGGCCAACGCCGCATACGTCTGGATACAGAGTAGCGATGGCATAATTGATCAAACGTATCAACACCACATTTTGTTTCATTATA
This sequence comes from Biomphalaria pfeifferi, assembly GCA_030265305.1. Classification (NCBI taxonomy): domain Eukaryota; kingdom Metazoa; phylum Mollusca; class Gastropoda; family Planorbidae; genus Biomphalaria; species Biomphalaria pfeifferi. The sequence goes on along the minus strand of JASAOG010000199.1, from coordinate 465,823 downwards.
GAACTGAACCATATCTGGTAGTCTCACTGTCTCTGTCGTGTCACCCCGTCGGTGCATTGTCGATAGCAGCATGACGATCTTCTTTTTAGGTTTAGGAGGACAATATGATAGAAGAGTAAGAACACCACTGAATGCAAACATTGCTGAGTTCTTTTCTCTACCACGAAGTTCCACAAAGGAAGGAGGGATTTCAGCTTTGTTTTTCTTCATGGTTCCTACCATAGTCACTGCATGATCATCGTACAACTTTCGAGCTGTATTGATAGATGTAAACCAGTTGTCGAAGGTACAGTTTCGGTTCGTTCCGTGAATGGGTGTGGTCATTTGAACAGAATAGTATTCTGTAGCTGAAACACCAGCTGTTGTAGATCCTTTGCCTGTATACACTTCAGCATTACACATGTAATAGTTATTCGAATCACACATCATCATGATCTTGATTCCATACTTATCAGGTTTTGATGGTATGTACATCTTGAAAGGACAGCGTCCTCTGAAAGCTAGCAATTGTTCATTGACTGTGCAGTATTCTGATGGTGTATACAACTGCTGACTAGTGTTCACAATTTTATCAAATAGCTCTCGAATGGGTGCTAGTCGATCACGTTCTCTTTTTTCTTGCCTTGTACCTTTGTCATCAAAGCGGATACAATTTGTCAAAAACGTGAATCTTTTCTGTGGCATAGTGGCTTGAAAGTATGCAACTCCACAGTCTTTGTCAAACAGTTCATAAGTGGTTACACCATTCATATTCAGGACACCTGCTAGGTAGTACAAGCCTAATAGTGCTTTGAGTTCAACAATGTCCACATTACGGGTGAAGGATGGACGAACTTCTTCCTCAGCATCATCGTCATCATCATCACTATCCGGCTGACTGTCATTTGCATACCTGCGACGCTGCACTACTAGTTCAGCATTTGTGTGTGTCACAATGTCATTCAGTAAATCATCAGTGAAGAACAAAGACCATGCCAATATTCCTGATGAAATGTCCCTTGCTTCACCCTTATTGCCAGGTTGACCAGTCACCTTGTTTCGCTGTGGTATGCGTGTCCTAAGCGGTACAGAACCACTCCACTTGTACTTGTTTTTGCCAGCTAGATTTACTGGCACTTTCAAGACTTGTAACAAATCAATAGCATTTTCACCTTCAGTCTCTGTATCTGAATCTTCAGCTTGCCCTTCAGGTTCTGTATCTGAATCTTCAGCTTGCCCTTCAGTTTCACCAATGTTCTGAGTACTGGGACCGGCACCAGTAGCAAGTGAAAGATCTGTGGCTGCATCACTTACTGTGTCCTCATCAGTCGAACAAATGTCCTGTATAACCTCGTCCTCTGTTTCACTTCCCTCATCACCATCTGATGGTTCATCAATTATTGCACGTAAAACATCAATAGCTTGAAAGCGACGACGCTTATTGTCAATACTAGTACTTCGACGTTGCATTATGAAATCATTGAATCATTGAAAATTTTTGATTATCATGACCTCAACTATTTCAGCTGGAAATATTTTGGCACAAAGCGCATCTTGGTGTATTATGCAATGAAACGTTAGAATTTGGTGGTTTATTTTGTGCCAAGGAATCGTAGTTGCCCATTTAATTTTTCTTGTCATACTTCTGGCTCTATCAGATGCTATTGAAACGATTTTTTTTTATATTGATTATATTGTGTTCAAGGTATTTTGCACATTAGCTGTATCTTCTCCTCTAGTTTGTTACGATAGCGGTAGCAATCCTAGAAGTTCTTCTTTTGGACACTCAAAAGACAAATACTTCAGCATCAATCAACTTGTGCGTGTCTTTTATGTCGCAAGACTTATCTATATCAAGTGATGAGTCCTGAAGAAAGTTGAATATCTTCCACCTGCAAAAATATTACATTTCAAGACTTGGGGGCGGGGTGCGCTGAAAAGCGAGTACAAGTGGCTGAGACATAGAATGGAATCAGAACTATTTTTAGATATTTTGTTTTCGATAAAATAAATACTATTTGCGCATCGAACTAAAGAGCCGCAGCTTAACATCCAAAGAGCCGCAGGTTGCCGACCCCTGGCCTAAGGATAATGACAGGAGCAATAAATACTACACCATTTACAGCAATGGAGGAAGTTGTAGGGGGGATAACAGAAGAGAAATAAAAACCATGTTCCAGTTTACCAAAATGAAACCTTAAAGAGGCACCAAAAAGCCCCAAAATTCATTAGTCTTCTAGCCGAAAAACGGCTAGAAATAGAATTCATTTTATTCAGAAATCACTGAACCTTTAAAAGAAATACAAATCAGAAAATATAACTATTAAATCCACGAAGCAGCACTCGGTGACGGTGGGAATAATATAAAGTTTCCTTCCTTCTATAAGAAACAACATGGGAAACGTTACCAAGGAGAACACAAAAAGTGCACATTGACTCCATATAGACAGCCTTTATTATGACTCCATATAGACAGTCTTTATTATGACTCCTTATAGACAGCCTTAATTATGACTCCATATAGACAGCCTTTATTATGACTCCATACAGACAGCCTTTATTATGACTCCATATAGACAGCCTGTCTTTATAATAACATTTGAGATCTAGGAAGTTGTCAGCAAAGGATGGCACTTAGTTTTGTGCTTTTCTATTTGCTCGTTCAATTCTTCTAAGTGCACATTGTATCAAAGGCGTCAAACAATGTCATTCAGCGTGTTCAATAAATTGTCCTGAGTTACTTTCAATCTGTTGACATAGACACTAGAACTCATTTTTCAACACTACAAGTCAATTCTGTAGCGCCATGAGGGACTCTGAAAAGAACAAAGTCATAAATGGAAAAAAAAAAAAAAAGAAAGGAATATAAACAGTAAAAGACTAAATAAATGTTTCACTTTTTGCTATTTACAAGCATACAAAGTGAATATTATTTCAAGTCTTCTTGATTACATATGACACTTAATTAAAAGCAGATAAAATAGTTTTTTAATTGTCCATATTAGAAGAGGTCACGTGGTCACCTGCTTTTCTTTATTTTCCCTATTAGATCTAGCGTCTTTTGTTTTTATCTTTTTAAAGATTCGACCCTCGGGCTTTAGCCTCAGATGTTTTGTTGTGTCCTCTAGTGACACATTGGCGATGTCTGCGTGGGCGGCTTGGAATGCGGTGAAGATAAAGTCATGTCATAGTCACGCTTGAGTAAACAAAGACCTACTGACACCGACAAGAGACTTTGTTCTGGCTTTAAAACTTTGCCGCTTTCTCCTCAACTATTTTGTTTCGGTGGCTTTTGTATTTTGGAAAGAACGCACACACATTGGCAGTATTTTCAAATCTGGAAGAGCAGAAATAATGAATTTCCCGATATCAAAGTATTCATTGTATTTTGAATTATTTTTTTTGTGTACAAACTACATAGATTGTCCAAGTGTATGTCATGAGTGTAAGAGTGCTTGAGTGTGTTCAGAGTTTGCGCAACGTCTTATGATTTGGTGTTCCAGAATATAATATTACAAAGTTACAAAGTTTACATTATAAATGATACAGGAGTATGGGGGGGGGGGATGAGTGGATGAATAAATCCAATAAATAGCGTCTTTGTTTTTTTATTTTTTTATTTTTTCATTTGTTTCTCTTTGATTTTTTTTTTTTTGTATCCACTCTACGCCTATAGAAACATTGTAAAGCTGGGTATTTTAAAATGCATGTAGAGTTTTTTGTTTTGGGCGGGGAAGGGGATAGGGTACTTTTAGCACAGTGAACAGTTAACTCCCTTGCTCTTCCGCTTGTAACACAAAGGAACTGTAATTATTTCCTTGGTAACTGTGATCTGTCAATAGGACCTCGTTGTTAATTGTTTATTTCTAATATCTGGAAATCTCTCCCAACCCTTTCTCTCGTGTCACTATTTTTTATTCTTTATAAATGTTTTTATTTCATTAAAATTGAAAAAAATATTATTGGTTGCATCGATCGTTTAAGTAGCTGACGGTGCCTAATTGACAAATTCAACATTCGGTTAGAGATAAAAAAAATATTTTTTTAATATCTTATTGTATTGAAAGTTGTATAAGGGAGGTCTTTTTAGAAATTTAATTTTTAATGCTTTTTCAAAGTTTATAAAAACTCAATCTGTCTGTCTGTATTTCTGTCTGTCTGGGAAGAAGTGTGTACACGTTATTTCTACAACACCCATTCTCTGATCAAATTGAAACTTCACACAACAATAAATTGGCATAGACAAGACACTAAACAATAAAAAAAAGTAACCAATTAGACAATTACTGGTACTTACTTATTATGTTTGATACCAACAAAGAAAACTTATACTTTAGTATTCATAGTTAATGTGTTGGGTTTAGTTCCCTTAAATATTTGTTAACGCTATTTCCCCCTTACGTATTCTCCGATCAACTTCGTACATTTAAATGATTACACATTGTATCTAACAAAACATGAATCAATAAACAAAAGTACTCAATTAGCCAATTAAATATTGGTAATTCTGAGCTAAGCCAGCTCCTATGCATTTTGGCATTGGAGAAGAAGAAATTCAGTTTTGAAACATCCCCTTTGCGATTGTAAGTATAAGCTTCGTTTGATGTATACAGAAAAATGATCAAAAATAGTCAATTATTCAAAGTTAATGTTTTTCTAAAATTGTTTCTATAAAATGTATTGTAAACTGTTGTAAAATATTTTACAGGTTTCGGATATTCCTTCAGAGTTGAAGATAATAATTACCTTCTAGTCCAAACCTACTGCAGGACTACGGGGGATGAGAGCGAGCAGGGTTTGAACCCTGGACCATCGATAAATCTGAACGATAGTCCAGCGCGCAAATCGCACGACCAAGTGACCAGTTTGATTTGTGATATTTATTTCCAATCTTATAAAAGAAAAAAAAAAGAAATGTATTTAAAGTTTTTGTTTTTTTTACAGCTTCTTAAAACATCAACAGAAACAGTAGAAAAAATAAAAGACAAAATAATTATAAATTAAATGTCCATTAAATAAACAGCCAATGATGAGCTTTATGTAAATTAGAAAATAAAATGTTGAAAGTGACATGTTCAAACATGTTTGTAGTTTCCACAATTAGTTATATGTAAACTCATTTTCTTTAAAGATAGGACACTCGGGTCACAGATTCGAATGTTTGCGTTGCCCTCGAGTCTTAGATTCAGATGTTTGTATTGCCCTCGGGTCAACAAGATAAACATTGACACAAGCGACATCAACTCTCATGATTTTCAAAGCGGTGCAGTTGTAGTCACGCCAGGTCACGCTTGAGTAAACAAAGACCTACTTCTAAACTGACACTGACAAGAGACTTTGTTCTTGGCTCTGATATTTTGTCGCTTTCTCTCCCAATATTTTGTTTCGGTGGCTTTTGTATTTTATTTTTTTAAAGAGCACAAGTAACTACTGGACATTAGGTTAAAATCATGTTGGTAGAGCTCAAAGAATCAACGTGCCTTTATTTTTATTTTACTATATGTAGGCATGAGTAAGTGTGTGTGTGTTCTAGTAAGTCTTGGTGTGTGCACGGGTGTGCTTCTGCTGGGAAATGTGTGTGTGTGTCTATAAAGGAAAAACAAAACTATAAAAAAAATACCTTTCCCGTTATTTTGTTTTTTTAATTTAAAGAAATCTGAACCTATTGTACAATAAACCTGCACATATTTCTGCTTCTAGCCAATGATTATTGAACATAATGACTTTATCAAATGCCTTTTCTAGATCAAATAAGGTGACTTTTGAATTTTCTGGATGTCGTAGGACTCGCTATCAGATAAACGTTATTATTTAGTGTATACATTTTACAGAATGATTGAAATTTCTTTCTAATGACGGAAAATTAATACGCCTGTATCACCTACCAAACATTTTCGATAATTAAGATAATCACGCTTGCATTTTTAGAATTAGGATTCTGTTTACATTTGCATTAAAAAAAACAACAAACAAAGACATTTAGAACGAAAAAGAATAGTTGAAGATATAGAGAAATGTGAGAACAATGAAAGGGAAAATGGTAGATTGGTGGAAGGGTCTTCTTAGGTAGGAAGGGGTTAAAGTAAAATCCTTTATTAACTCATACTATTGTTAAACATACAGTTTCGGTTTGTTTACTAAGTCATTAATATCAATGGTTTTATAGAAAACGTTTACTATTAATCTAGAGAAAGCTTTGTATGTAGGACAAGAACAAAAGATTTAAAAGAATATAGTTATTTGTATAAACTTTAAGACCAAACATCCACTCAAAAGTTTGCAAGAACAAATAATTGAAATATACTGTCCCAAATTTTTTTCATTAATATTTTCAATTATTTATCATTTTACAAGTAAAAAAATCAACCAATCAATGTTTTCTTCAAAGAATTTAGTATTTGCATTCATAAGAAATCTTTAAACACTATTCAATTTCTTTTCGTTCCATTTCATTTTTTTTATTTCATGAAAGCATTCAATACCACGATAGACTCCTATAACATTTCTGCCTAATTGAAAAAAAAAATTCCTTTTTAATGTAAACATATATTGTGTTTGTTTTATTTTTAAATACTATAATCGGTCTGTATTTTTTTGTCTTTTTTTCTTTGTATTGATAATTCTGTCCACCCTCCAACAATGCTAGGTACTAACCGAAAGGGATTGCAAAAAGTTTATTTTGTTAACAAAGTTAGTTCGGTTCTTTGCAACAATCACATTACGTGTGTTACCTTAAAACTACTCCCCATTTTTCTATTAGAAACACACTGAACGTTAAACTTGCGTTCATTGGTCAGTTCCTCTACGACCAACGTAAGATTGAAGTGGTCACGGTCCAGCAGAATCGCTAACCAAACATTGGCTTTCAATTGCTGAGCGGTCATTGGTTGACTGACCATTTGTCTCCATTAGTAGAGGTGATAAAAAGATATCCACGTTGACTTTCCCATATCACTTGTTTCATTCAGTGACTAAAATTGTTCTCTTTGGATCGTGTTTGTAGCTGTAACTTTTCTTGGTGTTTTGATTTCTGACACTTTGAAATGTAAGTAGATCTAGTAAAAATTTAATCTAATGCTTTTTTTTTACTGTTTATTTTTTAAATGCTTTAATAAAACAAACTACAAATAAACAAGAATTTATGAGCTTTAATCTTTTTTTCTATGCAAATCTTGATATATAGATTATTATTTAAAACTAAAAAGTATTGTCAGGCTAAATTTTTGTTTTAAATTTATCTTAGTTATTCTTAGTTAATGCAATACATTTATGTGTATGTATCTCTATAATGTTTATGACACGATGAATTAAGTAATCTCCAACACATTGCCAATATTGCTAAACCTAAATAAACGCTACGTAACTGCGAACCAGACTCAAAATTATTTTATATTTACATCATAGTAAAACTCCAAACATCTTTTTTTTGTTTGATTTTTACGTTATAGATTTACGTTTATTCATAAGCTATACAGTGTGTGTAGCTTTATTAGTACTGGATTTACTGGTACTTTAACTATAGTATGGCCACATGCAATTTGCGCTTTCAAATGCACAAATTTTAAGACAAATTTCATTAAGGAAAATAAAGATTATTATTATTATTTAATAAAATCTTTTTATAATCTGCACTGTGATGTTCACTGAACATATAACTCTACAAATGTCTGCTGTTTACAATAAAGTTTACTGATGACTTCCAAAATATTGTGAAGATTTCCTTCAGATAGAAACTGTAGAAGTACTCACAGGTCATCGTGTTTTGGCTTCACCATTGTCTGCTATTAGTTTTAAAAAATAGTTTTAGACATAACTTTTTCTTCTTTAACTGTAAGATTAAAATTGGTTTTGTTTCACGTCTACAAAGAGATTAAAAAATTAGTTTTTAGTCTTTTTAGGAAATATTTTTATTAAAGGGATGGGGGTGAATTTCAAAAGATTCTTAGGAATAGTTTGTCAAGTGCGTTGATTATCACAGGATTTTGTGAAGAAAATGTGCAAATATTTAAGTTCACATCAGAAAAATGCCTAATTTCTTTTATTTTCTCTATGCTTTTTCTAGTAAATCTTTAAATCGCTTAATTTTTTAAAAAATCTAAATTACTAGAAAAAGAACTAAAATGAAATGAATACGATTCTTGAAAACTATTCTTAGTTAACGTAAAACTTATATTTTTTTGTATATCTATAATAAGGAAGAATTAAGAAAATCTCAAGCATATCGCCAATATTGCAAAACCTAAATAAATGTAAATGCGAACCATGCTAGTTGTTCTCTTTTTTACAATATAGTCAATTTGTATCTACTCTTTTTATTTGTATTACATTTATGGTTTGTATTAACGTTCATTCCTAAGTGATACAACATTTATCTTTATTGTATAATAATTATTGGAAGATTTTTTTATCTTCTTTGTAGTTAAATAATAGTAAAAAGACACATTTGAATTAAAATATAATTATAATATGAAGAAATCTGATAAGTTTACTGAGCATATAACTTGACATTTTAATGATGACTAAAAAAATTATAGAAAGCTTTCATGCAAATAGATAATTTAAAAAGTACTCCTATTTCATTGTGTAGCCTGTTTGTAGGCTTCATGATATTAAATGCAGATATTTGTAGATGGCTAACATCTAATAACATCTCACCATTGTCCTATATTTAATTTAATAAAAATATTTTGAGCATTACATTGTTTTCTTTAACTGTAAGTTTGAAATTGGTTTCGTATGATGATAACGAAGAGATTAAAAATTAGATTTTAGACTCCTTAGAAAATGTTCTTTTTTATTTAGATAAAAATCTTATGAATAGTACATCAGATGCATTGATTATCACAAGATTTTTTAAAAGAAAATTGCAAATATTATAAAGTGTTTATGCCATATTTGTTGAATTGCTTTTTACATTTTCTCATAATTCATTTTTAATGCTAAAATTATATAAAAATCTAAATTACTAGAGAAGAGAAAAAAAAAGGCAATTCCTTTTCGCTAGTTTTCCATTTAACGTATTACTAAAATGGAATGAAAACGATACAAATGTATTAAAAAACTATACAAATAAGTAGGGTAGTCAGAATTTGTTCTAAGAGGGTTTTTTTCTTTAATAAAATAAAACAACACACCTCATTGTATTCTACAGAATGTCCCGAAGATATTCACGATGTGAATCAAGATGTAGCAGGAGTTATTCCTCCTGTAGTGACAGTAGTGAAGAAAGAGAATATAGCCGACACAAACGTTTTGACAAGTTTTCCAATGAGCGGGAAAAGTATGACACCTTTACTTCAAGTCGCAAAAGACAATATTCATCCACATCTTCAGACTATAGTTCTAGTGTGGAACCAATGTCTAAGAGAACAAAGACAGGTAAGAGATGGAATTTTTTAAAAGATTTATTGTTCTATTGCATTCCAGAAAATAAGACTCACCTTCTGTAGATAGTGTTTGAAATTATAACTATACACATTTTTGTAGTTATAAAATGTTTCAATAATTTGATAATATAAAACAAGTTAACAATGTCAAAAGGGTATTATAACATTAATTTAATCAGAATATCGACTGACTGCCAGTACAAAGTAGTGCCTTCATTTATGACATCTAAGAAACGCATTAACCTCCATAAACTGGAGATATGTTTTCTACTATTAACCCATTCAAGTAAAACTCTATTATCAGCAGTCAACTGTCTCGTTACCAAGCCATTACTTCTTTAGATCGGTATGCTTGGCTTAGAAGGGGCTGAGCTCAAATCCTGAATTGAGATTAGTTTTCTTTGCTGACCGCTTCATGGCAACATTGTAACCCTCTCCCACCCCCTGTATGCCCACAAAAGAAATTTAACGTTTGCAATACTGAGCTTGCTATTTAGTGACAAAATAGCTACAAAAAATTACGAAATAATATTAATGATATAAAAATAAATAACTAATAAAGGAATGAGAATTATTATCCAGATGAATCGCTTGTTTCAATTTAATCTTTCCATATACAATCAAACAATTAATTTTTTAAAAAAAGTTTAATTTAAGCATAATTAAAGTTTTATTTATTCATTGATAATGATTATTTTATTTTTTTTTCTTCAGATCAAAGTCTTTCTAATGTTAACTCCACTGGAGTAAAACTGAGGCTCGTGACAAACTCCCCGTGTGAAATTTCTCTTAGAGTGAATAGTGCCAGCTCTAGCCAGAGTGATGCCTCAAAGGTCTTGCCCAAACCAGATCATAAATCAAAGACACAGAGAAGAAATCGCAGCAAGAGACAATTACGTAAAAAGGGAGAGCACTATGAAGGTAAGATTTTTCACAAAATTGGTTTAGAAAATAAATGTATTGAGAAACGATACTATCAAATGTAGACTCTAGACATCAACTCTATTGAGACATGTTACCATCAATTCTGTGAATTGATTTAAAATGCTTAGTAGAAAAAAAACATAATAAACTACTTTTGTTGTATTGTTATAGAGAGAAAATATTGTGTTGTAGGTCTTGCTTTCACTGATAGTCAAACCTAAACCTAAATAATAAAGATTGTAAAATTCGTGACAATAACTATCGAATGTTGATTTAAATTAGGATAACGTATACCCAATTACTAAAGCGTTATTTGACTTAATACTTTTTTCGGGATATCTAAATATTTATAGAAGTATAACCCAATAATATTAAAATCAATAGCTTTTGAAAATAACGTATATTTTACATTTTCTCATACGTAAAATTTGATATTTCTCAATTAGTTCTTTGCTATTTTCATTATTTTAGATAGACAAGATACTTTGGGACATGAGTATGACACAGTCTACCCTAGAGACAACGAAAGAGTTTACATGCGCAATCATCTACCTAAGCATGACTCCAGATACAGCAAAGAGTTTAGCAGAGATGATATGTCTGACCATCCAGTCAAACATGAATCTAGAAGCAGCAGAGAGTTTGGCAGAGATTGGCCTCACCATCTACCCAATCTACCTAAGAATGATTCTAAATACAGTAGAGAGTATGGCAGAGATAACACGACTGGTCATCTGTCAAAGAATGAGTCTAATTTTAGCAGACAGAATAGCAGAGACTTGTCTGATCATATTCCCAAACATGAGTCTAGCTACGGCAGAGAGTATAGCAGAGATCAGTATGATTATGTACCCAAGCATATGTCTGGTTACAACCAAGAGAAAACTAAAGGTAAAAAATCTGAAGATAAAAAATCTGGCAACAGTCGAGAGAACAACAGAGACACCAAGTATGAAGAAGACATGTATCCCAGGTATGACTTCAGTCGAGAGAACAATAGAGTAAAAGTGAATGCCTTTAGATCTAGTTCAGAAATTGACCAATCAGAACATGTTATCGTAGAAAAGACTACATGTAGTTAGTTGGTTGTTTTTTTTCTGTCTAAAATCTGTATTGTGATAGTACCAATAATACGAAAGAGATGTCATTCAACTTTCTCAAGACAACACTTATTTTAAACATGAAACTATTTTTGTGTTATTTTTAAACTGTCTGTTGATTAGTAAAATATTTAAGTATTTAATTACCCATATTTATAAAACAAGAATCAAAATGTTAACTTATATTGTTTATCAAATGTATAACAAGTTATTCCTGATATCGCAGAGTCTATTTTTTACTGTTGATTTTATGTAATATGTATAATTGTTTCAACATTCTTTAAACTATGTATCTAGAGAAATAAAGATGAATTTAAAACGTTTTTAAATTATTTTTTTAAATATAGTCCTTTATATAGAATATATATGTATTCTGTTATTTAACTTTGCATGACTTTGAAGTTAGGCATAATAAATGGTCAATATTAAACAATCATCTTAGTAAAAAGGTAATACAAAAAATAATGTTTTATCAATAACTATTTAGATTAAAACTGAATTTTATGCCATATTGCTTGTTTGAAATATTCACAAAACTTTATTTTACAAATAAAAATTTAATAGAATCTTGCATTTAAATTAAATTAAAATAAAAAGCATAAATAGATCGGAAAATGCACATTTAAAGAACCACTAGTACATAAAAGTTAATTCAAGTTCATTTGAGAAAAAATTAGCTTATGAAAACTTCCTTTATTCCGTACACCAAGTACACCAAAATGCTAGCTATATTAGGTTAGATCTATATCTATAAATATTAAAATTTAGGAAAATGAGAGAAAGTAAGAAAGAAAAGTGAATAAGTGTATTATGTACTAAAAAGTACTTTAATTTTCAAAGGTAGACAAAGAAAAGAACAAAACATGCGCTCCTAATCTATATTGGTTTTTAATTATTTTTCGCACTTTACAAAACATGGTACGGTACATAGCTTTAAAAAATTATAAACCATACCTTATGTCAGTCAACTAGACTATTGTTTAAATTAATTATAACTTCTTAGAAATTCCTGTAAAATAGTTCCAGGAAGTGTGTGTTAATACTATTCAGTAAAATGCAATAAACTTTATGGTGGCAACAGTTTGATGCTAGTACTTTAAAATCTTAAACAGTACATTTAATATAGAAAACTACTTATACTATTGTAAAAAAAAATAACAATTTCACATTCTTGTCACGCACTTCATACAAAGAATTGATTAGTTTTAGAATGATGAAATAAAATTAACTTTTCTTGTCACTTTGCCCTGTAACAGTTTTTGTATGGGTCTCGAAAACAGCTCTAACACTTTCTCTAGAAACTCAGTTTTTTGGGAAAAAAAATTAATAATTTTCCGTACACAGAAAACTATGTTTGAAAGTTTATAAATTTCAAAGTATAAACATTTTAAAATCATATTTGACTTATATATATATATGAAGGTATGAGTTGCATAGAGGTATTGTAAAATAAAGCTCCATTCTAAAGGATTTGCCTGCTCATGGCAGCTGAGACTGCATCAAAATTGTGTGGATGCTTTGTAGATCCGCTCTATGAAGGACTCAAGGTAGCTGGAACCTGAACACTGCATGGACGCCTATGTCTGATACGGCTTTAACAATTTTCATAAAATATTTAACAGTTAATGTATATTGCTAAGAAAAGAATTACTAGCTCGATGGCCACACGGCGAAAACTCTAGTTTGACCGTTATATTGTCTTCTGTAAAAAATGAAATACATTTTAATTTGGCTATAAATTGAAGCAAAAAATAACATGGCGTAGTAAGCTATAGTGTACCGATAATTAAAAAGTTTATTAAATTTTAAGCTGGTCAAAGTTTATTGATGATTGTCTAAGCTTTGTAAAATTTACGTAAATCTAAAACAGATTATGTCTAGATTCTAGATCTAGAAGTTGATCCAAATTTAGACTAGATCATAAGAGTTCTATATAAGAAGTGTAGACCCAGTTCTAGGTGGCTATATAATTAAAGTTCTAATAAGTATATGCTTAATAATGTGATACCTGCTGGCCTTATTGGTTGCATCGATCGTTTAAGTGCATAAATGACAAATTTGACATTCGGTTAGAGCTAATGTATATATATATATATATATATATTATTTTGTATTGAAAGTTGTATAAGGGAGGTTTTGTCTTTTTAGAAATTTAATTTGTAATGTTTTTTCAAAGTTTATAACAACCTATTCTGTCTGTTTGTATTTCTGTCTGTCTGGGAAGAAGTGTGTACACGTACAAGAATGGACTCCAGACAATATTCTCAAACTACAGGGATGTCTAGACTGCACTGACTGAAATTTGTTTCAAGAGACCACTTCAAATCTGGAAGAATGGCTCGACACAGTGACAAATTACATCAAATTCTGTGAAAACATGTGTATCAGTACTAAGAGCATCAAGATATACCCCAACAATAAACCATGGGTCACTGCAAAAATAAAACGGGAAATAACCAAAAAGAAAAGAGCATATATGAGTGGCGATGGACAGACAAGGAAAAGAGCTCAATGAAATCTCAACGTCGCTCTTGAGGAAGGGAGGAGAAACTATTGCACCAAGCTGGAAGACTCAATTAAGACAAGTGACATGAGATAGGCGTAGGGTACCTTGAACAATATGGCACAAGTCAAAAGTATAAAAATAATCTTGCTACAAGAGACGAAAAAACATTAGCCAACGAGTTAAATGATTTCTCTTGTCGCTTCGACACGAAAGATTTTAATTATCTAAGACTCAAAGCCCTTGAGGATGTAAATGTTAATAACTGTTTAAAATTAGCGATTACTAAAGAGCAAGTCTGAAACATTTTCAAAAACGTCAACCCAATAAAAGCTGGTGGGCCTGATGGAATAAAAGGGCGAATCTTAAAAGAATGTGCTGAACCTTTCCAAGATATTTTTTCCTCTTCATTACTAAACCATGATAAACCACCTGTGTGAAAGTCATCTATAATTGTACCTGTGCCAAAGGTTTCCATACCGAAGGAAATGAATGACTATAGACCTGTTTCACTTACTTCCATTGTGTCTAAATGTTTAGAAAAATTGGTTAAAATGTTTCTCCTGAATGATCTTTGTAGAAAGTTAGGTCTAGACAATGCCATCCTAAATATTTTAAATTATGTCTACAAACATCTGGACTTTCCGGACACTTATTTAAGATTGTTTATTATTAATTTTTTCATCAACTTTTAACACTATACAACTTCATTTACTCTTTGAAAAGATGAAAGCGTTGAAGATTAATCCATACATAATACTATGGGCTAATGAATTTTTGACACATAGATCTCAGAGGGTTAGGGTAAACAATGTTATATCAAATGCGCGAATAGTTAACACTTGGGGCACCCCAGGGAGGTCTGTGACATCGCCATTGTGGTTCATTTTGTACACCAATGATTTTCAATCCGATAGTCCTTTTTGCTCCTTCACAAAATTCGATGATGATGGGGCTCTTCTTGCCCTGCTCTCACAAATCTCAGACGTAAATGAGCATTTCAGAGAAATATAACACATTGAAAAATACTGTAAAGAAAGAAATGATAATCGATTTTTGTAGGGAAAAGAAGGAAAATGATATTAATTCTGTAGCTGAAGAGACTATTGAAATAGTGCAAACTTTTAAATACCTTGGTAATATCCTAGACAATAAACTAAATTTTACTGCAAATACTGATTATATCAGCAAAAAATGGCAGCAAAGATTACGATTATTAAGAAAACTGTCATCGTTTAATGTTAGCTAAAAGGCCTTCGCTATGTTTTATCACGCTCACATCTGCAATTATTTTAAGTTTCAATGTCACTGCCATGTATGGCTATCTGAACATTAAAAAAAAAATAAACTTTACAGAATCCTAAATGCTGCTGGTAAAATCATTGGCAAAAAAAAAAACTATTTGGGCAGCTGTTTGAGACAAACATCTGTAAAAAAAAAAAAGCTAACAAGATCCTAGAAATAAAGAATCACCCTTTTTGTCAGGATTTTGTGAATTTACCATTACAAAAGAAATACAAGACTCCGATAGCAATGACAAACAGACACTCTTTTGTTTCTCTGGCAATCAAATCATTAAATAGGATTATTCTCATATAAACTTTGTCACATGTAAATTATGAGTTAGTCTGGTGGGAATGTACATTTTGGTTTCTTATAGTTTATTGTTTTTTGTTTGGTGTAATGCACAAATTGTAAGACATATTTCCATACGGACAATAACAATAATTATTATTATTATTATTTCTCCCCCACTTATTCTCGGATCAATTTGAAACTTCACACAACATTTCATTGGCATAGAAAGACACTAATCAATAAAAAAAAAAGTAACCAATTAACAATTACTGGTAAATACTTATTATGTTTGATACCAACAAGGAAAATGTATATTTCAGTATTTATAGATAAGGTTAAATTTGTTGGGTTTAGTTCCCTTAAATATTTGTTAACGCTATTTACCCCTTACGTATTCTCCGATCAACTTCGTACTTTAAATGATTACACATTGTATCTAACAGTCATGAATCAATAAACAAAAGTACTCAATTAATCAATTAAATATTGATAATAAATTGTTTTGTTTAATATCTAATAAGAAAAATAACATGTACGTTTATAGCAGGTTATTGGAAAATAATAAGATAACAGCGCGATAGACCTTTAGTCTAGTACTTGTTTCTCCAAGTAAAGAGTACTTGTTTTTGCATGTTTCCTTTTTACTTTCTTTTCTTACGATGCCCGTTGGAATTGTCTCCCCCATTGTTGTTCAGAATGGATGTGGTGGTAAGAGGGGGGGGGGGGGGTCTCTATGAAGGCAGGTAACTCCATCAAACTGCTATTTTTTCTAATAAAATTGATAATACGACATGTCTTGAACTTTTTTATTTAAATTTTTTTTAGATGGATGATTGCTTGTATTTTCATTGTGGCACTCATCTTTAGTAATCTTCCTACTAGCCTTAAATTAAGCATATTTCTAAGCTAAGCCAGCTCCTATGCATTTGGCTTTGGGCAGATAAAATTCACTTTTGAAACATCCCAAGTATAAGCTTCTATTGATGTGTACAGAATATGAATTGTCAGGAGGTCCATTATTCAAAGTTAATCTTATTCTATAATTGTTTCTATAAATGTATTGTAAAAATGTTTGACACGTTTCGGATGTTCCTTCAGAGTTGAAGATTATTACTTCCTAGTCTAAACGTCCCGCAGGACTACGGGGGACGGAAGCGGGGAGGGTATCAAACTGGGCCATCGATAAATCTGAACGATAGTCCAGAGAGCAAACCACACGTCCAGGCGACCAGTTTAGTTTGTGATATTTATTTCAAAACTTCTTTTTTTTTTTAGAGTAAACATCAAGATTATAAAATAAATAAAAAAAGAAATGTATTTAAAGGTTGTTTTTTACAGCTTCTAAATACATCAATAGAAGCAGTAGAAAAAATAAACGACAAAATAATTAAAAAATAACAGATTAGCAAATGATGAGCTATTATGTAAATTAGAAAATAAAATGTTGAAAGTGACATGTTCAAACATGTTTGTATTTTCCAAAATTAGTTATAGAGTCATTTTCTTTAAAGATAGGACACTCGGGTCATAGATTCGGATGTTTGCATTGCCCTCGGGTCTTAGATTCAGATGTTCTATTATCCTCGGGTCAACAAGATATACATTGACACAGAAGCGGCATCAGCTCGCGTGGTTTTCAAAGCGGTGCAGTTGTAGCCACGCCAGGTCACGCTTGTGTAAACAAAGACCTACTTCTAAACTGACACTGATAAGAGACTTTGTTCTTGGCTTTGATAATTTGTCTCTTTCTCTACCAATATTTTGTTTGGTGGCTTTTGTATTTTATTTTTTAAAGAACACAAGTAACTACTGGACATTAGGTTAAAATCATGTTGGTAGAGCTCAAAAATCAACGTGCCTTTATTTTACTATATGTAGGCATGAGTAAGTGTGTGTGTGTTCTAGTAAGTCTTGGAGTGTGCACAGGTGTGCTTTTGCTAAAAGACATGTGTGTGTGTGTGTCTATAAATGAAAAACAAAAGTGAAAATATTACCCCTAACGTTATTTTAATTTTAATTTAAAGAAATTTGATCCTTTAGAGTTGTATTGCACAATAAACCTGCACAAGTTTCTTCTTCTAGCCAACGCTACGATAATTAAACAGAATGACTATATCAAATGCCTTTTCGAGGTGAAATAAAGTGACTTTTTAATTTTCTAGATGATTTGGATTTTTTTTTTAATGACGTAGAACTAATACACCTGTATCACTTATCAAATATTTTCGAAAATGAAGATAATCACGCTTGCATTTTTAGAACTAGGATTCGGTTTACATTTGCATTCAAAAATAAAAGTATTTAGAAAGAAAAAGAATAGTTGAAGATACAGAGAAATGTGAGAACAATGAAAAAGAAATTGTTAGATTGGTGGAGGGGTTTTCTTAGGTAGTAAGGGGTCATAGTAAAATCATTTATTGACCTTTTGTATTGATAGGCATAAAGTTTCGGTTGTTTACTTAGTACTTCTAAAAATATTTAACATCAATGGTTTTATAGAAAAAGTTTACTATTAATCTATAGAAAGCTTTGTATGTAGGACAAGAACAAAAGATTTAAAAGAATACAGTTATTTGTATAAACTTTAAGACCAAACATCCACTCAAAAGTTTGCAAGAACAAATAATTGAAATATACTGTCTGTCACAGATTCCTTATTATATTTATAATAATAACTCGATAGCATCTACCCCAGGTCTCCATACGTCTAGGTGTCCCTGGTTCAATTCTAGTTAACGAAATAAAACAATGAAACCATTAGATCAAACACATAAACTTTTATCAGCTTTACTGCATATCACACACGCTGGTCTCATACATACACACATTCATCCGTGACACTGTCCCAAATTTTTTCATCAATATTTTCACTTATTTATCATTTTTAAAGTTAAAAAAATCAATCAATCAATGTTTTCTTCAAAGAATTTTGTATTTGCATTAAAAAAAAAATCTTTAAACACTATTTAGTTTCTTTTTGTTCCATTTCATTTTTGTATTTAATTAAAAAGCATTCAAAAAACACGATGGATTCCTATAATATTTCTTCCTAATCATATTGTGTTTGTTCTGTTTTCAAATACTTTAATTAGTCTGTATTTCTTTTTCTTTTTTTTTCTTTGTATTGATAATTCTGTTAACCTTCCAGCAATGCTAGGTACTAACCAAAAGGCTTTGCAAGATCACTAGATTAAGAGACTGGTGTCCTATCCTTTCGCATGAAAAATGCATTAACCTGTATTGTAAACTAGTTTAGATGTATATCCAAATCTATACTAGTCTAAAGTCATGTCCAACTAAATAGGCCTTCAAATACAGATGTATCTTTCATTATATATAATTTAACTAGTCTAGATAATATTCTGGCGAATACTTTCCCACCTTTAAAAAAATTTATATTTCTGCTTTTTCTCTTAATTTTTAATAGTGAAATGTATATTTGGAATGCTGAAAAATGTTCATAAAGAGGACAAACTTCAGGTTAACTGTATCGCTTGTTCTGTTGGTAACTGCGGTCTCCTATGTGCCGTAATAAAATTATAATATCATAATAATATTTTTATTTATTTGATTTCTTCAATATTTCTACATTGCTAAGGTGGCTTTATCAATACTTGATACTATTGTCCGTTCATGTATTTAATGGTTTAATGTAACACTCGAAAGCAAGAGATTGTTGAGAGATAATTATTTAAATAAAAAAAAAGTTTAATTAGTTAACAAAGTTAGTTCGGTTCTTTGCAACAATCACATTACGTGTGTTACCTTAAAACTACTCCCCATTTTTCTATTAGAAACACACTGAACGTTAAACTTGCGTTCATTGGTCAGTTCCTCTACGACCAACGTAAGATTGAAGTGGTCACGGTCCAGCAGAATCGCTAACCAAACATTGGCTTTCAATTGCTGAGCGGTCATTGGTTGACTGACCATTGGTCTCCATTAGTAGAGGTGATAAAAAGATATCCACGTTGACTTTCCCAGATCACTTGTTTCATTCAGTGACTAAAATTGTTCTCTTTGGATCGTGTTTGTAGCTGTAACTTTTCTTGGTGTTTTGATTTCTGACACTTTGAAATGTAAGTAGATCTAGTAAAAATTTAATCTAATGCTTTTTTTTTACTGTTTATTTTTTAAATGCTTTAATAAAACAAACTACAAATAAACAAGAATTTATGAGCTTTAATCTTTTTTTCTATGCAAATCTTGATATATAGATTATTATTTAAAACTAAAAAGTATTGTCAGGCTAAATTTTTGTTTTAAATTTATCTTAGTTATTCTTAGTTAATGCAATACATTTATGTGTATGTATCTCTATAATGTTTATGACACGATGAATTAAGTAATCTCCAACACATTGCCAATATTGCTAAACCTAAATAAACGCTACGTAACTGCGAATCAGACTAAAAATTATATTATTTTTACATCATAGTAAAACTCCAAACATCTTTTTTTTGTTTGATTTTTACGTTATAGATTTACGTTTATTCATAAGCTATACAGTGTGTGTAGCTTTATTAGTACTGGATTTACTGGTAGAAATTAACTATTAGTAAAACAACATTTTTTGTTCAATATGACGCTGCACTATGGCCACATGCAATTTGTTCTTTCATATGCACAAATTGTAAGCCAAATTTCCTTAAGGAAAATAAAGATTATTATTTTTAAATAAAATCTTTTCATAATATTCACTGTGATGTTCACTGAACATATAACTCTACAAATGTCTACTGTTTACAATAAAGTTTACTGATGACTTCCAAAATATTGTGAAGATTTCCTTCAAATAGAAACTGTAGAAGTACTCACAGGTCATCGTGTTTTGGCTTCACCATTGTCTGCTATTAGTTTAAAAAATAGTTTTAGACATAATTTTTTTCTTCTTTAACTGTAAGATTAAAATTGGTTTTGTTTCACGTCTACAAAGAGATTAAAAAATTAGTTTTTAGCCTTTTTAAGAAATATTTTTATGAAAGGGATGGGGGTGAATTTCAAAAGATTCTTAGGAATAGTATGTCAAGTGCGTTGATTATCACAGGTTTTGTGAAGAAAATGTGCAAATATTTAAGTTCACATCAGAAAAATGCCTAATTTCTTTTATTTTCTCTATGCTTTTTCTAGTAAATCTTTAAATCGCTTAATTTTTTAAAAAATCTAAATTACTAGAAAAAGAACTAAAATGAAATGAATACGATTCTTGAAAACTATTCTTAGTTAACGTAAAACTTATATTTTTTTGTATATCTATAATAAAGAAGAATTAAGAAAATCTCAAGCATATCGCCAATATTGCAAAATCTAAATAAATGTAAATGCGAACCATGGTAGTTCTTCTCTTTTTTACAATATAGTCAATTTGTATCTACTCTTTTTATTTGTATTACATTTATGGTTTGTATTAACGTTCATTCCTAAGTGATACAACATTTATCTTTATTGTATAATAATTATTGGAAGATTTTTTTATCTTCTTTGTAGTTAAATAATAGTTAAAAGACACATTTGAATTAAAATATAATTATAATATGAAGAAATCTGATAAGTTTACTGAGCATATAACTTGACATTTTAATGATGACTAAAAAAATTATAGAAAGCTTTCATGCAAATAGATAATTTAAAAAGTACTCCTATTTCATTGTGTAGCCTGTTTGTAGGCTTCATGATATTAAATGCAGATATTTGTAGTTGGCTAACATCTAATAACATCTCACCATTGTCCTATATTTAATTTAATAAAAATATTTTGAGCATTACATTGTTTTCTTTAACTGTAAGTTTGAAATTGGTTTCGTATGATGATAACGAAGAGATTAAAAATTAGATTTTAGACTCCTTAGAAAATGTTCTTTTTTATTTAGATAAAAATCTTATGAATAGTACATCAGATGCATTGATTATCACAAGATTTTTTAAAAGAAAATTGCAAATATTATAAAGTGTTTATGCCATATTTGTTGAATTGCTTTTTACATTTTCTCATAATTCATTTTTAATGCTAAAATTATATAAAAATCTAAATTACTAGAGAAGAGAAAAAAAAAAGGCAATTCCTTTTCGCTAGTTTTCCATTTAACGTATTACTAAAATGGAATGAAAACGATACAAATGTATTAAAAAACTATACAAATAAGTAGGGTAGTTAGAATTTGTTCTAAGAGGGTTTTTTTCTTTAATAAAATAAAACAACACACCTCATTGTATTCTACAGAATGTCCCGAAGATATTCACGATGTGAATCAAGATGTAGCAGGAGTTATTCCTCCTGTAGTGACAGTAGTGAAGAAAGAGAATATAGCCGACACAAACGTTTTGACAAGTTTTCCAATGAGCGGGAAAAGTATGACACCTTTACTTCAAGTCGCAAAAGACAATATTCATCCACATCTTCAGACTATAGTTCTAGTGTGGAACCAATGTCTAAGAGAACAAAGACAGGTAAGAGATAGAATTTTTTAAAAGATTTATTGTTCTATTGCATTCCAGAAAATAAGACTCACCTTCTGTAGATAGTGTTTGAAATTATAACTATACACATTTTTGTAGTTATAAAATGTTTCAATAATTTGATAATATAAAACAAGTTAACAATGTCAAAAGGGTATTATAACATTAATTTAATCAGAATATCGACTGACTGCCAGTACAAAGTAGTGCCTTCATTTATGACATCTAAGAAACGCATTAACCTCCATAAACTGGAGATATGTTTTCTACTATTAACCCATTCAAGTAAAACTCTATTATCAGCAGTCAACTGTCTCGTTACCAAGCCATTACTCTTTTAGATCGGTAGGCTGAGAAATTTAAACCAATTGACTGGAGGGGGGCTGAGTTCAAATCCTGAATTGAGAGGTGTTATGCTTGCTGATTGCTTCATGGCAACATGAAAACCATCTCCCACCCCTTGTGTGCCCAGAAAAAAAAATTGACGTTTGCAATACTGATTTTGCTATTCACTGACAAATTAGCTACAAAAAATTAACAAAAAATAATAATAATAAACTAATAAAGGAATGAAAATTATTTTACAAATTTTTCGCTTTTTTTCAGTTTAGTCTTTCCTTATAAAATCAAACAATTAAATATTTAAAATAAAGAGATAAAACTAAGCATAATTAATGTTTCATTTATTCATTAATATTTTCTTTAAATTTGTCAATTCAGAACAAAGCCCTCATAATGTTAACTCCTCTGGAGTAAAACTGAGGCTCGAGACAGACTCCTTGTGTCATATTTCTCTTAGAGTGAACACAGCCAGCTCTAACCAGAGTGATGCCTCAAAGGTCTTGCCCAAACCAGATCATAAATCAAAGACACAGAGAAGAAATCGCAGCAAGAGACAATTACGTAAAAGGGGAGAGCACTTTGAAGGTAAGATTTATCACAAAATTTGTCTAGACAATAAATATATTGAGACCTGTTACCTTTAATTCAATGACTTGATTTAAAATGCAGAGCAGAAAAATAATAAACAACTTTTGTTTCATTGCTAGAGAGTGGAACTATTTTGTTGTTGGCCCTACTTTTATTGATTAACATACCTAGTTCATGACCTTAACTAATGAATGTTGATTTAAATAAGGCTAACATATACCCAATTACTGAGGCGTTATTTGAATTAATAATTCTTTCGGGATGTATAAATAATCTATAGAAGTATAACCGAGTAATATTGAAATCAATAGCTTTTGAATGTAACTTATTTGAATTTTTTAATGTCTACCTTATATATTTAATTTTATATTTCTCAATTTGTCTATTTCATTTTTTTAGATAGACAAGATACTTTGAGACATCAGTATAACACAGTGTACCCCAGAGAGAATGAAAGAGTTGATATGTGCGATGATCTACCTAAGCATGACTCCAGATACAGCAAAGAGTTTAGCAGAGATGATATGTCTGACCATCCAGTCAAACATGAATCTAGAAGCTGCAGAGAGTTTGGCAGAGATTTGCATCATCATCTACCCAATCTTCCTAAGTATGACTCTAAATACAGTAGAAAGTATGGCAGAGATAACCTGACTGGTCAACTCCCCAGGAATGAGTCTCATTTTAGCAGACAAAATAGAAAAGATTTGTCTAATCCTATTCCTAAACATGAGTCTAGCTACGGCAGAGATCAGTATGATTATCTACCCAAGTATATGTCTGGTTACAACCATGAGAAATCTGAAGGTAAAAAATCTGGCAAGAGTCGAGAGAACAAAAGAGACACCAAGTATGAAGATGACATGTATCCCAGGCATGACTCCAGTCGAGAGAACAATAGAGTAAAAGTCAATGCCTTTAGCTCTAGTTTTGAAAGTGACCAATCAGAATGTGGCAAATGCTATCATAGAAAAGACTGCAAGTAGTTAGTTAGTATTTATTCTTTATATCTAGAATCTGTATTACGCTTGTGCCAATATTACCAAAGTTTTGACATTCGACTTTCTCAAGACAACTCCCTTTGTTTTTAAACTGGAAACCTCTTTTTTTTAACTGTGTATTGATTAGTGAAATATTTAATTTTTTAAGTTTCTATTTATGTAATAAGTATAAAAATGTGAACTTGTATTGTTCATCAAATGTATATGTTATTTATAAAATCGTTGTGTACATGTTTTGTTTATTACTGCAGATTGTATATCATATGTATTTTTGTTTAGATTTTGAATAAAAAAGTAAACACAAAAAAATAATGCTTTGTGAATAACTAAATAGTATAAAACTTAAGATTATGTCATACTGATTGTTTAAAATATGCACAAAACTTTAATTTACAAATTTAAATTTTTATTAAAAATAATGGGTTGCCTGAATTAGCCAAAAAGGCCAAAGTCCTATAAGAGTTTAAATCACTAATTAACATGCTTGACTAGATGGACACAGGAAATGCCTCGGACGTTATTATGTTCTTTTTGATGTAATGTCTGTAATTTATAAGATGAAAATGTTGATAAAATAGAAAATATAAATGGATAAAGATCCAATAAAAGCTTCCATTTAAATTAAATTAAAATTAATCGGAGAATGCAAATTTCAAGAACCACTAATAGATGGCAGCTAATTCTAGTTAATTAGAGTTTTTACTCAGTATATCGATTAGGACGTCAGTTACAATCCGTGAGTTGATAAAAGTTTAAGGTGCATGGATAGTGACATTGTCTTTTTATTTTACTTTTTTACATATACATTTTTATGTAAAAAAAAAACTTTTGGTTTCATGCATTAATATGTTGTTGTTTTTTTCAAAATAAATTTAGAAATGTGAGGGACGCTAAATTGAATTTAAATGTTGCTACTGAAAAACAAAGCAGGAAAAGTAAGGCTTAGAAAAATTGATTCTGCCTCTACAGTACTAAGTGTAAACAGAATTGATCACATAACAACTTAAAAATAACTTTAAACATAGCTTATCCAAATTTTCTTTGATTCTGTACACCATATACACCAAAAAGCTAGCTATATCTCGTTGTTTTTTGTAATAGATGAAAATTTATAATTATTAAAATTTAGGAAAAAAAGAAAAAAGTAAGAAAGAACAGTGAATAAATGTATTATGTACTAAAAATTACAATATTTTTTAAGGGTAGACAATGAAAAGAACAAAACATGTGCTCCTAAACTATATTGGTTTTAAATTCTTTTTCGCACTTTACAAAACATGGTACATAGTTTTATTAAATTCTAAACCAAACCTCAAGTCGGTCAACAAGAGTATTGCTTAAATTAATAATAACTTCTTGAAATTACTGTAAAATAGTTCCAGGAAGTGTGTGTTAATACTATTCAATAATATGCAATAAATTTTATGGTGGCAATAGTTCGGTGCTGGTACTTTAAAATCGTATACAGTACATGTAATATCGAAAACTACTTAAACTATAGTAAAAAAAACAAACAATTTCACATTCTTGTCACTCACTTCATACAAAGGATTGATTAGTTTTAGAATGATGAAAGAAAATATACTTGTCACTTTGTCTAGTATCAGTATATGTATGGGTCTCGATAACAGCTCAAACACTAGAAACTCAACAGTTTTTGCATAACTTTGGGGGAAAAAAAACTAGCTACTTAGCCATCTACAGCAAGCCAAGTTTTGCCAGTGATACATTTGAAAGTAAAAACATTTGAAGTTCTCTTTGACTTACGTCTTGTTATTGTGAACACGCGTCTGTGGGGCATTCCCGCAATGGATGCCATTTTTTAATACACAGTATCGATTCTATAAGATAATACATATATTTGATTCGCATTACAATGTAAACACGTTTTATATCACCAAACAAGATTTTCGGTACTCAGAGTAGAATTAAACATGGGCTTACCTGGATTTTTAGTTTTCATAGGTGGGGGTATGGGGGATTGGGTCGGTGTAATTGTTATTAAATTTTTAAAAAATATAAAATAAATACTTTTTAAAAAAGACAACATATAGAGCTATTTTTTTCACTTAATCACCAACGAATGCTAGATTTTAGAAAAGGAACATGTTTTACTCATCCCTTTTCCATACAAAGAATTCTGGCTAAGCAAATATATAGATCTATTAGACTTTATAAAATTCTAAAAATAGGCCTTTAGATCTAGACTTAGAAGATGATGCGCAAACTGTTCGTGAACATTAATTTATTAAACTCTTAAATGAATAGGGTATACAAACAGAAACATCCAACGACGTATGGTCTGTTTTATCGATGTCAGTTCAAATTTTTATTTTTTACTTATACAACAAATATAACGTCAAACTAGAGTTTTCCCTGTGTAGCCAACAAGTTAGTATTTTTTCCCAACGATATAAAGCAACTTTAAAATTTCTAGAAAAATATAGTCGTTTTCGATATCCCTGTCCAGGTTTTGAGCCCACCCATCTCAAAAGAATTCAGTCTATGAAATTATGAGTTGAATAGAAGTATTGTAAAATAATGTTCCATTCTGAAGGATTTGCCTGCCAATGACAGCTGAGACTGCATCAAAATTGAGTAAATGCTCTAAAGGTCCGCTTCATGAAGGACGTCAGTATCAGGAATTTCTCTTGTCACTTAATATTTTTATAATACCTGTATTCAATTCAGAACCTCATGGAAGCTGGAACCAGTACCCTGCATTGACGCCTATGTCAGATACAGCTATAACGATTATCCTAAAAATTTAACAGTTGGTGTATATCGCTGAGAAACGAATAACTAGCTCGATGGCCACACGGCGAAAACTCTAATTTGACCGTTATATTGTCATAAGTAAAAAATTAAATACATTTTAATTTGGCTATAAATTGAAGCAAAAAATAACATGGCGTAGTAGGCTGTATTGTACCGATAACTAAAAAGTTTAAATTTTAGGCTGGTCAAAGTTTATTGATGATTGTCTAAGCTTTGTAAAATTTACGTAAATCTAAAACAGATTATGTCTTCATTCTGGTGACCGGTCATTTCATCCTTGGTCATTTCATCCCCAATTATATATTTTTATCTTAATCATTTTTCTAGTTAATAAATATGTTTATTTATAATACTTTTTGATATTTTTACACGTTATTCTAGTGTTTCTAGTGTTTCTAGTGTTTCTAGTGTTCATAGTGTTCCCAATGATCTTTACATGCTTGTTAAGAAAGGAGATAATATATTTCAAAAAGTAGATATATTGTAATGCAGAGCTGGTATTTAGTTATATTGTTTCTGTCTGTTGTAAGTTTGTCAATACTATCCTGTTGTAATGATCAAAGACCAAGGTGTGGTGTGACAAGGTGGTTTAAAAGTTGGCCGTTTTAATGTGTCTAGGGGGTTTTTATAGTTTGAGAACCCATACTCACACAAATTTACATACAGGCACAGCTTTTTAAATGCAGGCAACAGTGCTATATAAGTATAGAAATATATACAAGGTTTCGTGTACAAAGAAAAGATAATGTATAATGATAATGAATGGACCAGGATGAGATCTAGTGTATTTACATATATAGGTATATTATCATGATTTGAGAGTTAAGTGGTTAGAGTGTCATTAGGCTTACTTCTTAGCTTATTTGTGTCCGGTGCTGCCTTAAGGAGACTGGTGTGGCTGTCTGCTGGTGGGCTGGCGGAGTGGGTTCAGGCCTTGTGCAGTTCAACTGTTTGTAGTTCAGGGATCAGCTCCGTCTACTGTCAGCGAAGCCAGTGACAGGTCTTTGGCGAGCGTTGTTGTTTGGACGCAGGTGATGTATAAGCGGGGCTGGCATCAGCAGATCCGGAATCAGCAGACCTGGTATCAGCAGCGGGTCGCTAAGTCACCTACTGCAAATTACCTATAGATAACAGCAACAATCCAAAGTAAAGAAAAAAAAAACGGAATGCAAATGTGTAGATCTCAAACCAGAGAATGATCCGCTCCCGATCAGGTCTCAAACGAGAATGACGATGACGAAGATGGAGATGGGGTGGAGGTGGGGCGATAAACCGCAAATGTGATGTAGACTATATGGCGTCATCGATAGATGAAAGTTCCCCGGGATAGACATTGCGTGAAGGCGCGAATTGGGAGACCAGAAAATTGGTCCACTCGCGTCCCTTTGTCTTCCTGCCCAGGTGGTCAGAGAAGGTGAAGAGAAGATGATCAGAGCAAGGGAGATAATGTCTTGAAGCTGGGAAACTTGAAACTGGGAAAAAGTTGACCGAGGCGTTGAGTCGAGTTGACCCATTGAAATGACCAGCCTCTCGCGTGGGGTAGGGGAGGTCCAATCTACCGTTCGTTTACGTTGGTCCAGTGTAGGGTACATGTACTATTCCAGTGAATAGAAGGGGGATGACGGATGTTCATCCAGATAGGTCAAGGTGAGTATATTCTTGTCAGGAGTCACTGACATCACTGTGACATCACTGCCTGATGGGGGGTGGATTGGAGGGGTGGTGGTTGTGTTTTTAGCGCTAGATGGGCTAAGTTAGGAAAATTGATGTTAAAAGGTGAAAAAAAAGTAATTAAATGCTAGGACCTGAGTGATACCTTGTGTGAATAAAACGTGTCGTCACATTAGTGGAAGTAGGGAAAATCTTTTGAAAGATAGAAGTACGATCAGAATAAGTATGATCATGACGCTCTGCGCTCATAATTTATCATCAAAGTCCAAGGTGTGATGGAAGTAGAGGAAATCTTTTAAGAAATGAGAACGATTAGAATACTTATGATCTTGCCGCTGATAACTTATTTCCTGAAGGCCATCTTTTACTTTATTTGTCAATTGTTCTTTCTGAAATACGAGCGTGTCATTTCAAACTCTGATGTTGTTGTTTTTTTTATTCTAATAAACGCGAACATTAAGAAATACGCACCCCTTAGCAAGAAATTACAAAATATGTACAGCAATACGAATCAAAGAATAGTCTCCTATACCTACTAGCAATAGCCTATTTTATTGAGTTCAATTAACAAGCAAAAACAATTTTTACATAGCTCTATACCTATAGATGTTAATTTTTTTTATATTTTTAATGACATTCTATTCTATTCTTACTCA
The DNA here is from genome assembly GCA_030265305.1 of Biomphalaria pfeifferi. Classification (NCBI taxonomy): domain Eukaryota; kingdom Metazoa; phylum Mollusca; class Gastropoda; family Planorbidae; genus Biomphalaria; species Biomphalaria pfeifferi. Next base: position 436,861 of record JASAOG010000199.1, on the reverse strand, counting down.
TTAATGTTAATTCTTTTTGTCATGTAAATAAAAAGAAATATAGGAAATATTGTTAATGTCATAGTTTTTACAATTATTATTTGATGGATTAGAGGATGAAATGACCAGTGGATAAAATGACCAGGGGGTGAAATGACCAGGGGATGAAGTTACCGGGGATGAATTGACCGGGAACCTAAGATTCTAGAGCTAGAAGTAGATCTAAATTTAGACTAGATCATAAGTGTTCTTAATTAGAAGTGTAGATCCAGATCTTGGTGGCTATATATTTAAAGTTCCTATAAGTATATGCTCAATAATGTGATGCCTGCTGGCCTAAATGGTAGCAACGATCGTTTAAGTAGCTGACAGTGCCTAAATTGTGAGGTCGACACCCAGTTAGAGCTAAAAAAAAATTTAAGTTATTTTATTTTATATTTTATTGTATTGAAAGTTGTATAATGGAGGTATTGTGTTTTTAAAAAATGTATTTTTTTATGTTTTTCTTGCTTTTAAACAGATCATCTAAAAATGTTGTTTTTTCATGTCTTCTGTATACTGAGCCATAAAGCAATGTCGGAAAGATGACAGCGCTATATACCCTTAGCTTAGTACTGGTTACTCCAGGTAAAAAGTACTCGTCTTTGCATTTGTTCTTTTTTTTTCTTTCTTTCTTTTCCAATGCCCCACTTTGGAATTGTCTTTTCTGGAAATGGTAAGGAAGCATTTCTAATGGTAAGTAACTTAACAAAACAAAAATTTATTCAAATTGCTATTTTTTATAATACAATACGTAGCGACTTGAACTTTTTTTTTTTTACAGTTTGTTTTTACACAGAAGTTGTTGTTTTTTTTTAAATATATAATTTGACACTCATCTTTAGTTGTCTATATCCTTTAGAATAGCTAAACAATTCAAATTTCTGAGCTCCTACAAACTTTAAAATAACTATGTATTTGGCATCCCCTTTGCTATGGCAAGTATAAGCCTCTATTGGAGTGTACAGAACATGTCAATTATTCAAAGTCGAGAAAATCGTTTATATAAAATGTATTGAGTTGAATTTGTGATATTAATTTCGAAACTTTTTATTCAAATAAGTATCAAAATAAATTATAAAAAGAAAAAAAAAAGTATTTAACGGTAATGTAGTGGGTCTTTTTTTAAACAGCTAATTAATACATGTACAGAAGTAGTAGTAAAAAAATAGACAAAATAATGATTCATTAAAATGTCCAGTAAATAAACAGATTAACAAATAATACACTTTTGGGTCAATTAGAAAAAAAATGTTAAAAGGATATGTTCATACATGTTTGTTTTTTCCACAATTAGTTTTTGAGTATATTTAAAAAAAAAAAAAGAAAAGATGTTTGTATCGCCCTCGGGTCAACAAGGTAAACATTGACACAGAAGTGACATTAGGTCGCGTGGTTTTCAAAGCGGTTCATTTGTAGTCACGCCAGGGTCACGCTTGAGTAAGCAAAGACCTACTTCAAAACTGACACTGATTAGATATTTTGTTCTTGATCTTGAAACTATGTCGCTTTCTTCTTCTCAAATATTTTGTCTTTATTTTTATTTTACTATATGTATGTATGAGTTAGTGTGTGTGTGTGTGTGTGTGTGTTCTTGTAAGTCTTGGTGGATGCACGGGTGTGTTTCTGTTGTTAAGTGTGTGTGTGTTCTTGTAAGTCTTGGTGGATGCACGGGTGTGTTTCTGTTGTTAAGTGTGTGTGTGTGTATTAAGGACAAACAAAAAGTAAATAGAGATGAAAAAACCATCTCAAAACTTTCCAAATAATTAGGTGACGTCGAATCTTTGAAACTTAAACATTCTGTGCTACTAAAAGTTTGCAAGAGCTAATAATAGAAATATACAGAGAGTCCTAGGTTTTACAACAATATTTTCAACAATACATCATTTTAGTTGTAACAAAATCAAAGAATGAAAGTTTTTTTTTTAAGGCTTTAGTATTTCAGTTCATATTAAAATCTTCATACGATATTCAGTTTCATTTCATTCATAGTTAGTTTCCTAAAACCAATTCAGTGACCAACTAGAACACACACAATGTTCTCACACTTCTTCCTCATTATGCAAATATCGTTGTAAGTGTTCACGTAAAGTGTGTTTGTTCTATTTTTAGAAATACTGTCATGAGTGTGTATTTCTTTTTTCTGTCTTGCCTCCAACAAGGTTAGATACTAACCATAAGGGGATGCAAGATCACTAGATTACGAGACTATTTTTCTATACTTATTTTTTGCATGAAAAAAATTCGTTATCTTTCATTGCATACTAAATTATATATTATATTAAAGTATATCCGAATATAAACCAGTCTACATGGATGTCCAGCTATAAACTAGTATAGATGTATCTTCCAATGTATTCAAGTTTACTAGTCTAGAAGTATCTTTCACCTTTTATAAAACATCTATTTCGGGTTTTTCTCTTAATAATTTTAAATTGTAAATGACAATGTTCAATCAAAAGACAAACTTGAGGTTAACTTTGTTACTTGTTCTAAGTTCTACTCATGTTCTATGGTCTACCCATGAGCCGTAATAAAATTATATAAAATATAATCTCAAAATAATATTTTCATTATTGATTTAATCCAAATTTTGGCAATACAGATTTAACTTTATAAGAATAGTGGTTGTTTGAGTCTAAATAGTTAAATGAATAATCTGAAGCCAGAGATAATATAATACATAACACAGTGGCGGCCTTAGCAGTGCGCGGGTCCCTGGGCGAGTGTCCTATGCGAGTCCCTGAGCGAGTGTCCAATGCGAAGCCCTATAAATATATATATATATTGTACTACATCACGCTAACGGGCTTGTGCACATCTAAAGCTGTTGGAAAAAATGTTGATTCGTCTTTAGTCTTTTAATCGCATCGTTTTTATTTCTAGCGACTGACTCTTTGTTCCTTGAATTTCTATCTGCTCCTTGTGGCTTGCATTCAAGGATGGCATACACATATTTTACAAATTTTGATTTTATCAATAACTTTCCCTTTTAATTCTGATGCTATCAGGTCCATAAGCTCCTTTTGAATCCTATGTCCGATTTAATGGTCGTTAGCCTCGCAGTTCCTAATTAGTTGAAGATGGTTGAGTCGAATTTGGATAGCATCATTAGTTATTCTCAACCAAGCCTAAAATTGACCTTTATTTGGCACAAACAATGTAACTTTTCTCCCATTCAATTGGCTTGTTGTTCAAACTGTGCAGCTTTTCTTTTGTAATGTGTTCTAGCCTCATGCTATCCATTGTGTTACCATTTGGGGCAATCTAAGAGCTCAATCCCCCCTGGGGACATTTTAGTATAAAAATCACACAATTTGTATACGAATTTATTACTTATGATTATAATACATATACTAATTATTTATGTTTCAACCTAATTTTAGATTGTTTCGCCCCCCCCCCCTCTCTAGTATGTTGACCGATTTGGTGGGGTAAGAAGGGAGAGATGACATGAACAAAACTTGTTATTGATATTTTAAACGATCTTTATATATTTATATGTTGGCCGAATGGGTTGGGGGGGGGGGGGCGAAGAGGCGAATACATCTACTGCCCTTCTCATCTAAACCCTTTGAGTGGAGGAGTCCTACTTTTATGGAGAGAAATCATAGTTTGAGAACAAAATTAATTGAATTACTACAAGAACAAAGTGTGAGATAGGAGGTACAGTAGTTCAGTGACTTTCGCGAAAGATAAAAAAAACAAACTCCCTCGTTTTTAATTTGATAAATTCTTAGAATCGGCAGGTCATAATAAGATGCTGTCTTTATCGAAACAGAACGGTATTTCAAAACCGAAAATATCAAATTAAGAAGTTACATAATAAATTGTATCATATCAAATCATATAGTATCAATTACCCTAGTATTTAAGAACTGATCTGGTTTTCGAAGTTGACGATGACAATGGAATATCCAATCGCGGGGCCCCCTCAGGTGCGGGGACTGGGGCAGTTGCCCCAATTGCTACCCCCTAAAGCCGCTACTGACATACCCCCCACCCAAAAAAAAAAAAAATTTAGTTATAAATATAGTTCGGTTCATAGTTTTATCTAGATAACAAATATTTTCAGGTAGATAGCAATAATCACAATACGTGGATTGTCTTAAAACCTCTCCCATTTTTCTGTCAGAAGACACTGAGAGTTAAATGTGTGTTCATTTGTTAATTCTGCGGTGGTCGCGGTCCAAAAGAATTACTAACCAGACCAATTCAATGACTGAGTGGTCATTGGTTGACTGACCATTGGTCTCCATTAGTAGAGGTGATAAATAGAGATCCACGTTGACTTTCACATATCACTTGTTTCATTCAGTGACTCCAATTCTTCTCTTTGGATCTTGTTTGTACGTATAACTTTTCTTGGTGCTTTGATTTCTGACACTTTAAAATGTAAGTAGATCTAGTCAGTCTAGTGCTTTAAGTATACTAGTATACTGTTTCTTTTTTTTAAATGCTTTAATAGGCCTACAATGATGCTAACATAAGTGCATAAATGTTAATTTTTTATCTAAATCTTGATATACAGATTATATTTTTAAAAACTTGTCACGCTAACTTGATATTTTAAAATTAAACGAATTGAATTCTTAGTGAAACGTACAACACGTATTGGTATGTATCTCTCAGTACAGCCCACAAGTTAAGTCAGCTCAAACGTACCGCCAATAGTACTGAACCTAAATAAACGCAATGTAAATGCGAAAGAGAATGTAAATTTTTATAATTTTACATCATAGTAAAAATTTATCCAATCTGTTTTACATGTATGGTATGTTTTAACGTTTATTCATTAACGACACTCGCTTATTTTTATTGTATAGTATTTAATGGAAGAAGGTTTTTCTTCTTATGTGTAGTTAAATAATAGTAAAAACACACAATTAAATACATTCTAATTATAATCTGAAGTAATACGAGATGTTTACTGATTCAATGTACTACTAACTTCCAAAAACATTGGAAAGATTTTATGCAGATAAATAAAGTAAAAGTACTCATATGTCATTGTGTAGTCTCTGTGTAAGCTTCATGATCTTATATACAGATACTTATAGGATGGGTAAAAGCTACTCAAACATGCCACATTGTCTTATATTTAATCTTTTAAAAGTCTGGGCAATGACACGTTTTCTTGTACTGTAAGTTTAAAATTGTTTTTTTACGGCTACAAAAAGATGACACATTTTTTTTTTTGCCTGTTTAGGAAAGTTTTAATATCGGGCTGGGTGAATTTTAGAAAAGATCATAAAGTACGTTGACCCCTACGAAATTTTTGTGAAGGAAATTTTCAAATGTTGTAAAGTGTTCATAAAAAGTGCTATGTTTGTTTAGTTGCTATTTACATTTTTCGTAATTCATTTATCGCTAAAATTATATTAAGATCTAAATTAGGCCTACTAGACAAAGGCATGGACAAATGATCAAAAGCATTTTTTTTTCTAGTTTCTTATTTTCCTTTTTAACTAAAATGTAATAAATACTATTAGTAAAAACTATACAAATAATTAGGAAGATTAGATTTATGGGAAGTGATGTATTTACTTCTTTTATCTATTATTTAATGGACACTTTTTAAAAAAATGATTTGTACCCATTACATTTAAATGTAAAGACCAAAAATAATGTGTAAAACATTATGACTCACTCTCTCTATTTTTTAAAATAAGATTTACATCGTTTTAAAATAAAACAATAACAAAATAAACAACAAAATTCATTGTATTCTACAGAAATCAGAATGTGCCGCAGATATTCACGATGTGAATCAAGATGTAGCAGGAGTTATACCTCCTGTAGTGACAGTAGTGAAGAAAGAGAATATAGCCGACACAAACGTTTTGACAAGTTTTCCAATGAGCGTGAAAAGTATGACACCTTTATTTCAAGTCGCAAAAGACAATATTCATCCACATCTTCAGACTATAGTTCTAGTGTGGAACCAATGTCTAAGAGAACAAAGACAGGTACGAAATAGATTTTTTAGATAGTGTTTACATTCTAACTATACAGATTGTTGTAGTTATAAAATGTTTCAATAATCTGATAATATAAAGCAAGTTAACAATTTTCAAAGTGTCGTATCACGTTTCTCGAATTAGAATATCGACTGACTTCCTGTTAAAGGCAGTGCCATTATTTATGACATCTACAAACCGGAAAAAAACTTCCTAAACTTGGAATTAGTTTTTTTTTAAACTATTTAACAAAGTGAAATAAGAACTTAGAGTGTAAGACTCAAATGTCAGCAGTCAACTGTCTCGTTACCAAGTCATTACTCTCTTAGATCGGTATTCTTGGCTGAGAGACATAAAACACTTTGCTGGAGGGGGCTGAGTTCAAATCCTGAATAGAGATGAGTTATTCTCATTGACCGCTTTATGGCCAAATTAAAACATTCACCCGCAATTTGTATGCCCACAAAAAAAGATGTACTTTGGCATATTGAGCTTGCTATCTCGAGACAAAATACTACATAAAAGCAACACAAAAATAAAATAAAAGAACTAATAATTGAATCAAAATTTATTATTCAATTCAATCACTGGTTCCATTTTAGTCTTTCCTAATAAAATCAAAAATAAAATTAATTATTAAAAAGAAAAAGTTTAAACTATTCATAATTAATGTTTTATTTATTCATTAATATTTTTTTAAATTTAATTTGTCTGTTCAGATCAAAGTTCTCATAATGTTAACTCCCCTGGAGTAAAACTGAGGCTCGAGACAGACTCTCCCTGTCAAATCTCTCTAAAATTGAACAGTGCCAGCTTTAGCCAGACTGATGCCTTAAAGGTCTTGCCCAAACCAGACAATAAACCAAAGACACAGAAAAGAAATGGTCGCAAAAGACAATTACGTAAAAGGGAGAGCAATATGAAGGTAAGATTTATCACAAAATTGGTCTAGACATTAAGTGTATTGAGACACGTTACCAACAATTATAATACAATAGTCAACTATTTTTGTTTTATAGGTAGAGAGTGGAACTATTTTGTTGTACTTTTATTGATGGTCTTACCTCAACCTAACTAAGATTTTATAATTCGTAACATTAACTATAGAAAGTTTATTAAAATAAAGTTAATGTATACCCTATTAGTATAGCGTTTTTTAAATCTATAATTTTCCGGGCTATGAAAATAATTTATAGCATTATAACCAAATAACATTTACTTCAATAGCTGTTGTGATTTCTTAATCATATATTTAATTCAATTCAATTAGTTCTTTGTCTATTTTATTATTTTAGATAGACAAGATACTTTGAGACATCAATTTAACACAGTGTACCCCAGAGAGAACGAAAGAGTTAAAATGTGCGATGATCTACCTAAGTATGAGTCTAGATACAGCAGAGAGTTTTGAAGAGATGATATGTCTGATCATCTACTCAAACATAAATCTAGATACAGCAGAGAGTTTACCAGAGATAACACGACTGATCATCTACCCAGGAATGAGTCTAGTTATAGCAGACAGAATAGCAGAGATTTGATGATCCTATCCCCAAACATGAGTCTAGCTACGGCAGAGAGTATAGCAGAGATCAGTATGATTATATACGCAAGCATATGTCTGGTTACAACCAAGAGAAATCTGAAGGTAAAAAATCTGGCAAGAGTCGAGAGAACAAAAGAGACACCAAGTATGAAGATGACATGTATCCCAGGTATGACTCCAGTCGAGAGAACAATAGAGTAAAAGTCAATGCCTTTAGATCTAGTTCAGAAAGTGACCAATCAGAACATGACCAATGTTATCGTAGAAAAGACTACAAGTAGTTAGTTAGTATTTTTTCTTTTGTCTTGAATCTGTAGTGTAACAAAACGAAACATTTGAAATTAGACTTTCTCAGGACATCACTTGTTTTAAACATGAAACTCATTTTGTGTTATTTTTAAACTGTCTATTGATTAGTGAAATATTTAATTATTAAATTTCCCTTATTTTTAAAACAAGTATCAAAATATTAACTTGTATTTTTCATCATAAGTTATTTCGGATATTGCTGACTCTATGTTTTTATTACTGCGGATTCTATGTCATATGTATATTTGTTTTCACTTATTTTGGAACAAAGTATGTAGATAAATAAAGATGAATTTCAAAGTTTTTTCTAGTTTTATATAATATAGCCCTGAATATCATATCTTATCTTATATAATACAGACGTTACTTCAAAAAAGAAGATGATTTACGTCCTACGCGTCATGCATTTAGTCATGCATATTATTCAATGACTTAAATTCTGCCAAGTCACTGGTTTTCCTAGCTAGCTCAGGCAACCCATTCCATGCTCTAATAGCACTAGGGAAGAAGGAGTATTTGTACAAATTTGTCTTAGCATATGGGACGAGGAATGTGCGTTTATCTTTGTGTCTTTCAGAGTATTTTATTAAATTTTGTTTTTGTATTTGAAGATTATGGTTCAGTGTTTTATGTATAATTGCTTCTTTACTTTTGAGTCTTCTGTCCTGAAGACTTTCTAAATTTAGTGATTTTACTATAGGTGTTACTCTAGTCAAATGTGAATATTCATTTGTTATGAATCTTACTGCTCTATTTTGTGTCTGTTCCAGTTTCTTAATGTTTTCTTGAGTTGAGGGGTTCCAAACGGAGGATGCATATTCTATTATTGGCCTAACCAAGGTTAAATAACATTTAAGTTTTATGTTCTTATTTGATTTATAGAAATTTCTTTTAATAAATCCTAATGCTTTGTTTGATTCTTTTTTTATAGTTTCATCACTATGTGGATTCCATGACAGTATTCCATATGGAATAAATATTTATTCTGTCATTAAACTATGTATGACATTGAAGTTAAGCCTAAGAAAAATAGTTAATATTAAACAATCAACTCAATAAAAAATGTAATACAAAAAATAATGCTTTGTCAATAACTAAATAAAATAAAACTTAAGTTTATGCCATATTGCTTGTTAAAAATATTCACAAAACTTTAATTTACAAGTTTAAATTTTCTTATTAAAAATCATAGATTACCTGAGTCAGCCAAAAAAAAAAGCCAACGTCTTATTAGAGATTAAATCACTGATGAACATGCTGGGCTAGATGGACATATGGAATGCGTGGGACGTAATTATGTTCTCTTTGATGTAATGTCTGTGATCTATAAGACGAAGATGTTGATAAAATAGAATATGCTAAATGGATAAAGATCCGATAAAAGCTTTGCGTTTTAATTAAATCAAAATAAACAGCATAAATAGATCGGAGAAAGCACATTTAATGAACCACTATTTCATGAAAGCTGATCTAAAAGAAATTATTTAGTAAATCGATAAGTAATACCGTTCTAGTGTAGCCTACAAGAAAAAGATTAATTCGTGAATTGATAGTCGTACCTTAGGACAGCAAAACAGTGACATTGTCTTTTCTTTTCTTTTTTTTTTAATATTCATTTTGATGTGGAACAAACAATATGTTGTATGGGTCTCGGAAACAGCACTTAGGCTTTCTCTAGAAACTGAACAGTTGATGTATATTTTTGGGAAAGAACTACTATCTAGCATTCATAGAAAACTATGTTGTGATAGTTATACATTTCAAAGATCTTAAAGTTATCTTTGACTTACATCTTGTTATTTTGAACACGCGTCTGTGGGAATTTCCGCAAAGTATTTTATAAATTGTTAGATAAATAACTAGACATTCATGAACAGTCTGCGCACCATCATATGTCATATAGCTTTAGCTGGACTGCTAGAATTAATTTCTGACTCTATATCGTAATAAATATAATATTCATGCAATTTATTAATACACAGTATCATTTCTATACATATATTTAGATCCGGCATCGCAATGTAAACAGGTTCTATATCACCAAACAAGATTTTCTAGAATTAAAGAATTAAACATGGGTTTATCTGGATTTTTGTTTTCATATGTGGGTTGTGGGGATTGGGTTGGAGTAAGAACAAATTGTTATTAAACAAGAAAAATAAAAAATACTTTTTTAAAAAGGCAACTTATAGAGCCATTTTTTTTCTCTTAATCACCAATGAGTGCAAGATTTTAAAAAAGGAACATTTTTTAAGCCCCGCCCCCCCCCCCCCCCATCCTATTCCAGACAAAGAATTCTGGTTAAGCAAATGTATAGATCTATTAAACTTTATAAAATTCTAAAAACTGGCCTTTAGATCTAGACTTTGAGGATAATGCGCAAACTGTTCCTAAACATTACTTTATTAAACTCTTAAGTGACTAGAAGGTGTTACAAACAGAAATAACCGACGACGTTCAGTCTATTCAAGAGAAATATTTTCTCCTTCTCTGACCAAATTTAAATTTATTTTAAATTTTTACTTTATTAACAAATTATTACGGTCAAACTAGAGTTGGAACCAGAACTCTGCATGGAAGGTGATATCAAAAAACGGTTCTAACGATTTTCTTAGAATGTAATCAGTTGATGTATATTGCTGAGAAAAGAATGACAAGCTTACTGGCCACGTGGCAAAAACTCTAGTTTGACCGTTATCATGTTTGAAGTAAAAAAGGAAATAAATTTAATATTTGGATATCAATTGGAGCGAAGGAAACAAACATGGCATAGTAAGCAGTAATGTACTGATCACTGAGATTAAATTTTAAGCTGCTTAAAGTTTATTGATGATCATCTAAGCTTTGTAAAATTTATATTTAAATCTAAAATAGATCGTGTCTTGATTGTAGATCTAGAAGTTTTTTGTTTTTTTTTGTAAATGTGACACGCATCTTTAGTTATCTTCCCTCTATCATTTAGTTAAACAATTCGAATTTCTGAGTTAAGCCAGCTTTAAAAAACTTTTAAATTAAAATAAAAAAATTGCATTTGGCATTGGGGAAGAGGACACTCGCTTTCAAACATTCCCACTGCAATGGCAAGTATGAGCTTCTATTGGAGTGTACAGAAAATAATAAAATAATATCATTTATCTAAAGTTCATCTTTTAAAAAAAATGATTCTATAAAATGTATTGAGTTTAATTATTGATATTTATTTCAAAACGTTTTTTTTTAAATAAACAAAAAAGAATATTTGAAAAAAAAAAAAGAATAAAAATGTGTTTAAAGTTGTTGTTTTTTTAACAACTTATTAACACATCTACAAAAATATTAGACAATTTAATAAACAAATTGTAAATTAAAGTTCCACTATATAAATAAATTAGCAAATTATGACCAGCTACTGTGGCAATTAGAAAAAAAAAATGGAAGTAACATGTTTGTTTTTTCCTTAATTAGTTCTAGAGTATATTGAAAAAAAAGATTCGACTATCGAGTCCTAGCTTCAGATGTTTGTATTGTTCTCGGGTCAACTAGATAAACATTGACACAGATGCGACATTAGCTCGAGTGGTTTTCAAAGCGTTGCATTTGTAGTCACGCCAGGTCAGGCTTGAGTAAACAAAGACCTACTTCTCAACTGTTGTATTGCACAATAAACCAGCACAAGTTTCTTCTAGCCAATGCTACGATAATTGAACAAAATGATTTTACCAAAATTCCTTTACGAGGTGAAATAAAGTGACTTTTGAATTTTCCAGATGCCGTATTACTCGATATCAGATAAAGGTTATTATTTAGTGCATACATTTTACAGAATAATTTAAATTTTTTTTTTCTAATGACGGAAAATTAATACACCTGTATCACCTACCAAACATTTTCGAAAATGAAGATAATCACGCTTGCATTTTTAGAATTAGGATTCCGTTTACATTTGCATTTAAAAAAAATAAAGACATTTAGAAAGAAAAATAATAGTTATAGAGTTATAAATAATATATAAAGTTATATGAAGAAATGTGAGGAAAATGTAAGGATAAGTAAACAAACACCTACTTATAAACTGACACTGATTAGGGACTTTGTTCTTGGCTTTAATACGTTGAAAACAAAGATTCGACTATCGGTCTCAGCTTCAGATGTTCGGGTCAACTAAATAAACATTGACATAGAAGCGACATTAGCTCGCGTGGTTTTCAAAGCGGTGCATTTGTAGTCACGCCAGGTCACGCTTGAGTAAACAAAAACCTACTCCTAAACTGACACTGACAAGAGACTTTGTTCTTGGCTTTAAAACTTTGCAGCTTTCTCCTCAAATATTTTGTTTCGGTGACGTTTGTATTATATTTATTCAAGAACACAAGTAACTACTGGACATAGGTTACAATTATATTGGTAGAGCTCAAAGAATCAATGTCACTTAAAGACGGTCTGACTGAAAACATTTTTCCTTTGTCATTTATTTTTATTTTACTATATGTATGCATGAGTAAGTATGTGTGTGTCTCCTACTATGTCTTGGTGTATGCACGGGTGTGCTTCTATTGTCAAGTGCGTATGTCTATCAAGAACAAACAAAAGAAAAAAAAAACAACTACTTAGTTATTCTAATTACTAGTTTTGAGAAATTCGAACATATAGAGTTGTATTGCTCACTGAGACTTCACATTACTATATATGAGTATTAGCGGTAGTAGATGTGATATACCTGAAGAAATTGACTTTATCAAATGCACTTTGAAAGCGAAACAAACTGAGTTTTGAATTGTGTGCATGTCTTAGGCTACGATATCAGATAAAATTTTTATTTAATATGTACATTTTACAGAATAATGGGGATTTTCTTTTCAATTACGGCAAATTTACTTAATTTTTTATTTTACAATACAGAATACATAAATGTACAGTATAGTTTTACGTTCCTTAGCTTTTTGCTTCTTGCAATATGTAATTGTTTTTCGTGTGTTTCTTTGTTTTTGTATATTTTTTCCGTTTGCTTGAATTACAGTGCAGCGTGAGTTGAAATGTGTTTGTGTAGAGGATGTATGTGTCACGTGTTTATTGTGTTTATTTGACTTGAAGATCTTGATGCTATAAACTTGTGACATATGTGGGTTCGGAGGTGCCATGATTATAGTTCAAACACTTTATAAATCAATGAAGTAACAAAGTACTGATATGTTTTCTTGAGTTTTAATTATTTAAAACTTGAACTTGAAACAATAAATGTATGTACAAAGATATATAAAACAGATACAGGATTCAGTGAAAATGTCCAATAAAATGAGTAAATATTTACTTTAAAACTTAGCGAATACTAAGCCTAACTTTCTAGCTCTCTCCCGTCCCAAGCTAACACTCCGCCTTTTATATCTTTTTTAGGATAAAAAACAGTGACAATTCAATACCCATCCTTGACTACTTGACCCGTATACATTTAATTTTCCTTTTAATTGTTTTTGTAATTTAACCTAGGTTAATTTTGTTTCCCTGCTGTAGCCTTGAACTAAGCTTTAATCGGCGTCTTCCTGGCATTTAAGCGTGGGTACGCTGACCTGATTTGAGATAGGTACAATGTCCTCATTTTCTAAACAATGAGGTGTCACTAGGACGTGACAGTATGCAGCGTGAGTTGAAATGTGTTTGTTGAAATGCTGAGTGTAGAGGATGTATGCATAGTGTAGAGGATGTATGCATAGTGTAGAGGATGTATGCATAGTGTAGAGGATGTATGCAGAGTGTAGAGGATGTATGCAGCGTGTAGAGGATGTATGCAGAGTGTAGAGGATGTATGCAGCGTGTAGAGGGTGTATGCAGAGTGTAGAGGATGTATGCAGAGTGTAGAGGATGTATGCAGCGTGTAGAGGATGTATGCAGAGTGTAGAGGATGTATGCAGATTGTAGAGGATGTATGCAGAGTGTAGAGGATGTATGCAGAGTGTAGAGGATGTATGCAGAGTGTAGAGGATGTATGCAGCGTGTAGAGGATGTATGCAGCGTGTAGAGGATGTATGCTGCGTGTAGAGGATGTATGCAGAGTGCAGAGGATGTATGCAGCGTGTAGAGAATGTATGCAGCGTGTAGAGGATGTATGCAGCGTGTAGAGGATGTATGCAGAGTGTAGAGGATGTATGCAGAGACTTTCTCAAGTTTTCATTTTCTCTTACATTGTCACCATATTTCTCCATATCGAAACTTTCCAAACAAACTTTAATTGCACTGTATAGACATCAAAACTAACAAATTACAATAATCAATGGACGACCCTTTCCTTTCTTTATTATTCAGTTTGTGTATCACCTATAAATGATTTTCAAAATTAAGATAATCACGATTTTGTCTTTATGTTTACGATTCTGTTTACAATTCGGAAACTTTAGGGTTCAACGATAAATACACTTAGAAAGAAAAAGAATTCATAAAGATAGGAAGTAACGTGGGGACATTGTAATGGACAAATGATAGATTTGTAGAGGAATTTTTAGGTGGTGTGGTGGGCGGGTAAAAAGTCAAAGCTAAACCCTGCATATATTCGATGTATTGTTAGTCATAAAATCTCCATATGTTTACTAAGTACTCTAAAATTATTGTCACCAATTTCGACTATGGTTTATAGAAGGCGCTTAAACATTACTATAGAACTATAAATCTATATGAGGCTCTGTACAGAGAAAAAAAAAATCAGTTAAACTTTTAAAAGAATATAAAAAAGTTATGTGTACAATCTTTGAGACCGAACATTCCTTACAACTAAAAGTTTGCAAGAACTAATAATAGAAATATACCGAGAGTCTTAAGTTTTACAATATTTTCAACATTACATTATTTTAGTTGTAAGAAAATTAAAGAATGAAAGTTTTCTTTAAAGACTTTAGTATCTGCATTTATACTAAAATATTCATACACTATTCAGTTTCTTTTTATTCCATTTCATTTATATTTAGTTTCATAAAGGCATTCAGTGACAGGATAAAATTTTGTAATATTTCTTCCTCATTATGCAAAAAAAAAAAAAAAAAAAAAAAAAAAATATCGCTGTAAAGGTTAACATAAAATGTGTTGGTATTTGGTTTTAATACGTTTATGAGTGTGTATTTCTTTTTCTGATTTTTTCTCTTTACAACTATAGTTCTGCCAACCTTTCAAAAAACAAATCCTACATAGTAACCCTCAGGCAATGCAACATCACTAGATTACGTGGTTGCATTTCTATACTTTTTTTTGCAGAAAAAATACGTTACCTTTCGTTGTAGACTACATTAGATGTAAGCTATAAACTAGTCTACATGGATTCACTGCTATAGATGTATCTTCCAATATATACACGTTTACTAGTCTAGATGTATATTCTAACGTATAAAAGTCTACATGTATCCTTTACCTTTTATAAAATATCTATTTCGGGTTTTTATCTTAATAATTTAAAATCGTGCAATCATTTATCTCCAACCTTGACAATGTTTAATCAAAAAGTCAAACTTAAGGTTAACTTTGTCGCTTGTTCTGTTCTATGGTCTACCCATGAACCGTAATAAAAGTATTTAGATTATAATGTCATAATAATTTGTTAATTATTAATCTATTCAAAATTTTGGCATTACAGATATAACTCTATAAGACTAGTGTTTGTTTCTGTCTAAATGGCTAAATGTAATTATCTGAAGCCAGAACATAGTAACATACTTAGCCAAAAAGCAAATTAATTTAATTATAATATAGTTCAGTGCATATCTTTATCTACTTAACAAATATAGTTCAGTGCATATCTTTATCTACTTAACACATAAAGTTAGATAACATTACGTGTATTTCCTTAAAACCCCTCCCATTTTTCTGTCAGACTCTGAGAATTAAATTAGCGCATATTGGTCAGTTCTGCAATGGTCACGTTAAACTTGCGTTCATTGGTCAGTTCTTCCCTACCACCGTAAGATTGCAGTGGTCACGGTCCATCAGAAACACTAACCAATCAAACGACAGCTTTCAATTGCTGAGCGGTTATTGCTTGACTGACCATTGGTCTCCATTAGTGGAGGGGATAAATAGAGATCCACGTTCGCTTGTACATATCACTTGTTTCATTCAGTGACTCAAATTGTTTCATTCAGTGACTCAAATTGTTTCATTCAGTGACTCAAATTGTTTCATTCAGTGACTCAAATTGTTTCATTCAGTGACTCAAATTGTTTCATTCAGTGACTCAAATTGTTTCATTCAGTGACTCAAATTGTTTCATTCAGTGACTCAAATTGTTTCATTCAGTGACTCAAATTGTTTCATTCAGTGACTCAAATTGTTTCATTCAGTGACTCAAATTGTTTCATTCAGTGACTAGATCGTGTTTGTACTTACAACGTTTCTTAGTGCCTTTGATTCCAGACACACACAGGACATGTCAGTAGATCTCTAGCCAGTCTAGTACTTTTTAAAACTATTTAAAGACTTTAATAGACCTACAATGATGACAATATAAGGGCCTACATCTTAATTTGTATATAAATCCCGATATAAAGATTATTATTTAAAAAAAACAAACTTGTCACGCTTAACTATTTGTTTTAAATTCAGCTAATTGAATTCATAATAAACGTAACAAAAACTATTTGTATTATAACTATAAAGAAGAACAATTAGTTAATATCAAACAGATCGTCAATATTGCTTAACCTAAATTATCGCAATGTAATTGCTAACGAGATTGGACTTTAATTGTGACATCAAACTGTATCCTATCATCTCTGTTTGATATTAATTAGTCCAAAGACAAAGTGATGACATCAATTCTAATTATAATCTGGGATGGGATGTTTACTGAACATATAACACTATAATGCATTTTACGGATGACTTCCAAAAATATTGGAAGAGTTCATGCCGGTAGATAACGTAAAAGTACTCATATTTCATTGTGCAGCCTGTATGTAGCCTTTATGATCTTATATACAAGGCCGGCCCTAACAATTGCGGGACCCTATGCGAAACGACAGGGCCCAGTCTGTGTAGGGATAAGCATAATGTCAAAATTAAGGGTTTGTACTGAGAAAATAAATTTTTATTAAATGAAAACTGACAATGCCGTATTTTTTTTATTTTTTTTTTACCGCGCGTAAGCACCCTAAAATGACAATTTGTCTAATTTGGAGAGATTTTTTTTTTTTTTGAGTTTTCAGGAGATTTTTAATTTTAGAAGATTTCCAAGACTTTTTCGTATATTTTACAATTACATGACATTTTCAGGAGCCATGAAAAATCAGAAAGCCGTAGAATTTCTGTTAATATTTATTAGTTATAATGATTTAATAATTTACACCTAGAATTAGCGCGGGGCCCACTGCTTATATACAGATTATTGCAGATGGCTAAAAGCTAATGAAACATGCCACCATTGTCTGATATTTAATAAAAAAAAAGTTTTGAAGCATTACACTTTATTAACTGTAAGTCTGAAATTGGTTTTGTTTCACGGCTACAAAGAGATTGAAAATTATGTTTAGCGTCTTTAGGGAAAGTTTTTTTATAAGTGGCTGTGTGATTTTCAAAAATGATCATAGCAATAGTTCATCAAGAAACTTGGCAAATGTTATAAAGTGTCCATCAGAAAAAATACATTATTTGTTAATTTGCGATTTACATTTTTTTGTAATTGATATATTCTCAAAAATTATATTAAAGTCTTATTTACTAGACAACTGACACTTCCTGTTCTCTAGTTTCCCATTTAACGTCAAATTAAAATGGAATAAATATAATTCGTAAAAACTATACAAATACATTGGGAGGTTAGACTTTAGTAAGGAGGGGGCTTTTGTACTGACTTCTTGTGTCTATTATTTACTGGACATTGCAAATAAAAAGGAAAGAAAAACTGATTTCTCATTTTAAGGGTTACATTTAAATTTAATGACTAAAGAATGTGTAAAACATTACGACTCTAGATATTTATTAAAAATAGGACTTAACATCATTAATAAAATAAAACAACACACCTCATTGTATTCTACAGAATGTCCCGAAGATATTCAAGATGTGAATCAAGATGTAGCAGGCGTTATTCCTCCTGTAGTGACAGTAGTGAAGTTTCCATCTATAAGTTTATGCTATAAGTGTATATATTATCTACTATAATACTATTAAAATTTTCCATTTAACTGACTGTTTTATTATCGTATGCTATTTTTTTTTCACAAGAAAGATTTTATTGTTACATTAGATCTCATGGAAGTGGTCGTCTCCATTAGGCCTAAAACAGAAAGATTTTAAAACTCCTTTATCCCACTTTCGGTCGAAGTATTACAAGATCATCTGTCGTCATCGAGAAAGTAGTACATAGAAGTCTAATTCATAAAAGCGCTGGTTGTGAATGTGTGTTTCGTTTATGAATGTTGTTCGTATTTGCATCTATATTGTTATTGTTACAGTAGTTACGCTGAGATTTGTAGTCAACTGAATTTCCATTTGATTGAGCCAATAAAATTATCTTATGTATCTTATTGAATGTGTGAAAGTATTTTAGTCGAGTATTTGACTATCATTGCTAATCTATCAGTTGTTAGTAGTTAGACTAATAAGCATTTACATTTCAATTATCAGATTTGAGTTTATTTATTGTTTTAGAAAATGAAAGCTTATATGCTTTTCCTGGTAATGCATGTGTGACTGTGTGACAGGAGATTAAGTAGTTATATTAAGTAATGTAAACCAGCTGTTGACAAATTTAAACCCATTGCATTACATTTTTTTAATGAAGGGATTTGTTCTAATATTTTTTAAGATAAAACAGCCTTGGATCACACTATAACGAGACATAAAAGGTTGTTATTGTTTTTTTTTTAAAATAATGTTAATAAATTTGACTTCAGTTGTGCGACTTAGTTACTTTACTTAGATGTAGATCTAGCCGTTGCTTTCGGCGCATTAGGCGGCTAGATGTCTCCACGAAAAACTGTCACTGGCAATATCTGAAGCCTCTTCCCACCTGGTGTCCACTGCTCTGAGGTCCTCCATGAAAGTGTGGCGCCAAGTCATACGAGGATGTCCTTGTTTGCGCTTTCTTTGTATTAGCCTCAATGTCATCGCAACTCTTGGTATGCGTAATTTATTTTGTCGGAGTACATGTCCCGCAAACCCCATGCGACGCTGTCACAAACTCATTAAGGGGTCGACTCCCAGTTCGGCATAGGATTTCCTTGATTGAGACCCGATCTCTAGAACTGACTTCTAAAATCCGTCTTTGCCACTTTTGTTGAACAACATTTAGTCTTTTCTCAATTTTAGCAGATGACTTTCAAGTCTCGCATGCATATGTTTTTGTTTTGATGACGACACAGTTAACAACACACATACAAAACTACAACAACAACGTTAGGTCATACAAACTAAATGTTGCATGTTCCAGCAAAACTTTATTGTCTGACTCAATCTCTTATGGATTTGTTCACCTTCCCTACAACTACCCCCGCACTTCTATAGTTGGAGTAAGACATTTTAACAAGGACATTTCAAGAGAATTTAAAAACAACACGATGGCTATGAACTTTTTTCTTAGTTTATATGTGATTAATTGATATAACCTTTATGTGAACATAGTTTATATGTGATTAATTGATATAACCTTTATGTGAACATAGTTTATATGTGATTAATTGATATAACCTTTATGTGAACATAGTTTATATGTGATTAATTGATATAACCTTTATGTGAACATAGTTTATATGTGATTAATTAATAGAACCTTTATGTTAACATAGTTTATATGTGATTAATTGATATAACCTTTATGTGAACATAGTTTATATGTGATTAATTGATATAACCTTTATGTGAACATAGTTTATATGTGATTAATTGATATAACCTTTATGTGAACATAGTTTATATGTGATTAATTGATATAACCTTTATGTGAACATAGTTTATAAAACTGTAAAGTTTGTTTTTAGAGAACACTATGTTTTACATTTGTTAGCTTCATTCAATTCAATATATTACAAGATTAGATACAGACACAAGTAAAAAATAAATGCATATAAAAAGATTTAAAGTAGAAAGAAAATGTACACTATTTACTTCAGTACCATTAAACAAGAGGGAAATTAGGTAAAGAATTGTGTTTCATATATATATATATATATCACTGTATTAGTAGATATGTAGCTTTAGGGTATTTTTTTTTCTTTAAATATTAAAAGCTCGGGGATGGATTTATAATAATGTAGACAGTGCATCCGCCCTCAAAGAAATCCCCAAATACTAAAAAATTTACACATACAAGTATTTACAAACATTTTTATACTAAATGAAAAGAGAATAATGATGACTTTATTCACTTTCAAAGTAGCATACTAATAAGTATGGATAAAGTTCATTTAACTTAAGTCTGTTAAAGAGGATGGGGGCGTCTATGAGAATCCTGCGTACCCCCCCCCCCCCAATTTACATAGGCTTAGTGTGACGAACAGATTTGTGACGATCACACTTGCCGGGGATTATATTATCAATCTTGACAATTCAATGAAATAAAGAAAGAAACATCTCTCTGTATTTTCTTAAAACTTCTTTAATAATACTTCTTCAACTTTCGCATCAAATTAACTTCTCAATTCAATAACAACTTGACTTGATACTTCACAAATAAAGCTTAAATGATACATGAAACTTCACTTAGTATAACTTCAACTACTAAAACTTTACTTAATGGACCCGCTAATATCACAAAACTTATTACTAATCGAGGACTGATCGAGGACCAACGCTCTACAAGAACTACTACTATGCGAGGACCCCGTCTAACTGACTTTCCCCTAATTTATACTTACTTTGATCGTACGTTCCAAAATCATGGAACCTTCTCCGATAATTATTTTAGTAACTTTGACCTTCTAGAAGCTGACGTGCGCTATTTTATTCCCTTAACCTCTTTCTTTGATTGAATATCTAAAATTAACTTGTTTACGCTGGACACTTGCACTGGTTTGAACTCGCTTCTAGAAACTGATCGAAATAGGTCACAGACTCGACTCGTGACACTTAGCTTGATGGCTGAATGGTAAAGTCCCCAGCTTTCTAAAAGTCTCTGGTTCCAATCTTGGTGAAGACTGGATTTTAGGACGCATCTGAGTTTACTTAACTCTAATGGGTTCCTGAATTTAGTTCAGGAAAGTAAAGTTGTAGGCAGTTGTGCTGGTAAACATGACACTTTAGTTAACTGACGGCTATACAAATGGATGACCATTACATCCTCTGCTCTATACATCGCAAGCTCTGAAAGGGGGTACTTTACTTTTTTTTTTGTACATTTAGTTACTTATATAAAAGTTCTGACATGAAGACAGTCAACATTTTTTTGTTGTTTATTCTCTTTAGTAGGTTGTTAATACTTCTACCATTTTATTTATTCAGCGGTAGGTCAGAACATTTCGAACGACCTCTGGCCAATTCGGTAAATATTGACACAATAGAAGCATGGACTCGCCGGTTACCAATGAGTTGCGGCTGAAGTCACTCGGCTGGCACGTTACGGTTCAGAAAACAAAGAACTTGTTCCAGGCTGACACTCATTAGAACACATTGGGTTTGATAAGAAGTCTCTTCAAATATTGTGTTTCAGCCGCTTTAGTCTTTTAGTTTCAAATAATTCCTACGAAGGTTTACAAAAAGGTGTATTTTTTAAATTTGTTTTTAGATTAAAGTAGCCATCTAACTTTCTTCAAGGCAATCTGCACTATTATTTCGTCTTTAATTTTTCATTTCCTATCATTCTTACAAGACATGTTGATTTGAAATGTGTGGGTCTGTCATGATCGAAATGTCTAGTCTGAATGTATTGTTTCTACTTCTTGCCACCACATCAAACTAAGCATCTGAAAAACTAAACTAAATTTAACTAAAGTTAAAAAAAACCTTATCTCTAAACACACACACACATTATGATAAAACATAAAGACAACAACTAATAAATAGTAAAGAGATCTATTTAAAAATTAAGAGGGGGTGGGGTTTGGATCACCACCATCACTCCTTCAAAAATATTTCTTATATATATATATATATATATATATATATATATATATAGACACTTTCAGAATTATTAACCATACCAAAAACAAATAGATTTCGTTCAATGTTTTTTGTATGAAGTCTCGTTGCGTTATAGAACTTATTAGAACTTATAGAAGTTTTGCAGAGTTCTAGAAAAATGAACATGGGAAAGTAATAAATCTAGTTGGAAAAGTAATAAAGCTAGTTGGGAAAGTAATAAGGCTAGTTGGGAAAGTAATAAATCTAGTTGGGAAAGTAATAAGGCTAGTTGGGAAAGTAATAAATCTAGTTAGGAAAGTAATAAAGCTAGTTGAGAAAGTAATAAATCTAGTTGGGAAAGTAATAAAGTTAGTTGGGAAAGTAATAAAGCTAGTTGGGAAAGTTATAAATCTAGTTGGGAAAGTAATAAATCTAGTTGGGAAAGTAATAAAGCTAGTTGGGAAAGTAATAAATCTAGTTGGGAAAGTAATAAAGCTAGTTGGGAAAGTAAAAAATCTAGTTGGGAAAGTTATAAATCTAGTTGGGAAAGTAATAAATCTAGTTGGGAAAGTAATAAAGCTAGTTGGGAAAGTAATAAATCTAGTTGGGAAAGCAATAAAGCTAGTTGGGAAAGTAATAAAGCTAGTTGGGAAAGGGAGGGTGGGAGTTCAACCCCTCTAAAAGAAAATTCAATAACACTCTAAAATGACACTTGATAATGGTGTAAATTTAAAGAGAGCTAAGTTTTGGTGTAAATCTAAAGTAAAGTTTAACTTTAACATCTTGCGATCTATAGGGCAGATGATGTTTAGGTCGTCTGTTTCTTTTGCCAACGGTTAACGAGCAGATGTCATGTGATCAGCATAACGACCAACCGCCTTTATTTTCCTGAACTAAAGCCAGGTACCCATTAGAGTTGTGTAGACTCAGTGGCGCCCTAAAAATCTCGAAGTTCAAAATCGAAGTCTACACCGAGATTTGAACACAGGACCCCAGGTTCGGCCAACCACTCAGCCACCATAAATATAAAGAGAGCTAAGTATTTGGATTGGAATCACATCACAGTGGTTCAAGTCCTATTGAAATGTTACATTTAAATTCTGACTTGAACTGGATTAAGATTACTAATATTAATATGAAACTATAAGCACATAATTATGATCCGCGATATTTTATTTTAAATTTCCTGTTTTGACGCGGATGGTGGAGAGTATAGAATGGAAACAATCAGTTACCGCCCATCTTCTCTTATGTATGTAATTAATTGAATATTGCAGAAGGGGCGATGCCATGTTTTAAAAAATCAATTAGTGTATACAAAATTTAACACGATCATTAATTTCGTCTAAAAATCTCCCCAATCCAGTCCAGCATGAAGTTTTTTCTTGCACAGCTGCAAAATGCATTATTATGGCGACTACAGTGCACTACTCAGCCTAAAAAAAAATATTTAAATGACAGGTCAGTTTTTCCGGTAAAGCAAGAGATACGTATATCTGAGGGGTGGTCGTGGTAGATGGTGTGTAGCTACTTCTCTAGTTGGCCTGAGCGTCCTAAAATGAGTTTCTTGTAATGCGAGTCGTGTTGTGGCGAGTCAGCTGAACGACGTTACGAAGTGCAGGAGATAATACGGAAATACTTAATGAGGTAACATCCCCATCTCTCCATTTTAAGTTATGATTCATTTAAAAAAAAATTAAAAATTGTGAGGGAAGGGAACACAATATTAGAATGTGTTAAAATATTAATCAAATGAACAATAGTTGAAATGAGTACCGTTTTTTCCCCACGTGCCAGTTTTTTAAAGGGAGGGGGAAGGGCGTCCAACGTATCACCCCCACCCCTTGGATTCTACAGTGATTTTACATGGTGAAAAAAGGAATCCCAGAAAGCTCAAACTTACATGAACAAAATTGATTGAAATCTAATAGAAACTAAAATATACAATGGATACATTTAGTTTTTTATTTTATTTAAATGAGAAAATTTAATGACTATAACATTTAAAAGACTAAATAAAGTCTAAACAATTCAGCGCGACAGATTCTATTGAAAGCAAAAGGGAACCAATCTCAAACATTTAGATAAATTTAGAACTTTCCAACAGAGAAACCAAAATAAGTTTAAACTTTTTTTTTGTCTCCTCACTAAGCATTGACATAGACTGGGCGAGACACGGGGAACTCTGTATGTCATTCTGAAGTCTGGCTCGTAGACTTTCGCTGGCTCGCAGTTTGATCTACGTCATTGATCACCTGTAATCTCTCCCCTAAAATCCATAAATCACTCAACAGTTCAGTTATTGAACTTTTCTCGTTGAACTTGTAAACACTGGATATGGATTGAAAAGAAAAAGTGTTTTTAAAAATGGAGATAGGCGTTTTGTCAGTTTTAGTTTTGGTAAGTTACCTTCCTACTAGAAATAGTAATAACTTGTTGAACTATGTTTATGTTTGGAAGGAATTATAGAGACAGACACCTGAAATTTAGTGTACAGTTAGTGCTTGACTGTTCATTTATTATATAAACATCAGATTGATACATAGATAGAAAGACAGAAAGATAGAGAGACAGACAGACTGATAGATAGATAGATAGAAAGATAGACCGACAGACATTTAGACAGGCAGGCAGATAAAGAGACAGACAGACAGAAAGACAAATATAAACAGTTAATACGTCTGTGTGTTATGTATGGCGTATGAATGTTTGATCCTAGACCTATATACATATAATTCTAGGCTACTTTATCGAGGATGTAAGTTTGTATATCAATGGAGAAGAGAATGTTTACTTCGAGTTTCAGTTTAGCTTCTGTGCTCCACACCAATGGCGTCACTACAGTGGGTGTCACCCGGTGCAGTAAGCTATGGGTGTCATCCCCCCCCCCCCCCACCTCAAGGAAAAAAATCTCCCACCAAAAAAACCCCAAAAAACATTGGTTATTTTGTTTCTTTATGTTGGGCAATAATACTGTTAGCTAATTAATTGATGGTTACATCAGAAAATGTTTTTTATAACATCTAAAAATGTCGGTGTTTTTTATATTTTGTCAAAAGTTATTACATAAATTGAAAATATACAAATATTGAATTTAGAAACCTTGAATTAAACCTTTTTTTTTTAGTGATTATTTAAGAGCTCCTACGGACAATGTTTTAAATTATACTAGTGTTTCTCTGCTACTTCAGAAAAGGCAAATCAAGCATTGAACAGGTTTAAGTCCTGCGAAACTTCGTTGAGCAAAGTCTGGAATACCAACAATGTTTTGTAGATTTAAAAAAAAAAAAGTTTAATTGCGTCCATCGGAATCACACTGGAAAAAATAGAAAGACAATAAGGAATCTCGTAACAATTTGTCCAGATTCAGCGACATGTCTAAAGGAAATCAAGCTGTTGTGTCCCAACAGACGGTGGCATACGTCAACATCGAGACGGGTGTGAGATTAGCGTGTATCTTATCGCCATTTCTCGTTCTTGTAGTCATCGACGATGTCATAGAAATACATTAAACAGGCTGCATTCGGGCTCCCATGGTGTGAACCAAATCGAGTTTAATTTTGCTGACGACATTGCATTACTTTGAATTACAATTTAATGTATAAACGAGATGACGGATAAAGACGCCCTCAAAGTTATGCATACTGGATGCAGGCTACCCGGTATCCCATCAACATTGGTACTACATATCTTAGAAAAATAGAAAAGTTTACCTATTTAGGCAGTGTTATGTCAAGCGATGGAGATGCATATCGTGGTGTTGCATGTCGTATTGGAAAGCAGGATCCGCTATCAATAAGTTAAGCCTATTTGAACAAACAAATCAATTAGCCTGGAGATTAAAAATCCACCTACTAAATACAATAACTTTCCCAACGGCCACCTAAGCTTCGAGACGTGAAAGGCTGAAAAGAGGCTGAGCAGTGATGGTTGAGATAGATCCTACAAATAACATACAGAGATAATGTTACTAATAGAAATCCTTACCACACACAGACATTCGCTCTCTAATGAAAGAGGCGACTGAACGTTGATTGACATTTGATTAGTCAAGACGAAACACATTTATCAAAGTCAGCCGTCCAGATCTAACATGGCGCATGTGGGCATCATCTGGGAAGTGGTTGTAAAAGTTACCTTAGAATCATTTCTGTGGAGAGACTTTGCAGCCCTCTGCGTCGAATGGCCCATGAGGGGCTTAAGTCTATGTGTTTCTAAACATTTTAGAATAAAAAATGTTACGTTCGCCACTCAACTGGTCAGATTAGATGTTTGGGGGAGCTATGAAGCTCACTCAAAGTTGTCCGGGACGCTAAGCGTTTTTTCTACATTTCGGAGCTTCAGAAACTCTTTTTCCTGGCGTCTACAATGCATTATTTTTCTCATAATAGGAAGAGTACAAGTCAAATAGAATGAAATTTCGAAAGTTTGGGACTTGCTGATACTAAACTGTGAGAGACATTTGATGAAGTAGACCTAATTGTTATTTTTAAAAGTTACATTTTGGAAGGTGAATCTTTTCCACTTGGATGTCACCCTCTGGTGGGTGTCACGCGGTGCGGCCCGCACCCTTCGCACCTTCTCCACAGGGCAGTAAGGAAACATTTTCTCAAATAAAGTTACCCAACATTTCATGTATACTAAAGATTACATTTATCATAGGACATAGACACGAATAATTCTCGAATTTTTAAAATACCTTTTTGACTAAACTTATTCAAATTGTTAATATTTGAAAAAAATACTCAGTACTTTAAAAAATTATTTTGTAGGTAATTTCTCAAGCAGTACAGGTAAGGATATTTTCTTGAATTTTTTTTTCATGTATTATTTAAAATCCGTGTTATTATTAAGTTAAAAAAAAACAAGAATTACATTTTTACTAAATTTTTCTTTCTGGTTTTAATGGACTAATTGTTTTTAACTACCTTAAAATTCAATTGTAGTTTATTTGTTTTTTAATGTTTTGAACATATTTCTTGCTTAAAATGTATGTACATTTACGTCGGAAAAAAATGAGTTAGTCAAACAGAAACAACCTGACTTGAACATTTTATCTTTCTATTATTCTAGGTACTCTCTGGTAAGTAAACATTATTTCACACTCTTTATAACAACAATAATTGTAATATTTATGTTATGTTAAATCATTATAATGTATATGTTTCTCTTTAACGATTTCCAAACTTGGTAGTGCCCCAAAATCATTGTTAGGTCATGGTTTTAATAAAATCAATACAATAAAAATAAATTTATACATTTATGTTTATTTATTGCAATTTGTAATATCGTTCAAAGAGGAAGTAACATCTTCCTGGCCTGTGAAGATTCTGACTTTAAAGTCTCTAACTGCATACTAAACTTAAAAATATTTCATTGTGAACAAACTGCCAATGGACCTATAGGCCTATTGAATTTTCTTACTGTGACCAATCTTTATCAGTCAGATTAAATCATAGCTTTTTAAAAAAGATTTGACATATATTCATTAGGAAAGCTCATTTTGAATATTTTGTCTAATTTTTTTTACAAACTAGTTTAATTAATATTGGTCTGAAATGACCCAAAAAAAAACGTTATGAATAGCATAGAGAGCTATATTGACTTAGTGTAGGTCCGGTTTAGTTTATTAAGTATTGACTTAAAGGCTCATATATCACGAAGACTTTCCGGTGACCCCGACAAAGGAGAAAGAGTACCGGATGTGCTATGAAAATGTTGCCAGTGCCTCCTGAAAGACTTGTGGCAGTGCCTCCTGAAAGACTTGTGGCAGTGCCTCCTGAAAGACTTGTCATTCGCTGTGTGATCTCACATGTCAATACTTTCCTAACACCAACTTTTCTTCTATTTCTTTTTCTAGGACTCTTTTTTTAATGAAATGCATACAGTATAGGATAATACTTCCCTTTCAGTTGTTACTATTTCTTGGGGCAGTTGATGTAGAGCGCACCAGTCCCCATGGTCTACGGTTAACGAGGGTTACCTTGATTAAAACGTAACTATTGCTTGCGTAGATTTAGAGACCTTGTTCATTGAAATGATTTAATACTTATTAACAACAAAAAGCTAGACAAAATCTTTGAAAACCTAACTCGAGGGGCCGTATCCTTAAAATAAGCAAATAAATATATCATGCTTCAAGTAGAACAGACAAAACATAGACGGGGAGTATTATGTATTTAAACGCTATAAATTATTTTAAAAAAACATGATTACGTCACTTTTTATTAATACTCTTATGCACACGTTAAATGTCCACGTTTTCTCCCCCACCTCTCTTTAGTACTACTTTTTTTTTTATGAACGACGCACTCTCTGCAGTCGTAGAGATGGTTTTGAAGTTTGTTCTCAGCAGAGAAGAGTTTAAAAGTGTTGGGCCTGGTCACGGATCATCGCCTGGCCTACTTATGCGTACGACGATGATACCTGGAGCCATTAAACAGTCCTACACCGTCAAATAGATAGGGTCATTCAAAGCACTGCCTTAGTTTTTTCAAAGCAAACAAACTTTGAAATAAACTGTAAGCCAGTTCTATACAGGGAAAGTATGTGAGAGGGTGACGGGAGGAGGGGGGGGGGGGGCTATTGGTACAAGATTTCTTGATATAGATATAGATATGATATACTTAGGTCCACAGTATGTGTTGTACTAGATTTAAAATCAAAACACTGGTCTAGAGATCCAGCTAGAAGCTCAAACAGTGTTGTGTTCAGGGGCGTAGCTAGGAATTTTAAATCGTTTGGGGGCCCGGGGTCTTGGCCTCTTTTGGTGCCCCTGCATTTTGCGTAATATTGAATTTTTGATGTAAAAAACACTCATTGGGAGGCCCCCCTCAAGTGGGGGTCCGGGGAAATATTCGAATTCTCTCCCCTCCTCCCCCACCCTAGCTACGCCACTGACTGTGTTCTAAAAATGTTATAACGTTAGAATGAATAGTTGATTGATACAGAAAGTAGTGGAGCGTATTGTTGTAAAACCACTTAATAGAAATATTAAAACTAAAAAAAAACCAACAATTTACAAAGACAACTTTTATCGGCAGAAAGAAACTAAGGGACAGAAAAGGTGGAAAGACAGAGAAAATGAGAAGATAAATAGTGAAGATTAAAAAATTACCACGAAGTGATACGATTTACACTTAATTATTTTTTCCATACCAAACTAAATCAGATAAATTGAAAAACAAAAAAACAGAGGAATATACAATAAAATGTCAATAGCAATTCTCAATATCAGGTTTTTTTTTTAGTTCATAACAATGCCTGTAAAAAAAAAACACACCAATTCTTTCATTCTTATGTAGTTTTATCTCTCTCTCTCTCTCTGTATATATATATACATTATATAATATATATATATATATATATATATATATATATATATATATATATATATATATATATATATATATATATATATATATATATATATATATATATATATATATATATTATAATACACATTTGAGACCAAACGAAAAAATCCGAGGACAGACGTAGACCGCGAAAAAGAAAATCTTAATCGACCACCTGCGGACAATGCGTTTATGCTTGCCCTAGATATATGTCAAAAATATGTAGGTCACAGCTGGTGCTGCGTAGCCACGGGAAATACTGCATTCCTCATGAAACTACGGACTCGAAGACAAGCTTTATTATATTATTAAAGTGATTCCAAGTTCCAGAATAAACGCTTTGTATTTATTTATACAATATTTCAGTTTTGAATTTATACTTTGTAGAAGTATCTCCGGCATCACGATATTGAGAAGTCTGGAATTTTGTAATAGAAAATACGGTACAAAAATAGGACAAGGCATTGTCTGGTCGACACAATCTTATCGTAACATCAAACAAGACATCGTAACATCAAACAAGACATCGTAACATCAAACAAGACATCGTAACAACCAGCCGCAAAAGTATTTAGTCGTCTGGCACTCAAACATATCGTCCCAATATACATAGTATAAATAGCTAGATATGTAAATCATCTCATCATATTATGCGTGTGTCATATTAAATCATTATATCATCATATATCATATATATATATATATATATATATATATATATATATATATATATATATATATACATGTGTGTATTTCCTATATCAGCAAGTCAAGATCGATGCGTCAGTTATGAATGCCGCAATGGAGGTACGTGTATCTCTGTGGATGATACTCCTAGTTGTAACTGTTTACCTGGATATTTTGGGGCCCAGTGTGAGTGTAAGTACATCAACATCTGGCTGATCAATCTCCTACAATCTTAGCACTTTATCTTAGCACTCTATTTTTGTACATTATCCCAACTCTTGCTCGTAGCACTCTGTCTGACTTGTGCTAAGGTAAGACGTTTCAGAAATATGGCTGTTAGTGTGTCAACAAAACTAAAATATTAGGCAATTCAGATCTTAAGCTTGTAACCAAATTGACTTTACAATTTGAGTGTTAATTCATATGAAGAAATATCCCTTATTATTATCATTATTATTATTTTGTCTCACTAGATAACAGTGACCCGTGTTATAACTATCGCTGCTTAAATAAAGGCGAGTGTATTGCCCCATCCGGCACACCTCGTTGCATATGTCCACCGGGATTCAGTGGACTTAGATGTGAGACCCAAGCCAATGGACTATGTCCGGTAAAATTATTTATTTGACTACAAATATTTCTATTTTATTATTATACGACTGCCTTCATCTTGACTATACATTTATATCTGCTACCTTAATTTAGCCATCTTTTACAAAGCTTATTTCTACTCACTCTGTCTTTCTGGTAAAAGGTTTGTATACGTTACTTCTCCCACAATCAATCTCGGTCCTAGCCGAAATTTTTCAGTTATTTCTTTTACCTGACAACACAAAAAATCAATTTAAAAAAATAACAAATTAATTAATAAAATATTTGTAATTAATTATTTTGTTTGGTATCTCAAACGAGGGAAAGAAATTGTACTTGATTGAGGTGGTGGTATAAGCTAAATTAGTCCCCTTTAAAGTAAATTGAAATAATCAATAGATAGCTATACAATCATATACTTTTATATACACCTAACTAGCAGAGTGGATAGAATGTCGGCTTGAGGAGGCTTGCGTCCTGAGTTCCATTTCAGGTAATATATATGCGGCCATCATATCAAAAATAAATGTGTATGCCCCCTCCCTACATAAAGATTGAGCACCCCTGATCTAAACTAACTAATACAACTAAGCTTAATATAAGCTGTTTAACTTTTTAAATTTGAAAGTTTGTGAAAGCAGGGAACACTGTTTGCTTGTATTATGATGTTTTGTAAATCAAATGTAGCCTAGAGAAAGTGAACAGAAAAACAAGACTCAATAATTATGTTGAAGTTCAAATAACATTTAATCTGCCCGTTTGTATTTCAAACTACAGCGCTACTCTTTAAGTGACTGCATATCGTTTCTTTATAAACATTTGACAAGTTTCTATTTCAAACCAGTTCTATTATCCTTTGAGACCCAGTCTTCCGCTCCGCCTCTTCAAACAAAGAAGCCACTGGTTTTCACAACAAAATATTCAGATATTAATGAGCCAAATTGGAATGTCACTTTACGGGATGAATATATCTCAACAGGAATTAAGTTCTCAACCAGCTGATGTCTGCAGTGGCTTCAACTGTACCACCAACCTCAACTGCGTAGCCAGTCAGATATGCTGTGCAAGCATCTGTGGTTCCAGAATGTGCATGGCCCCTGATACAAACGTTACTCAGCTGACTTGTCCCGGAGGATGCCCACCTGGTAGGCACACTTAATAACTTTATTCATGTGTGGTACATTTTTAACGACAATCTGAATACAAGTACATTAACTAACAAGCTTCGAGTAGGTGTCCTTCTTAAATGTTTGATCAAATATTTATTTTTATTAACACTTAAAATTATTTATTACAAAGCTTATCTCAGCTCATTCTGTCTGTCTGGTAAAAAGTTTAAACATGTTATTACCCCCACGCAATGGGATCAATTTGAAACTTTGCGAAGACAATACATGAATCAATTTAAAAACAACAAATTAGTCAATTAATTACTGGTAATTCATTATTTTGTTTGATAACGACAAAGAAAATTAATTCTTCAGTATTCATACATATAGCTAAATGTTTGGGGTTTTGTTCCCTTTAATATTTGTACAAGATATTCACGTTATTTCACCATTCTTCGATCAAGTCGAAACTTTTTACAATTATTTGTTGTGCCAAATAGAACATGAATCAATAAAAGAAATAGCCAATAAGTCAATAGATAATCGATAATTCATTATTTTGTTTGATATCAAAAAAACGGAAATGACTTCAAGACAATTGAGAAATATAGCTGTAAATATGGAGTTCGTCTCTTTAGATACGCTTTTGTTTTTTTCTAAATAAAATATTTTAAATTTATTTTACTTGTTATGATTTAGGCTATAAATGTGAGTATCAACCTAAATATTGCCCTCTGGGACGTACGTGTATATCTGAAATGGTACCTACCTGTGTTGAGCCTGTAAGTATAAGTCTTTTCAACTAAGGTACAAAAGATTATTTGTATATTGTAGACTAGATTCTGACAAACTAAATAGTACAAAAAGTCTATTACAAAAAATAAATCACATGTAACTGTTTAAAAATAGATCTGTACAATTCTAAAAAAAAATTACATAATTCAACGACGCTGCATTTGTCAGCGCGTGAGCGAATCCTATTGAGGTGCGCCCTACAGTTTGAGAAACTATTTATTTTTGCATATTTAAATTCTTGTTTTTTAACTACTTTGTAAAACGTATTGATTTAGAATGATAACTGTGGAGGCTGTCCAGATGGTCAGTTTTGTAAGGACCTTGGAACGCTTTGCACCAAGCTGCCCTGCCAAAAGTATCAGTGCGTCACAATGGACGCTTGCGGTGGCTGTCCCAGGGGTCAGAAATGTGACAAGGCGTATCCACCTTGTGCTCGACCACCGCTTTGCAATGAAACAGGAGGTACGTGTGAGGAGCAAGAGTGCAAGCTCATTGACGCCTGTGTCCCTGATCTTCCCGAACAAACGGTAGGACTTAAGACATGTTTTAGATAACACGATAGCACCACGCAATGAATGATTGACAATGTTAGTTAGTGACTCTGTGATCGAAGCACAGTATGGGTGAATGATAGGGAAAGTTTACCAGCAAAGTTGTTTACGTGTAGAAATGCAGCTTCTGACCATAAAACTCCAGAGAAAGAACTGACTTTAACTTCTCTTGCAGACAGAGGCGTAGCTAGGAATTTTCCATTGTTTGGGGGCCCAGGAGGCTTTTCCTTTTTGGAGGGCCCCTTCTTTTTCGGTATTTTATTTCTAATGTAAAAAACACAAATTTGGGGGCCCCCTCAAGTGGAGCAGGGGGAGATTTTCTAATTCTCCCCCTCCTATCCCACCCTAGATACGCCACTGCTTCCAGATCATAATTCGCTAGCAGGTATGTCCCCTGGAGCTGAATCAGCTTCTGCACTAAATGGTGAACTGGGAGTATTGAAAACTGGTTCCAAGTTCTGGACTTCTTCAAATTTGCTTTCAAATTTCACAATCAAGAAATCCAAATAAGTTCTTTTCAACCATTTCACTAGAAATAGATTCATCTTTCAACAACTGAAAATGGCGAAACCAATGAGCAATGTTTGAAAATACCGGTATTTAACATGCACATACTTATCGTGTGCAAACAACAAATTGCATCATTTCCCATGGCAAACATAAATTCTGTCTTCAATCTTCCTAAGAAATATTAGTAACAACTAACAAGGTGACAGTTTATGTCCTTCAAGGAACATAACAATTTCTTCCTTGACAGTCCATATTATTCTCAATACCTTACCCATGCTAACACAGTGACTACTACTGTGGTACAGAACACCAGAATGTTTTGTATCCCAATCTTCTACTAGGCTACATCTCGGAACTACCTGTAGTTAAGACCTCTAGCTATGATAACTTTTGTTTATTGAGATAATCATATCAATAACATGTTTGATATTCAATGCAGCTTCGCACAATTTTGATGATTATAGGTAGGAGTTTATGGTTAGAATATTGTTATAAATTGAAATCCTAAACACTTATTCATGGTACCTAACAAAACATGAATCAATAAAAAAAAACACAATTAGTCAATTAATTATTGGTAATTAATTTTTTGTTTAGTATAGTATTCAGGAAATCACCTGTATATTATAGAGAAATATAATTGAAAGACTGAATTTTTTTTTTACAGATTGTTTTTAAATATATTTTGCTTGTTTGTTTTTTCTTTTATAGCTCTGACACATTTATTCATCAGTTTCTATTTTTAAAGTGACTTTATTTTTTTTTTTTTTCAAATTTCTCCTCAGCCAAAAAATGCCTGTGTAAAGTGCCAAGCTGGACAGGTGTGTAAACCAACTAAAATAGTTTGCATCAATGAGCCGTGTCCGTCATACGAATGTGTACCAAACAGTGTGTTTAGTCCACCGATGGAGTGCGACCAGACCTGTGGGAGTAACTACATTTGCCTCTTTAAAGTGCCCGATTGCCCCACATACATGAGCTGTAGTACCACTCCTGTTGCCCAGTGCGTCTCAAGAAACAATCTTTTGGGCTTATGTCCAAGAATCGTGTCTCAAGAATGGACCAAGTCTTGCTTGGTAGACAAATACAGGCCCCAATGCTTCAATGACATGGCGTGCAACAGAAGCCGACAAAGGTGTTGCCCTGCCCAGTGTGGACGAAGCGAGTGCACTGATGTCCCATTGGCTGACAATACACCTGACACGCCAGACAGAACACGTTAACTAGCTTGACAACACATGACAGGAGAGAACATATTCAAAATGATAAAACACCAGACAATCGTACACACAATTTTTAATATATTAAGAACACATCGGACACACGAAACAGAACATTTGATGATCCATAGAACGATGGATACGTCAAAACATACTCAAACTGTACACTTTAACAGATGCAAACACACTAACTGTACACTAAAACAGATGAAAACAACTGTACACTTTAAACGATGAAAACATCCTCTAATAACACTGTCTACTGAGAAGATGCTGAAGAAAGATGCAGCCAGGGATCTTTTGTCATGTGTCAGACACAGTCTATAATTTATCCTAATATGTTTGTTTTTTTCACGCCATCAAAATTATGCCGTCAACATTCAAATTACCTTGGTCTTCCATCTAATAATTTCAGTAATTTGTTCTTATGATTACTCAGCTGACTCGCATTTTTGTAAAATATTTTTACTTGTTTTTAGTTAAATAATGCTCATGAAATGATGTTGAATATGCTAACACTCCGGAATAGAAAGCAAATGTATACTTCATATGTCTCTTGTTAATTGATTGCAAAATGTCTTTAATCTGATCAATAGCTGACTAGTAAACAATCACGTGACTTGTCCAGATTGAATGGATAAAAAAAAATATTTTGTTAAAATAAAAAGCAAGTTCCTTCTGTTTACTTAGAGATATTTAAATACATTTGAAAAAAAAACTCATTCGTATGAATTAAATATTTTTTGAACAAAAAAAATAATTGCATCAGTGTTTAAGTGTTAATATATTTTGGTCTATCAGAAGCTAATGCAATTTACAGGAGAGTCTGTTTTTAATAGCGGCCCCCAAAAGGGGAAAAGACGTTATTAGTTTTGTGCGGCCTGTTTGTCCGTCCGTCCCTACATCTGTCCGTCCTTCCCTCCGTTTGTCCGTCCGTCCCATTTAGATCCCAAAAACTAGTAGAAAAAATGAAAATAGGACATCCTGATAATTTAGATCATTCAGAGTTCTGATGCAACGGCTACTTTTTTCTTTTCCGAAAGTGAACCATCTAATTTTAAACATTATCTATGTAAACAGATTTAGAAAAAAATACACCACTTTTAAATGAAAAACTTCAGGGGAGGTGTGCACTTTAAAAAGGTCACAGACTTCTTCTTTAATAAATCAAGCTTCATTTATAGATTCGCGCATTGGTATACAAAATTTGCATCTTAGATCACAATGCAAAAAGTATCGATTGGACAGAAACCCTGCTGTTTTGCATAGTGCAATCATGTTACCATAAAGTTCAAGAATGTGTGGTTTCCTAGACCTGTCGACAACGAGATCAGCAAGTCATTAGTGTCAAAAGAAGAACTGCTCAGTCAGGAAGTGAGAACAAAATGTTTAACTACATTTTACGCCTGGTCACCTAAGATATAATATTAAAGCTCACTACACCACTTGACAGAAGTATTTCATATTTTAGCAGCTCAGAAGGCCATACATGTTTAAGTGTTAAGCCAGCATCAATCCATTTGGAAGAGCTCCACTAAAGACATCCTCCTTGAAGACCTTGTGAATATGACTAGTGATGGGACGAATTGTTTGAAAGTAACTTTTATTAGACCAAAGCATGGGCTCATTCTCTAGAGATTTGCATCTTTATTGATAGTCTGGATGAATCTTCTCGTTGAGATGAACAGCAAAGAGCTAGCATAAGGTAGTAGCGAGAAAAGAATAATTTCGTACAAATTTCTTTCTTTGCTTGACCACTTTGGTCAAGCAATGTCTACTAACAATGTCTGCTTTTTCAACATTTAAAACTAAAGTGCAACAACAAAAAATAAGCCAAACCTCCTGTAAAAACTCACGGATCATCAGTATTCAGATTAATCTGTGATCCGGACAGTCTAAACTTCTAAGCTTTGTCTTTTCTTAACTTGCTTTCACTCTGGAAGCGTCGCTCCTTGGTGACCAGTTCAAAGGTCATATCTATAAATAACTATAAATAGTGTTAGAAATGTTTTGAAAACTATGAACACAAGAGGGTGAAGTCCGAACTCGATAATTTCTTTAGTGACACATAGAAAGATGAAGTCCTCATAGCCACACAGATAGATAGAAAGATGAAGTCCTCCTAGCCACACAGATAGAAAGATAAAGTCCTCATAGCCGCACAGATAGAAAGATGAAGTCCTCATAGCCGCACAGATAGAAAGATGAAGTCCTCATAGCCGCACAGATAGAAAGATGAAGTCCTCATAGCCACACAGATAGAAAGATAAAGTCCTCATAGCCGCACAGATAGAAAGATGAAGTCCTCATAGCCGCACAGATAGAAAGATGAAGTCCTCATAGCGACTTGCTTTACAATCTATTAGCTGTATGAAAGTGGGTAGCTTGCACCCAGACGACCAGGACAAAAAAAAAAAAAAAAAAGAAGCGAGTGGTTCTAATTTTGAAATGTTCGACTATTATATTTAGTTGTACCTGAAAACAAATGAATTAAATAAAGGGATGAGCTTTGATCCTGCTTTTTTATTTTGTCCTTCTTTTGATTTTCAGGTTAAAAAACCTAGATCTAGATTGGATTTTATAGTAGGAAGCAAAAGGAAAGTTTGATTTGAACTACAAACAAAGAATAAAACACTCTTGCATGTCACTCTGATCTTAAAACACATTAATCCTACTGGCTTTCAAATAGCACCAACACTGAACATGTAGGGATTGTGTCTGCAGGCACTCAAAAATAGCCCTTACAGACAATCCTTTTGTTTCATTAAAGATCCTAGAGAACTTGACAGTATTAGATGTGGATTGGGTTTCTTGTCATTACATTGTTTTGTCCTTCTTATCATTTTTCATGTGTAGACACATAATGCTGTCAAACACTTTTTTTTTCTATTAAACAGAAGACACTTTGACTGTCTTCCAAACTATTTGTTTAAAAAAAAAGGTGTGGGTGTCTTGTTCAACGGCTTGATCTTGAACGTATTGCTATTCCCTATATTGGTGGTAGGACCCAGTCTAGATGGGAACTACTGGCCCCCCAATTGGTTTTTTAAACAAAGTTTACTTCGCGTGAAGGGAGACAATCGCCGCAACATCTCAATATTGCAAGTTGTATCTCCACTTTTAATATAAACAAAAATTTATTAATTACCATTTGCCGATTTAATAATTTTGTTAATTTCTTGATTGCTTAATGTGTTTTCATCGACACTATATAACAGTGAAACATTTCAGCTTGATTCGAGAAGAAAAAATGGAAGAAAAAAGTCCAAAAAGAATCCACCCAGACAGACAGACAGACATTATTACGTTTTGACTCGTTTTTTTTTCTCCCACTGCCCAGTCTCGGATCAAGTAGAAATTTAGCAAAATTATTCACAGTCGATGACAACACAGGAATCAATCCAAAAATTAACCAATTGGTTGTACAAATTAATTAATTTTGCTTTATATAGTTGAAAGGGAGATAAACCCTTTAATTTACTGACATGGAAGAACTCAGCGGTTCCTTCCCTTAGCTCCTTTTTCTATAAAATATTCTTTGTTCAATTACTTGCTTAGGTTTTGTTTTTGTATTTGAAGAATATGGTTCAGTGTCTTATGCATAATTGCTACTTTACTTATGAGTCCATTATCATGAAGGGTTTCTAAATTTAATTATTTTACTGATGATGTCACTCTAGTCAAGTGTAATTATTAGTTGTTTTTTTAAAGAATCTTACTTCTCTTTATTATGTCTGTTCTAGTTTCTTAATGTTTTCTTGAGTTGACTACACCGAGGGACAATAATAAATAAGATACTACAAGCAATATTTAGATATAGATAATATCTTTATCTTTAAAATTTTAAATACTTTAGAGAAATGATTGGTGATATGTTAAGTGTATTTGACATATGAATTATTCATCTCAGAGATTATCTCGCTTAATCAGAGTCTTTGTTTACAGCTACCTTTCTTAGCTATGCCTTACATTCTTGAAGCAATAGCAAAATGAAACAGAAAAAAAAAAACAAGTTAAGAAAATTACAGAAGAAAGTAAAAAAGGGAGAAGAAGAAGACTGAGGAAAAAACAAGGTCAAGGTCTTATAAACCCTTTGTTGTCTGCTAAATACGTTTTTTCCTACAAGAGCTTAGAAATACGATTTAAAAAAACAAAAAATCTTATAGATACGTATTTTGTACAAATACACCAAAGAATACATTTATGAAAATCGCCAGAGTTTTAATACAAAGTACAAAATCATGTTTTCTGTAAGATTGTATATATTTTAGTGATCATCGATGGTATGGCGGTAGAGTGGTAAAGCGCTTGGCGAACCTAATGATCATGGGTTAGAATTTTGGTGAAAATTGAGGTTTTCAATTCTACAATTTTTAGGACGCCCCTGAGTCTACCCAACTTTAATGGGTACCTGATATTAGTTTAGGAAGTAAAGCCAGTTGGTTTGTTATGCTGGTGTCATAACATTCTTTTTAACCGTCAGCCAATGTCTGAAAGTGCTACTATTACTATTGACCATTGGAGGCTTACATTAGTGAGGGAATGACTAAATGAAGAAAGATGGATTTTCGTCAATTAAATACTTTTTTAAAAACAAAATCAATAAAAGTGAAAATAACATTACACTTCCGCCTTCAGTGACGTCATGTTTACATTATTCAATAATTTACTAGAATAAATATAACGTGCGCGCGCACACACACACACACACACAAATTGTATATACATTCCTGCAGGGTGACTCGATTCCGGATGCAATACTATATCCAATTTTGTACACATCAAGTGAACTGGCAAGAAGATATATCATTTGTCTTGCCTTAGAATATTTTTCTGAGTTAATTATCGACATTATAGACTTTCGAACATGTTTCAAATATCCCTTAAATCATTCCCGGGAGACGATTTCCCATACACTAGGTCATACAGATTGTTTTCGGGAAATCCATAGTTCAAAAATAGCAATCGACTTGTGAGACAGCTATAAATGAAAGGAAATGTTCAGTTTGATGAAGTCAAACACCAAGGGAAGTAGTCATGCAGCCAGCACTAGTTATTTTCTTTATAGTGGTCAGTCTATAATATTTCTTTCTACTTGTAGTTATTTAAAAGAAGAATGTGAAATCTAATAGTAAATGAATGTGTTTCAACATGACATAGTTAGACTTTACATTTACTTAACGTTCCATACATTGTTTGTTTGTTTCAGAGCATCAGCCAGAGTCTCAGTGTAAGTAGACAGATTGTAGTGGATAGATGTACACATTTACGCAAAATACCTAGGTGTTATAATAAATGAAAAACTGTCATGGAATCCACATATTGATGAAACTACAAAAAAATCCAACAAAGCATTAGGGTTTATTAAAAGAAATTTCTATAAATCAAATAAGAACATAAAACTAAAATGTTATTTAACCTTGGTTAGGCCAATAATAGAATATGCATCCACCGTTTGGGACCCCTCAACTCAAGAAAACATTAAGAAACTGGAACAAACACAAAATAGAGCAGTGAGATTCATAACAAACGAATATTCACATGACTAGAGTAACACCATTAGTAAAATCACTAAATTTAGAAAGCCTTCAGGACAGAAGACTCAAAAGTAAAGTAGCAATTATACATAAAACACTGAACCATAATCTTCAAATACAAAAACAAAACTTAATAAAATACTCTGAAAGACACAAAAATAAAGGCACATTCCTTGTCCCCTATGCTAGGACAAATTTGTACAAATACTCCTTCTTCCCTAGTGCTATTAGAGCATGGAATGGGTTGCCTGAGCTAGCCAGAAAAACCAGTGACTTGGCAGAATTTAAGTCATTGGTTAATATGCATGACTAAATGCATGACGCGTAGGACGTAATCATCTTCTTTTTTGAAGTAACGTCTGTATTATATAAGATAAGATAAGATTTACTCCTTATTTTAGCATACAGGGATCCCATGAACGCTAGAATCGGTCTGTATGACAGGGGAAAATAAAAAAATGCCAAAAAAAACAAAACATATATACACGGCAACGTTATATACAGTCACCCAACTTCACTAACTGACTTCTTTCTCTCTCTCTCTCTCTTGTTTACACAATCCTATCTTCCCCCAAGTCCCCTAACTCTCGATACCCAACACTTGACCAAACAGTAACCGTGTCACAACAGTCCTCCCAGGGCAGAGAAAAATTTTGATCGTATCAAAATTTTATGAACTCAATAGTTTGGGTGTACATCAACAATGTTTTACATCGACAAGAAAAAACAATGACATGTAATACAATGGCATCTTCTATTATGAGAGAACTGATAATGTCTATGACGACAAATAAATCTTCAATAATATGTTATTGCAAGGGACATTTCCAATTGAACTATCGCAGAAAGTTTTCCTGTTATGTTATCCAACTTATATACAAAAAAAATCCACGCATTTAGTTTTTTTCTATGTAACAATTATCTTTTGAATGCCAACATTGTCAGGTGAAAAATGCACAATTAGTTAATTTTTTATGTTACATCAAAACATCTTCCAAATTAAGGGAATAGTTTACTATGTGTTTCTTTCATACCAGTTCCCAAATGGACATCTATCATCTATGACTACAATCAATGCAACAAACATAAAAAAACTCAATTGTAGTACAAATTTACCATCACTGAATAAAAATAAAAAATTCTGGAGCGTAATGTTAATTCAATCTTGACAAGACAGACTTTAAAGTTATCGTACATGGTATTTGTTAATTTTCTCATTATCTGATTAATGAATGAATGAACATAAGTCCAGCGGTCCCTAGACATATCTTGTCAACACGTCAGCTATCACGTTGATTTGTCCCGGAATAGCTTGAACTGTAAAGCTGAAGTCTTGAAGTTTTAAAGCCCATCTAGTGATCCTCTGGTTGGCTAGCTTATTTGTATTGATATAAGCTAGTGGGGCGTGATCTGTTAACAAGATGAATGATTATTTTCAAGCAAGTAACGGGATAGTTTCGTTATGCAGAACACAATAGCTAGAGCTTCACGCTCTATCGTGGAATATTTCTGTTCTGCTGCGTTCAGATTTCTGCTAATGTAGTAAACTGGTCTTAGCGTTGCATCACACTTCTGCATTAAAGTGCCTCCCACTGCTGTGGAGGATGCATCTGTTGCCAAGTAGAAAGGGTTTCTGATGTCTGGAAGCTGGAGTACT
Organism: Biomphalaria pfeifferi; assembly: GCA_030265305.1. Classification (NCBI taxonomy): domain Eukaryota; kingdom Metazoa; phylum Mollusca; class Gastropoda; family Planorbidae; genus Biomphalaria; species Biomphalaria pfeifferi. Next base: position 395,009 of record JASAOG010000199.1, on the reverse strand, counting down.
ATGTCGTCTGAGAAGACATTTTTAATGCTTTGCAGGCATTCTTGTAGTCTGGAGTTCTATGTGATCTTGTTTGGCATGCCTTTTTTTCAGTTCAAATAGAGGTTGCATGATGTTGCTATATCCTCAAATCTCAGTAGATATGAGTCAATGCACTCATTCTGGCTCTCATCAAATGGAGACATTCTGTCTAATTGTTTTTATTTGTCAAAGTGTTCCTCCTTTTCATTTTTCTGTTCTTTGTCTTTCTTTTCTTTAAGTTTTAGTTCTAGTTTTAAGAATTCCTTCCTTCTACTATCTTCTTCTTTCTTTTTGGCTTCTTCCCTATTTAATCGCCTATCTTCCTCCTGTGTTATTTTTAGTGTAATGAACTTTTCCAGTTCTTCGCCTTGCAGGCCATTTTCCTTGCCCGCTTCTCTAAATATTTTGTACATCGACATTTCCACTTACTTGTGCCTAGTCGTGTCTCGTCGGGGTCGCCAGTTGTGAAGAAACAAGTCCTTTTAGTTTAAAGTGTCTTTTAATTGTGGAACATTTTAACAAAACATATATACACGGCAACGTTATATACAGATACCCAACTTCACTAACTGACTTCTTTCTCTCTCTCTCTCTCTCTTGTTTACACACTTCTCACTTCCCCCAAGTCCCCTAACTCTCGATACCCAACACTTGACCGTGTGTCACGGTTGACCACACAGTAACCGTGTCACAACACGTCTTGTACTGCAATATTTTGTAAAATTTCGCTTCATAGCTGGCCGACTCTAAACTCTGAATGTAATAAAAGATTGATTAGATTATGATTGATGGCTACATGTATAAGGGGTCAAGAGATTAATTCTCATTGGATCAAATATTTTAGATCTTATCCTTTTCATTGTTTTTCTGTGAAATTAATTCCAGTGGGCGAACGGCCCTTTGGTGTAAAGGTGTGGTGAAGCTTTTTTTTTTCACCCCAAGCAAGTCCCTTGTCCTCTCTGTCAACGTCTGTATCAGGAAGCCATAGTGAGGTCAAAAGTTCATTCATTCGTTCGCTAAGTACAAAGTCATAGTTTCCCCCATCCTAAGATTATTTTATTTATAGATTGTTTTTTTAATTATTTTTTTGGTAGTACCGACCTTTCTTTTTTGCTTTGCTCTTTCTCGCATTTTAATTCTCAACTAAAAAATTTTAGAACTCTAGAATCTGTTACGTTGAATTGGAATGCCCCGCTTTATAATTACATAGTTAATTTCCCCTTTCAGACCTAGCGATCTATAGAGCAGATGATGTAAAGGACATCTGTTTCTGTGGCCCACGGTTAACGAGGGTGGCATGTGGCCAGCACAACGACCAACCGCCTTTACTTTTCTCAACCAACGTCAGGTACCCATTAGAAGTGGATGGACTCAATGTATATTGTTGTAAATCTCTCGAGCCGACGCTTATGGTGCGCACTAGCGCACTGTTCAACACGAGCAAAAGACTGCATGTTGATACGAGGAAGAAAGACTGTTGAGACCGGCTGATAGGAGTCTGAGATGTCTGGAGCTAAGAGCCGTCCTTCTTGCTCTCAGAGAACTGCATTAAGGGCCTGGAGCGACACAGGGAAGTGTGTCAGTGGTCGGTATAACGGTTTGAGTATAGGAAAATGAAAATTGGTGAATCTAAAGACAAGACTCTCTGTATTGATGACTAAAGCCTGAAGTCACTGTCTTTGTGTTTTAAAACTGTTCATAAACACATCGTCTGTTATTACTTTCCTTTGAGCTTTTAATTAGTGTTGTACTATAAATAGAAATAATATTTGTTATGAGGAATATTTTATAAATAAATAACTTTCAGAAACATCCCTATTTTAGACATTTGAGTTCTAGATAGTTTTTGTACTGAGCTATTGAAAAAAAATCAAAATATTTTTTAAATTATATTTTTAAATGAGTAAAATTAGTTTTAAAATGGCGATATATTTAGACAAATACTTACCACGCTCTCTGAATGGAAAGAAAAAAAAAAGAAATGTTAAGAACACGTGTGTGTCTAGGAGTAAGATAAAAAAAACACAATATATTGCCTGCCCACCCCAATTTATCTTTAGACCATTACCTTCATGCGCTCACCTTTACAATTTGTTCACTCATCTGTCAAGTACTGTCGCGTAAAAAAACGCCTTCTGCTCTTTTCTTTAATCTTTGCATTCAAAAAAGGGACTTTATTATTATTACTATTATAGAAATAAACTTATTCTCTGGCTCTGCCAGGGTCGAGGTTCGTTAGAGGGAAACAAATTTCATTGTAGTCACCTTATCAAGGTGATGTGGCAGGTCTGCAGCAGTAGGACCTACTGACCTCTGAATCTTATAATACATGTTTAGTTGCTTAGTTTCCAACCTTATGTATTTTTTTTTCTTTCTTTTTTTTTAATTCAATTTTTCTCTTTATACTGCGAGATAGTGATACTTACGCTACTGCGATGACAGTGATAATTGCGGATTTCGCTGTTTTTAGTCAATAAACGTCTTGTCAGTCAAAATAGGTCTAAACCAGTATAGTAGGTGGCGCTCAGTGGCTGAGTGGTTAAGCGCTTGGCTTCCGAACCTGGGTTACTTGGTTCGAATCTTGGTGAAGACTGGGATTTTGAATTTCGGGAATTTTAGCACGCCCCTGAGTCGACCCAATTAAAGGCGGTTGGTCGTTGTGCTAGCCATATGGCACCCTAATCAACCGTTCCTTATAGAAACATATGTCTTTACATAGTATAGTAGGTAATTTGGTTGTAATTTGATAACAATAATAGTCAAGTGTACTTTACAGCCCATCTACCTCTCAGTGCAGCATTGTTCCGTGTTTTATTGATATCTTCATCTATATTACGTTTAAGAGACATGCATTTATTTAGTAGTACTAGTAAAACAATTGTCTGTGACCTGTCTATTCACTACAGGTAGAATCACATATACATAGGTCTGTGGGTAGAAAGCAATATCAATCTTACTTCAGGACACATATTAGACCTAAGTTCTTTAATGTGTTTAAACAGTTATTTCTAACTTACTTTTAGGAGAGACTTTCTTTTTGTTCAAGTCTTCGCAGTAGCTTTGTAATACATCGTGAATATTGATTTGGCAATTAGTACTTTGTGCGTTTCTAACATTTCTGGTTAATTTATGAAAGAACGTTTCAGTAACCTGTGTTGTGTCTCGAGATTTAGTCTTCCCACTCTTGGAATTGGATTGACTTTCGGACAATCGTTGTAGGCGCTCGGGTTCAATATTTTCTTTATGTTTAATGACTTCACCGTCCTGTACTGACTGGTCTGGTGCTAGATCTAAATTCTTTCTGGTTACGGCTAGAGCATTTCTATGATCTTGGTTAAATAAATACGTTTCCAAGTTATGTACTGGCCGTTGCAGTTGAAACAGACATACTGATAAAACAACAACTGTCAGTAACAGAACCAGGACTATATAAAACAATAATTTGACTGATGCAGAATGGACAAATTACCGATCCTGGACATCCGTAGTTTTCTCCACCAAGTCTTGCTCTTTTTTGTCTGCAAACATTTCTTCTTGGATTGAAAGGATTAACGAAATTAGTCTTCCTTTCTTATTGTCAGTGACTGGCGATATAAACTGATAAAACCAATACGTTTGTTCAAAAGAGAGCTTGAATACAAATCTTGATGTCAAAGTGTCATGCTTGAGAATAACATTCTACTTTCAAAGACGGCCGCAATACCTTGTGCATGTATTTAGCCAAATTGTAACGCTGGATATATTTTGATACATTTTGAGCTCTGTTGATTAAACAATGACACAGCGTTTATCAAATTGCATTATTATATTGCATCACCTGTTAAAATTTATGCTAAAAAGAAAGGGGGGTGGGCGAAATAACATTGTTCATAAATACAAATAAACAACATTTGAAAAGGAAATGCAGCAATAATGTTTTGCTTCAAATAGTTTGACAGTTTCGTTTCGTTTGTGAAATTTTTTGAGAAAAAAATGCCAGAAATTCGAAAACGAAAAAAGTATTTATATATAGGCCTTTACATCATTTATTGTGTTAATGGTTAGGCCTAAGTCCGAGCATGCTCTTGAGCAGTCACTGACGATGCTCTGCAGATCATTTTCAGAGCAAAAAAGACTGAAGTCTTATATTTACCTGCTCCAGGGAAAGCCTACTCGGATCCAAGCATCAAGATAAATGGACATGATATAAACGCAGTGGACAGATTCACGTATCTTGGCAGCACACTCTCCAGAAATGGAAAGATCGATAATGAAATCGACCTGCGTATCGCCAAGGCCATTGCATCCTATGGCAGACTGTCTAAAAATGTCTGGAACAGACGAGGTATCACCACAAATACAAAGCTATGGAGCTATAGAGCTGTCATCCTACCTACATTGCTCTATGTCTCAGATGCGTGGACAGTGTACAGAAAACATGCAAAAAAACTGAACCATTTCCACATGACATGTCTAAGAAAAATACTGAATGTCAAGACAAAATACCAGACACTGAAGTCCTTCGAAGAGCGGGTCTGCTAAGCATCCACACAATCCTGATGCAGTCCCAGCTGCGATGGGTAAGACACGTCTGCAGAATGGAAGACCGCCGCATCCCTAAACGACTCTTGTAAGCGAAGGAAAGCGCTCGCAAGACGGTGAAAGAAAACGATTCAGGGACGCCCTTAAAGCTTCTCTGAAGGCGTTCAGCATAGACCCAGCCACCTGGGAGACAGAGGCACATGACAGAGCATCATGGCGACGCGCTGTGAAAACTGGCGCACATGTTGCTGAGGAAAAGAGAACAACGCTGGCAGAAGAAAAACGCCAGAGAAGAAAAGCAAGGCCTAGGACACTAGCTCCAGCTGGAATAACTGGCCAGTGTGCAGCCGAACATTCCGGGCTCTCATAGGTCTCATCAGCCACACGAGGAGGCATAAAACCTCAGTGCAAAGTGGTCATCATCGAACCACGATGGACGAACTATATAAACATCATTTTAATAATAATATTTTAAATACATTTGCTTTTGTTGTAAATGTTTAGGATATTCCATTAGACTATCAGATCAGATTATTACATTCACCTGCACAACTGTGAGGGAAGCGGGCAGGGTTTGAACCCGGGACCCTAGACTGACCTAGAGACGACAGTCCAGAGAACATACCATATGACACTTGACTGTATTATACGACATATCCCTGAGCTATCAATCGAAGCAATTCAATTTATGTTTAAAATAATCTCTTCTTTAAATATTGAGCTTCTTACACACAAGTTTTTTTTTATTGTTATTTTACTTTTCTTAAAAAAAATGTACATAAAGGTAGAAATGATATAGGTCGCTGAATTCATTAGAGCTTGATCTGTTTAAAATGTATGCTTTAAAAAAAAAAAGTAAGAAAAGTTACCTTAAAAATTGTGTTGCTTAAATTAGTTGATCGACTATGCGTCTCGACTGTACTATCCATGGACAGTACGCTACACAATAAACACTTCAACCCAACGAAACTGAAAGGAAAAAAAATACCAGATCTATGGTAGTCCATTTCCTTGATTAGCTATATACTCTGCTATGAGACACCCTGTCGGTACACAGTGTCAAGGATGTTACACACTGTGTGCTCCTTAAGTTATTATATAAAATAGTGTATCATTCCTGTGATCTCTAATTATAGAGAATGCCTGGCTCTAATCATTTAAGACCTGATCCCTAAAGTCAAGTGTAGATGTACATTCAATTCTAAATATACAGCCGTTATTGCTCTGCTCATCCCATAGTCCCTGTGCTGTGACAAGATGTAAAGGTACATAGAATAGATGAGTTATGGGCAGTGGCGTAGTTAGGTTGGGGGAAGGAGGGGGAATAATTTGAAAATCCTTCCGGTCCCCCACTTCAGGGGGGCTTCCAAATGAGTGTTTTTTTACATTAAAAATAAAATATTACGCAAAATGCAGGGGTAATTCTGAAGGCCACCAAATTAGAAGCTTCAACCGTTCGACGACTGCTAGTTTTTTTGTTTATTTGCCAGCAGTAAAGTTTTGGTTTTCTTGACTTTCAAATTTACATTTTTTTTATTTTTCAAATACTTTATGTCGTTGTCGGCAAATCTCGGATGTTTGATGTCAATATGTAATCAATATGAAAACCTCACATCATTGCTGAGGACTTACTGTTGCTAGTGGCCAAATACATTGTTCGAGTACCTGTAATAACTGGAGCCGTAATAACTAGATCTATTCAATTACGTTTAATCTCCATATCTAATGACAGAATAGCTGACACGTCTGGTGATTAGCCATCAAATAATCCCGGAAAATATAACTCTGCATTGAGGCCTTGGTCATCAACCTCCTCATTTCAGGCGTCTCAGTTCTGGATAAATGTCCAGAACATCTTGCCCATCTGCTTAGCATATGCTTCCAAATAACGGCGCCATGTATTCTTTGGGGTTCCGGGTGAAGGTTTGTCTTGTGATGTTGGATGAGACTTGTGAAGGATCTGGCTCCACTTCAAATATTTATCATCCAGCTTGAAGAATCTAAAGATGTTGCAAATGGACCATAATTACTGATGTACGCAAGGATGTCGATTATAAAGACGGATTTCTCTTTTGCAATCTTCTTGAAACGACTACCACAGTTGGATGCACTTTATAACGGTGAAGGTGAACTACAGAAAAGACATCTTTGTCATATGAGTTCAATTTCCAAAAAAAATTCAACAACATATCTTTGCGAAACGGGATTTTTCAACTTATTACATACAGAAGTAGACTTATTGCAGATGACGACATTCGTTCAGATGTTGTAAAGATTGCCCTGAACTTTCTTATCTGGTAAAACAGAAATAAGTTCAACCTTCACAATGTCCTTGATATTTGTCCCTAACTGGCGCAATAAGTGTGTACCAATGTAGAATACATTTGCCATAGCTGCTTACTATGCTCCTTAATCCTACCATAATTGTATAAAAGTAAATAAATGCAGGAAATAAATGTAAAATTTCTTCGATTTTTTTGTAGTTTGGTTAAACAAATATTTAGTGCTTAGTGATAAAAATACAGCTTTGACAATGCATAAATATAACATTTTCATAGCAACACTTAGAAGATCTATATACTTACTATTAATAGAAATAATAGTATTTTATAATATTGTTTTTTGTTCAAATAAAGTTATCAAAAATATAAATATTGTTAAATTATTTGTTGTTGTTTTTTTGTTGTAAATTACAAAAAAAATTTTTTTAATTAAAATGTGAGATTGCTTATTGTATGCAAAAAATAATTTACATTTTAAAAAGTATGATTTGATGGGCAGTGTTATTTATAACCACAGTGTCTCTGGCAAGTAAATAAAAAACAACAACATTAGACACTTAACTAAAGGGAAAGCCGTCATTTAGTGACCAGAAATGAGAGACTGGCCATTCACCAACCCATTTGTTCAAAGGGAATCCTTCCTTTTCCCGCAATATATTATTTAGGTGTTGTGGAATATGTCCGCCGATCGGACAGTTTGTACTTTCCAATGGAGATGATGGGCCTGCAACTCCTAGGGTAAAAGTCTTCCGGCTAAAATGCAATAAATAAATGTTGATATTGCATAGGCACGTGGACAGGCATAATCAAGAACCAAAGCTTTATGATTTTGTGAAAGAAACGATATTTAATAGGAGGTGATAAATAGATATACAATCAATGAGTTTGGGGGGATGTACAAATAGATTAAGGATAGTTTGTAAGACAATTTTATCTCTGGGATGTTGCTCAAGTGCTCGTATATGGTTTCCTTATCTCGGCTGTCCTCCACTTATATCTTTGTCCAAGGTTCTCCTTCAGGGGTGAAATGAGTTGGGTTCCTCTCAGCTGGTAGTTAGTCGCTTGACATCATGCAGGTAAGCAGGTTCTAGTGTGATGAGGATGAGGATGCCACGAGGTGGGCTTACTCCTTTGGTAGGTCCTGGGACTTTAGTCTGGAATGCCTTCAGTTCTGGTCAAGGGTGATGAGTAACTCACCCTCAACGGGAATGTGTGGAGAGCTGCTGTGAGTTCCCTTCGGGCAACAAAACACACCAGCCCTGGTGTAGGAGGTTATTAGATGAGATGTGAAAGGAGCCTGAATTATTAAATCATACTGGCTGGTTGGCGAGGGGCGATGCTGCATCCTTGACAGGAGCGTTTCCCTCAGACTAACTAAGACACATGCTAAGAACATTTTACTAAATCTAATAATAACTGTTCTATGGGTGCACAATACAAATACATATATAAATCTACAAGGCAGGGGCGTCAATAAGGAAGGAAACAGTGGGGACAACATTACAGGGATGTGGACCCTTTGACCTTATCGACCGACAGGTAAACGAGCCCACAGTCGCTCATGAAGAGTGGACCGTGATGAGAAGGGTTAGAATAGAACACATAGCCAATGCAGACCGACTGGCCAAAGATGATGGGGGTAGACACACGAGGCTAACTCTCAGGTCTGAGGGTGTATGTTAAAGTTCAGTACTTGCATTGCAAAGCAAACATTAGCTTTTAGTATATATATATATATGTGTGTGTACATATACAGGTGTACATGCACAGGTAAGAAAATAATCTAGACGTTAGTAGATCTAGATGATCATGGACATGTATAAATACATGGATAAACTATAGAAACAACTTAAATGTAGGGCTGATGTCCACTGTTACATGAATAAAGTATAGAAACAACTTAAATATAGGGTTGATGTCCACTATTCGAAGTATAGTTAACATTAACAAATAAATGAGGAATGCGTATTTATAAATGTAATAGTTAGATGCAAACGAGTGCTAACATGAAGAAATACTAAATAATAATAGTTAAGTTTTTCCAACACATGCTTATGTTATTGGTTTTTTTTTTTCAGGGTAAACCACATTAATAAATTAATGTTATATAGCATTTAAATTGTTCATCTTGCTTGTTCACAAAGTAATTTTTTTTTGTAACACTAAAATGGCTGTATTGAAATATTATATTTTTTATTCATTTTTTTTCTTAGGGAGTTTTTTTAACAGCACCTACCTGTATGCTCGCTGACATGCACAACACTGAACCTTGTATGCATCTAGCACCCCCCCCCACACACACACACACATTTTACAATAGTGTAAATCAGATAGTGCTTATTAAGAACTGTATATGTAATTGACCTACCACTATTAGTGAAGTAATATTATTATTTTTTTTTTTTTTTTTTTTAGAACTACACATCTGACCCACACTGAAACTTGCACATCTTGCAAGGTAATTTATATATATATATATATATATTATTATTTTTTTTTTTTTGAGATCCATGAAATACACCATTTAAAATACACCCTAACCATAACTCACACACAAGCCAGCTTTAATGATGATTTGATCAAGAATTATTCTTTTTAAAGAATTGGTTGTGAAAAACTGCTGGATTCAGGATTCGTACTTGAGCCCCTTAGGTAGATATTTGATTGAGAGACAAACGATTTAACCACTAAGCCACACATCCATGTGAGATATGACAGAAAAATAAAAGAAAAGGTTGAATTTGAATAACTTGATAATGAACAGGGTATTGATAAGAAACTCTTACATTTATTTAAGATGTTACATAAATGTTTTATAAAGTCAGAGTTTATTAAAAGAAATTTCTACAAATGAATTAAGATCATAAAATTAAAATATTATTTAATCTTGGTTAGGCCAATAATGGAATTTGCATCCTCTGATTGGGATCCTCAACTCAAGAAAACATTAATAAATATCACTTAATTTAGAAAGCTTTCAGGATAGAAGACTTAAAAGTAAAGTAGCAATTATACATAAAACACTGAACCATAATCTTCAAAAAAAAACAAAAAACAACCTAATAAAATACCCATAAAAGACACAAAGATAAAGGTATATTCCTTGTTCCATATACTAGGACAACCAATGACTTGGCAGAATTTAAGTCATTGGTTAACATGCATGGCTAGATTGACCTAGGAACACACCTAGGACGTAATCATCTTTTTTGAAGTATTTTATAAGTTAAGATAAGAAAAGTGATGACAGTAACTCACATAGAAACGGATACCCTCTCCCCCTTCCCCTCATGGGCAGACTAGCTATGTTGGCAACCGGGCCCATGGGGTCGCCAAATGATCCTTTTTAAATGAAAATAAATACTGTTAATGTGATTGGCATCCTTTTTCCTTTCATAAAACAGACTTAACAGTGCAATACTCTAAGCACATATTCACATAATAATGGTATCTCCTAGATCTATATCCATATACCATGCTACTGGGTGCCATGATTTATAGATAACAATAGATGTACATCATATGGTCATCAAACTGTGGGTCAGTTGGTATAGTAATGCCAGGACTCATTTAGACGCTATAAGTCCACCCCTGCCCGCTTCCTTTCCAAACTGGTCCAGATAAGTTACAGCGGGTTGAGAAAGCTAAAATCAAATACTTGAGCTAAACAAAAACGAATGGTAATTGCACATATTTATTATTGTTAGTATAGATCACATTTAATTACATGACTGATTCAAACTGATTGATACAATTACACTTAATAAAAGCTTTTTTTAAAAAGTACTTTTTATTGTTTAATTTCTTCAAAACTATATCATACTTACTAATCAAATAAATCACTGCTACATATTTTTTTTTGCACAGCCCACAGTGTTCAAAGAAGCGCGCCATTGCATGAACCACTGTGATATTAATCTGGGACCTAAAAAAAATTAACATCTCCACTTCTACAAAAATTAGTTATTAGGCATAAATTTGGTGCATTTTGGAAAATTTTTTTTAAATAGCTTTTTTCAGCGAAACATTCATACTTATAGCAATACTCCGATTAACAGTGGGGGGGAGTACCTGAGAAAACGTTCTCTAGCTGCCTTTACAAAGTAAAATAATAAGCAAAATTAAAAAAATACTTAAAAAAAAACAACAAAGTTTATATTAAGTTTATCTATTAGTTTGGATGAGTCATGTAATTAAATTTGTAATAGATACAGAGAAACAATAATAAATCTGTGTGATTAGCATTCTCACTACTGGTATGCTATTATCCTATCACTTGTCTGAACCAGTTAGAAAAGGGAAGGGGAAGAAAGAACGTGCTATTACGGTATTCGCTTTTTAAATGCAATTTGAAAAAAAAAAAGGGAATGACTTGAATTTGAACCTGTGGGCTAAATCCAATGCCGAAACCACTATGCTAGCGATGAGTCTATGATCATGTATGATTGTATAGTTATCTATTGTTTCTATTTCATGTTTGGGTTCTTCTACTTCATGTTTGGGTTCACAAAGCCTCAGACAAAAATCTATAAAGGGGACTAATTCAGCTTATACAACCAGTTCAGTCAAATACAATTTTTTCCCTTGTTTGAGATGCATAGTCACATAGAAACCCGGTGAAAGTCTGATAGTTTTGGATGCACAGGAAAATTACGTCAAAAAAAACATAATTAACTATGTTTTTATTGCAAATAATAAAAGCAAAAATAATATATTCTTTATCTGTAAATCAAAACACATATTATATCAAACATTGTCAAAAACCATCAGAGTTTCCATTTAATGATGAATTCACATTAAAAAGATTTGCAAATTCTGTTTTTTAAGTATGAAATACCGTTATATAACAGATTTTGCTACCTGGACATATAGAAGATGAATGCATCAGTAATCCTTGGATAATTTTCCCACTTCACCAATCCTGCCTCCTGACATTTTGTGTATATCATTCTGTTCATGAACTGACCCACAGGGTGGAGTCTGCACAAAGCTTTCTGAAATAGAAACAAATTAACTTCATTAACTATTATAATATTTCAAACTCAAATTAGATGATATCAAATATCTGGCAAAGAAGTATAAAGATGTTGTTATGCAACAATATAACTCAATCTATAAAGTTTATATAATCAACATAGTTGAAAATTGAAATATATATATATATATATATATATATATATATATCTATATCTATATATATATCTATATCTATATATATATCTATCTATATATATATATATATATATATATATATATATATATAGGCCTATTCAAACACATTACAGAAGCAAACACTAACACACCCAGTGCTCCAGTGCCCATCAAGTGCTCATCATGGTTAAATCATGGATTGTTTTCTTTGACATTTGCTACTGACTGCAACATAAAAAGTTATGGTATTCTTTAAACATTGTGGTAAACATTGCAAAGGTCAAATAGAAACAGTATACAAGGAATGAAAACAAAGCATGTGGTAAAATTTACAACTTTATACAAGGAAAATTAATTTCCTCCTTACATTGTCATGAGGGGAATGGTTTCCTAGTGATGAAGTGCTTGACTTCAGGGGTGGAATGGATGCCATATTCAGCCCTATCATTATCATATGATCTGGGAACCAGTCCACAAGTAACATGTGATAGGATGTGCATCTATTGGTACCTGACCTCACAATATATAAAGTTATATAATGCAATAAAAACCTGAGTATAAAAACAAAAGTGGAATTCCGTATTGATGTGTATTTCTAAATGTTGGTTAGCTAACAGGCTATATAAAATCTTAATGTGTACCACAAAAATGTACAGTACACTCACAGCCTTTATTATTTTGAACTGAATATTTCATTACAGGCTTAGTAAAGCATACACTTTAAAATGGAGCAACTAAAAGTTCCTTCTACTGTATACAATAACTTATCTATATTCAAAATATATAAAGATACCTCATGAGCAATCTACTTGCTGATAGATTATTTATGATTGTGATCAAATTAATTTCTAGTAAAACATCTTAATCAACAGTCTTTGATATGAAAACTTGAAAGCATTCTTGTTTCAAGATGCTTTTTAGTTCAAGCACAGACAATTAGCTTCTTTAGAGGGGAATAAAATCTAGAGATTTTTTTCACCCTTTTAAGTCTTAGTCTGTCTTAGATATATATCTAATCTATATGACAAAATGGTTATAATTTAACAGGGCCGGTCCTAGAGATTGTGGGGCCCTATGAGAAACAGATAGCGCAGGGCCTATTCTGGGCTGTGATAAGGATAATAAGTGAAAATGAAGATTTTGTATTACAAAATAAATTTGTCTTTGCATTGTATTCATACTTTACTAAGAACAAAACCACTGTGAAATTAGCTTTAAGAGCCATCTACAGTAGATGATAATTTTTCAACAAAAAGCAGATAAACATTTAGATATGTCTTTTAGATTAACTTTTGACTAGCAAAATATCGCTTTTTTTTAAAGATAGATTTAAAACTATATTTGTATACCAGTGACTATTCAAGTAAATTAAGAATTTGAACTTCTTGTTTTGGTTAAAATTCACCTTATTACATTTTTATTAAATGAAAGCTGACAATGGCATTTTTTTTATTGCTTGTAAGATTGGTGTTTTCCATATTGAATGACAGTTTTCAGAAGATTTTAATAATTTCAGAAGATTTTCATGACTTTTTCGTATATTTCACAATTTCATGAGATTTCCAGAAACCTTTTATTAATAAGTTAAAATGGTTTATTTTAATAATTTACACCTAGAAATCGTGCGGGGCCTATGAAAGTAAAGGGTGCAGTGCAGCCGCATAGGTGGCAGTGGCCTAAAACCGGCCCTGTAATTTTAATAGACTACATTATAGTACATAACCGATGTACATTTAAGATGGTATTTCACAAATGAAAAGGATCAGGGGCGGACTGGGTATCAAAACCGGCCCGGGCATTACCATATAAACCGGCCCACAAATGGCATGTCATATATTTTAGGTGGGGGGGGGGGGGGGGGGGGGGGGATTTTTACCCCACTCCGCAATTTATATAAATATATAGATATATTAGTGTGTGTGTATATGTAATTAATCTTCATTACATTCTGATCTTTCATTTTTTCAAACGTTTTTTCTACCCTAGAATGCTCTCTTTCTTTAATTAGTGGGAAGACAATACATACCGCTAAAGGGAGTCTCCTGGGGAGCGCTGTGAGCTCCCCCCCCCCCCCCCCCCCCAGTGGGGTCCGGGGCAAAGCCTCCGGAACCAAGCATTATTACCGTTATTTTAAGCTTTAAAAATGCATATTCTGAAGTATCTACAGTGCAATTAGCCTGCTACTCTTCCGCAAAAAAAAATTCAAAAACCAAATCTGCTATTCAATGGAGTCTAGCGACTGGCAGAAAATGGTAAAATGCTTTAGTATTTGTATTAGAGGGGGAGGGTAACCACAAAACATTTTTTGGCTACGCTTATGAAATTTGGTGACTGTAGTTTATTTAAGTTGGCTGCACTGGGGCAGTAAGTAAAGTTTCCCTTTCAGACAATGAGGTCTGAGGCAAGTGATGGTTTGAAGACCCTCCCCTCCCGGCTACGCCCATGTGTTATATTATAGGTGTAAGCCTAATTCTCTACAAAATATATAAAGTTTGATAACGCATCGAAAACTGGATGAATGCATTCGTAGGATTACATATGTATACTATTTATACATGCATGTAGTCTGAAAACTATAGACAATACAATACAATAGCAGCCTAATGAGTTTGAAGCCTTTTGGTATTACTTATAGATTACAGACGTTACTTCAAAAATTAGATTGTTACGTCTTACACATTTCATGTGTCAATCTAGTCATGCATGTTGATCTGTCACTTAAAATATGCTAAATCATTGGTTTTCCCAGCTGACTAAGGCAACCCATTCCATTAAAAGATAAGAGAAAGCAGAACGGTTAGAGAGGCACTTACTTAATGTGAAAAGCTCTTGCTTCTTTCTTCCTAGTACATTCTCAAAAACGCGATTTGTATATGCATATACCATGACCCATTATTTAAAATATAAATCTCCTTTCATATCGAATGTGACAGCGCTATATACATTATTGTAATACTTTTCATCATGAATGACTTCATACTAAGCATAAGTTTGCCATTAATTATAATAGTATAAAAATTGATTTAGATCTATATTTATTTTTTAATTAAATAATTTTTTTATGTAAGCCTTAAGTGCCCTTAAGTGTAGTATTTTTAGATCTATGTTATTAAAAATAAACAAAAAGAAACTTAATTTTTCTATTCAAATCGCAGAAAGTAGAGCTTTATACATTTTGAGCTGTGAATAAGTTGGGTGGTTTGCAAGTTCGCAGCCGTGTGTATGTGTTAAAGTTAATTTCTATTTAGTATTGTTAAAGAGCTAATTGTCTCTTTTTTGGTCAAATTTCATTGGAACCATTACAAGACGGGGGAAGGAAGGAGCAAAAAAAAAAAAAAGGAGTGCCATCAAAGGCCCATGCCGACCAGCACAATGATTAGGCCAAAAACAGCCTCGAAACTCGAAACCTCAAAGACATCAAAGCAGTCCATGCCGCTCGTGCATAGCAGAAAGTATAGTCTAACGTTTTACAAATGATAATACGTACAGTGTATAGTGTATTTATCTTGATATTCTTGTTGAATTTCAAACAAAATTAATTGTTATAATAATAGAAAAAACAAGAAACGTGTTCGGGCCTTTGTGTCTGCTGAAACGTTTTTAAAAAATTGTCTGCATTGAATTTTTTTTTCTTTGGTCGCGACCAGACCGGCCCATTTGGTACCAGCCCACCGGGCATTTGCCCGTTTGCCCATATAGCCAGTCCGCCCCTGAAAAGGATTGATTCAATGTGACACCTGCGATGAATGGTACCATGCTTCATGTCTCAATATGAATACACCTGTGTATTATGCCTTAGGCAACAAAGACGCATCATGGCACTGTGTACCGTATGGGTTACCTCAGTTTACATCAGGACTGTTTGATTCCTTTGATACAGACACTTCTAACCCATACAATATCCTAAACACCATCCCAAATCAAACTCACCAACCACTAGCCAGATCCACTCCTGTTAAACCTAAATCTACTAAAATTAATACAACAGCCTCACTAAACAAACCTACTAAAGAAGTAACACCAAAATACCTTAAAACCTTAGTAATAAATTTTCAAAGCATTAGGAAAAAAACAGCAGACTTAGAAATTTTATTAGAATGTGAGAAACCAGACATAATTGCAGAAACAGAAACTTGGCTACATCCTGAAATTTATAATGCAGAAATTTTCAATAGTAATTATGAAATTTTTACAAAAGATAGGGCTGATAATCATGGAGGAGTTCTAGCAATAAAAAACACTCTTATAGCAGAAGAAATGACCTTACCTAACTCAAAAAATATAGAATCAACATTTTGTAAAATTAATACCACCTCAACATCCCTAATAATAGGCAGCATTTACAGACCACCAAATTCTAGTTTAGTATACATGCAGGAACTATGTAATCAGATTACTACACTGAAACAGACAAATAAAAATGCAGTTTTTTGGATTATGGGTGATTTCAACCTACCTGATATAAATTGGAAAACACTAACCATAGGTGAACACCAAAACCTTAAGGACATAAATGAGCTTTTCATAGAAACTTTACACAACCTAAGTTTAGATCAAATCATTAAAAAGCCAACTAGATTAAACAACACATTAGATCTCTTCTTAACCAACAGACCTGGATTAGTAGTTGATTATGATATTATCCCTGGTCTATCAGACCATGAGATCATAAAAATACACAGTCAGATAAAAGCAGTAGCCAATTCAAAACCCAAAAGAAAAATCTTACTCTGGAATAAATGTAACCTAACACAACTACACCAAGCTGCATTAAACTTTCAACAAACATTCTTATTAGAAAAAGACATTACCCAACCAGTCGATGACCTCTGGAATTTCATTAAAAACCATCTTAAAAGCATTATAGAAAATCATATACCAACTAAATACACATCAAACAAAATAAATAAATGCTGGTTTAATAATAGACTAAAGAAGCTTTGTAAACAGAAGGAAAACCTATATAGAAAATTTAAAGAAACTAAGGCAGAAAGAGTTTACAAAAAGTATATAAAAATTAAACACCTAACCCAAAAAGTAAGCAGACAGCTGCAGAGTGAATACATAAACAATGTAATATCTAAAGATAACAACAAAAACCTATAGTCATACATTAAGTCTAAGAAAATGGAAACAACAGGCATAGCGCCATTAAAAGGGTGAACATAACATAATACATAATGATAATGAAACTAAAGCAAACATCCTAAACAAATACTTTGCATCAGCATTCTCAGCCCCAGGAGACAAAGACATATTACTGAATTTGAATCAAGTAGACAACATAGAAGATATAGTAGTACAAGAAAATGGAATTCAAAAACTATTAGCCAACACCAAACCAAATAAAGCGTCTGGACCTGATGGTATTCCAGCTAGATTACTCAAAGAACTAAGCAATGAGCTAGCCCCAGTGTTCATAATACTCTTTCAGGCTTCACTTAACCAGGGCAGAGTACCAAAGGACTGGAAAGAAGCTAATGTCACCCCCCTATTTAAAAAAGGATAAAAATCTGACCCAGGAAACTACAGACCAGTATCACTTACCAGCATCACATGTAAAATCCTAGAACTAGGGGTGCACCGGATAGTTGCTCCGGCTTCTGCCGAATATTCAGCACTTTTTCACTATCCGCACTATCCGGCTCCGGTCGGATAGTAAACCGGATAGTAAAAGCTACACCTGTATTTCTATTAATATTGTCATGCGCCTCCGCGCTAAGTCTTTTCCAGATACGCCAAACGGAAGTAACACTTAAATATCGAAACAACACAGGCGAAAGGCAAACAATATAAAGGTAGCTAACGCTGATAACTGATGTCCAACAAGAAGTTTAAACTAAATCTCCATTTTAATAATAATATACCAATAATCATAAAGTGGACATGATTCAATAATGTCAGTTCTGAAATACATTAACATTTTTTTTCAAATAAAAGAATTTGTTTTTAAAACTATAAACTATGACTATGCACCAAATATTTTTTAGTACAAAGACAAGGCGTGTTAATCTAAATAGAAATAAAACTTTACATTATAAATTCGCATTACATACATAGCAGTGATGTCTGGCACATTTTAAAAGCTTGTCTTGACCTTTGAGTGGTCTAGTAAACATATAATATTCCTTAACTACGTCACGCGGATAATCTGTCTGGATATGCAGGTATATCTCCAGAGGTAGAGATGAGCAACCCCCACCTCCTTTTGTTTGTTTAGTCCATAACATTGAGTTCACAGATAGGCAGCTGACCACATTAAAGCCAGATGTCAACGTGTTGACACTTTCTAGAGGTCACATCTTATGAGGGAACTGAGTTTGTTTACTTGGAGAAGAATTTTTATTAGGGGCGGGACTACAAGCCAAATCTATATAAGGTTAATTTGGTATGAGTTTGTTTATTATGAGATAGGGTGTCAATCAAGGGTCTGGACCACAAGCCACACCTGTTATACTATTGACCGGGACAATAACTTTGTTTACTTTAAGTCTCAATTATGAGGCTGGACTACAAGCAAAACAGACACTGACCAGGGGTATCTTTAAAGGGAGGGCTCAAGAGACTCAACACCCCCAACTTCTTATTTGTTTAGTCCATGACAATGTATTGATAGACATTGACCATTCTTAAGCCAGAATGGATTAACGCAGATTGTTGAGAAATATTGACACTGTCTAGAGGTGACTAGATGATGAGACTAAGTTTGTTTACTTAAAGAGAAATGTCATTTAGGGTGCTGAACACACTTTCGATGCACAATAAAATAAAACAAATATGTGCATGTGTGCGTGTATGTATTTTTTCCCCTTGTATTAAAGCTTTTAGAAAGAAAACTAATTTTATTGTTTAATTCAATTGATTTAATATATAAAGGAAAACCTTACAGTAAAATTTAAAATCGCAGAAAATAAATTGATCTAAAGCACCACAATTAGATCTAGCAAACAAAGAAAAAATATGCTGGAATGTTAAGAAACACTTGACCTCTGTAACTAAGGTACAGATATAATTTATCTATATGCTTGACTGACCATGCCAATGTGTTAGCTTTTTTTGCCTGCACTTTAAACACTACTGCGTATGCCCAAGGAAAAAAAACGCGCGAAGGTCAACACAATCATCTATACACACTACACTAGGACTACACGTGTAGGCTCACTACCTCTATCTGACCAGGTTGTTGCAATCAGTCGAACACAAAGTCAATTTATGTTAGTTTTTTTTTTTTTTGGTAAGCAGGGTGTGGGTGCGCTTTTTTTCTTCATCTATTGTTGGTTTTCCTAATGCTCTTAAATCTATATAACTGTAGATCTAAACATAGATATCAATAATAGGCCTATAGACTACAATTAAATCTATGCTTTGCAACATTTAAGGCTCAAGTTATGAGTAGGTATAATAGATGTTCCTGCTGTTAGTAAAATATCGTTTGCTGCAAATGGATTAATAAATATATGACCTACTACGCTTCAGATTCCAACTATGAACTAACAGCTATCAGTATTAAGCCCTTGAAGCCAGAACCAGAAGCAGTCTTTGGACTTAAAATTACAAGTCTGATGACCAGTTGTTGGTCAGAAATTCTTGAACACATACATCCAACCACCATACAAGCCAGATGAGAGATTTACATTAGTAACTAGTTTAATATATACTAACATATTTTACATTGACCCTCCAACACACAGCCTTTATGGTTGGTGGCCTCGTACATACACACAGACATGCTCATGCTACACAGATTAATTTTGGTTTATAAATACTGTTAATCTTTAATAAATCAATCAGTAACAGAGTTTAAAACAATAAGGTATATAAAAGGAAAAAAATAACACCAACAAATATAGGTATATTATTTAACATTTTCGTAAAATCTATTAGCAATACAAGCTATTTACAAGACACTTAGGTATTCGGCTCCGGCTCCGGCCAAATATCAAATTTTACTATTCGGTCATATCCGGCTCCGGCCGGATATCAAAAAGTACTATCCGGTGCACCCCATACCTAGAACACATAATATGTAGCAACATCATAAACCACTTAGACAAACAAAATGTCCTCACACCATACCAACATGCCTTAGGAAATATAGATCATGTGAAACACAACTAATAGGACTAATTGATGATTTTTCTAAAGGTTTAGATAATAGTAAACAAATAGATGCTATCTTACTCGATTTTTCTAAGGCTTTTGACAAAGTTCACCACCATAGTTTGCTTAAAAAATTAAAATATTTTGGCATTAATGGTCCACTGCATCAGTGGATTAAAGATTTTCTGATAGGGAGAGAACAAACTGTAATAATAAATGGCTCTAAATCAACACAGATAACACTAAACTAGGTGTACCTCAAGGAACAGTCTTGGGTCCACTACTATTTTTAATTTACATAAATGATTTACCAAATTGCATTACTTCAGGAACAAAAGTCAGATTATTTGCAGAGGATTGCATAATATATAGAACAATAAAAACAACACAAGACAAAGAGAAATAGATGAACTACAGAAATGGGAATTAAATTGGAGCATGTCTTTCCACCCAGAAAAATGTCAGTTGTTAAGAGTAACAAAAAAACTAAAACAAATTAATTCCACTTATCGTATTCATGGCAAACCAGTAACACAGACTAAAAATGCAAAATGCCTAGGTGTTATAATAAATGAAAAACTGTCATGGAATCCACATTTTGATGAAACTATAAAAAAATCAAACAAAGCATTAGGGTTTATTAAAAGAAATTTCTATAAATCAAATAAGAACATAAAACTAAAATGTTATTTAACCTTGGTTAGGCCAATAATAGAATATGCATCCTCCGTTTGGGACCCCTCAACTCAGGAAAACATTAAGAAACTGGAACAGACACAAAATAGAGCAGTGAGATTCATAACAAATGAATATTCACATTTGACTAGAGTAACACCTATAGTAAAATCACTAAATTTAGAAAGCCTTCAGGACAGAAGACTCAAAAGTAAAGTAGCAATTATACATAAAACACTGAACCATAATCTTCAAATACAAAAACAAAATTTAATAAAATACTCTGAAAGACACAAAGATAAAGGCACATTCCTCGTCCCATATGCTATGACAAATTTGTACAAATACTCCTTCTTCCCTAGTGCTATTTGAGCCTGGAATGGGTTGCCTGAGCTAGCTAGGAAAACCAGTAACTTGGCAGAATTTAAGTCATTGGTTAATATACATGACTAAATGCATGACACCTAGGACATAATCATCTTCTTTATTGAAGTAACGTCTGTATTATGTAAGATAAGATGATAATGATAATAGACTTAATAGTTAAATAGTATCGGAGGCAAACAGCATAATATTAGTATTGTAAGTAGGCCTATAGTCTACTATTACTTTACTAGACTACACTAAATAACACTATTAACACTCAGATAACTATTCTATAACTTATAGTAAAGTAGATCTATAACTTGTATAAGTAATATAAGTTAAATAATTAGTATAAATTTACTATAAAATATAAGTTAAGTGAATGAAAGTCTAAGTGTAAAATAAGTTAGTAATTAGATTTTACATCTAGAATCTAGTCTAATATTTAGTCTATTAAAAAGTTATGGCTATTATTTTTCTATTGAATTACTATTAGTAACAATTCTAAATACTAACAAGTATTACCAATTGCCATAGTCATATATTTAGATAAGATTAAAGATAGGTATACTATAGTATATAGGCAAAGGCCGTATTATAGATCTAGATCTAGACAATTTCCTAAATTGATTGGTTTTTTATTCTCTCCCATCTTTATTATAATTAATAAAAAACAAGAAGATCTAGGACTTCGTTGGCACTTAAACAACGGTTTTAAAAGTGTCTAGAATGATATTTTATTATTATCAATAAGAGACATGGGCAGGCGTATTCTTTTAAAAGCTAAATAAATATCTAGCTAAATCTAAATGTATTTACAGGTAATATTGCGAAATTGAAATAATGTATAGTATTGTATAGACTGAAATAAACACAAGAGGTAAGCTCTTGCATGTCAAAAGTTTAATTAAAAATCACGTGAAAATCCTGAGTTCTGTTCATCGAGGGCTAAAAAAGGCTCTAAGCAAGCACCATTTTATCAAGCTTAGCGCTAAAAATCTAGATCAATATTTCAAGTCTCGTCTTTGTTAATCTATTTAATTACTTTAAAATGACAAATCTGCACTGTTCTAAATGTACCGTTGTTCAATTCAATTAAGTACCCATTCATAACTTCATTGTCAATGATTGTCATTCTGATTCATTCATTAGTCATGATTGGATGACAGTGATTTAATTATCATTATGATATCATACTTGAAGATTTGACCTAACGAATTCTAGACTTAGGTATACCTGGTATAGATATCTAGACTACACTGCATAGTATAATACTAGATCTATATAACTACATCTATCTATCTACCTTCAATTCTTGTAAACTATACTCAAGATAACTAAAGTAGTAAATTCTAAAATCCTTGCATTTTGTTACATTTTGTAGAAGAAAAAGGTATTCATAAAATAACCTAACGATAAACCATAGCATATATTATTAACACTGATTTACTAGATCTAGAGTCTTATGTGGATTTTGGTAGAGGGGTCTTCATAATATAAGGAAGGCCAAATATTATCTAAGGCCTATTTCTTGTGTGAATGTTTAAGAGGGGTTGCACCAATAGTATTGCTATACATGTTTTGGGTTTTAAGATAGGGGGTATATAAAGATGGCTTCAGTGGCATAGCTAGGGTGGGAGAAGGAGGGGGGAGAATTTGAAAATCCTCCTGGGCCCCCTAAAAGGTCAAGCCCCAAAACGATGTAAAATTCCTAGCTACGCCCCTGGATGGCTTTAGACCTTGAAGGTGTCAGAACTATTTACTGAGTAATCAAAATCATCCTTCCTCTTTGAACAGTTGTGAACACATTGTCCAAGATGGAAATAAAAGCTCCATGCTGTCCAATAATATAGATAATTATGAGGCACATTATTTCATACATTCAAGTTACCATCAATGTAGTCGAGAAGAAGCACTAAGTGGTAACAGCTAATTCATGTTGGCATTAACTCATTGGATTGGTCTATATGTAGTGCTCAAAATTTGGACGAATGAGGAATAGTGAGATAAATGCCAAGATGTGCACTTTTTAAATAACCCACCAAGAACCATGTCCTTCAAGGCAGCCTAGTTTTTGTCATACAGCCAAGTAGTCTATCAAGGCAGCCAATTTTTTGTCCTACAGCGAATGTTTTGTCATACAGCTAGTAGTCTATCAAGGCAGCCAAGTTTTTGTCATACAACCAAGTTTTTGTCATACAGCTACTAGTCAGTCAAAGCAACCAAGATTGTTGGCACACAGCTGATTGACCATTCAAGCCAATAGCAACTAGAGACTTACCTAAGGGTTGCCATAAAGTAATAGACCTAACCAGTGAGTCCAATATAAAGTTGATGTCTAAACAGTCAGACCAAAAGAAAGTTGAAATCATTGTCTTAATGTCCCTGTGTTTGGAAGTGGGAGAATAAAAACAACAATGTTAACTTCTGGTCTGTTTATTGTATACACTTAACACACACAACAATTTTTCATAGCTGGGGCAAATTTTGCTTGCAAAGTTTTATTGATGTTTTAAATTTTTTTAGAATATCAATTTCCCCAATATTACATTTGATGAACTTGATTATTGTTTTTTTTCCCTCAGGTCATATACAAACTTCTGAGCCCAGAATGATCAAAAGCTCATAAAAACCTTCAACTCAGTGCAAGATTTTTTATTTTTGAGGCATTAAGACAGAGAAAAGCAAACTGCAACACAGATTTCAATATAGCAGAAGAGTTTCCATCAAACATTTGGATTAAACTAGTGTTGACATTGTCCACACCAATGGACATTGTCCATGTTAACAGGATAACAAATGATCTTCATTGCATAAATGAAAACTAGATTTTCCCATTTCATTTAATATTATTTGTTATCAAGGGATCAAGGTTACAGGCAAGGTAAAGGCAAATATTTCATTCTATTTTCTTTATATGAATATAGTTTGCAAGCTTTCTCCTATCTCTAAATAGGATTTATTTTCATAGTATGCTACACATATGCCTGTGTTAGATGTGACAAATATGTAGGTTGGAGCTGGTGCTGTGTAGCCATGGAAAATACTGCATTCGTCATTAATCTTTGGACATATTATTATTATGCTACACAATAAAAAATGACAATCTCTTGTGTCCCTTGGTGCATACACAACTTCTAGGATGGTGCTTTACAAAATTTCTTTATATTCTCCTGGCGGCCATTTCTTCTCTGAACACTCAGTCATCTTTCTGATGTTACTTGCAGAACTTTAGTCTGTCTTTGTTTCTCAGTCTTAGTATTTATATTGGCTGTTTCATATCTCATGAGCAAACAACTCACCAAGTCCTCCTTTTACTATATCATATTCTTTTGTAAAATTTAAATTTGCCAGCTGTCAGGGGCGTAACTCTGGATTTGGGGGCCTGGGGGGATTGACCTCTTTGGGGGCCCCTTGAATTTTTAAATTCAACATATAAGATAATGTACGCAAAAATATATAAGCCCAAAATCAAATTGGTTCAGTATATCAGTAAACTTAACAAAAAATAATCATTAAGACTTCTAATGAATAATACTGTTGTTTATTAGTTAAATAGTGCACAAGTGACAAATCTCAATTGATATTGCTTCATGTTGTTCATTATGTGCAGCAAAGAAATCTATAACATCATCTACATCGATATTTTGTAGTATCTGTGATTTCACTGACATCAAAGCCTTTCATGCCTCATTGTGCTCCTGAGATAGTTTTTGATAAACTTGACCTTTGAGAATGATCTCTCACATGACGTAATGGAAGTGGCCTGAGTTAGCGGTATTCGGAGGAGGTTGCAAGGTTTGAGAACACGTAATTACCATAGGAAGCCTGTTTCCTCAATATTTCTATTGGTGATTGTATTACTGGTTTGTTGATGAAAAGTGCTTGTGCATTAATGACATCATTGAAAAAGCGATTTGCCATTTATTTCATCTTACAAACAGGAAAAGTAGCACAGTTTGTCATAAGCGTGTGTTCATCTAACAGGTGTCTTGGTTCAAGAAGAAACCCATAGGTATCCATTTTCTTGTGCCTTTTTCCAGCCTTTGGAATCTGCCCTTCATCTCCATATGAAATCTGTCCAGCACTTCTGTCACAACATGTTTGAATTGCAGTTCTATTGACAGTCCTACATTAGAACTCAACTTCCCATCGAGTATTTTCTTTCTTCTGGTTGTTTTGATTACAGGTAATCCATAGTATTCAGTACCTTCTTTTGCTTTTTCGATGGATTGGGTTTTTTGTCAGTTTCTCATCATTTTGCAGAAAGCATGAAAGGGTACTAATTTCTTCGGCAGCTACCTGTATATGCAGTCCAGACTTTTGTAGTTTCTTCTGAAATATATTAATTGGGCGCAGGAGCTTTGACCAGAATTCCAGATAGGCAAAAAAAAAATAATTTTCCACTGCATGAAGAAGATTATGTGCTAATATTATATGATATTACGTCATTGTTGGTTGTTTATGTTTTGTGCGAAAGCAAAAGTATTCAAAGCATACAAAAGTCGGAAAGATCCATATCTCGTTATGTTCTAGTATAGAAATACTCTGATAAGCGGACTGCCGTATTCACCATCACAACTGCTGACAAGTAGAAGACTCAGGGAATCATACCAACTGATCCCAAACTATTGAAATCATCGCTAGCTGAAAATGCAAAGACATTACTCAATGATTGACAGATGAAAAGCAAAGTGAATTACGATGCAAAAGCAAGACTACCTAAAGATTGTTCTGTCGGAGAGTTGTCTAGGTCAAACATGGCAGAAAGCAGTTGTCATAAAAAAACATTTAGCAACCAGATCTTACATCATAAAGACAAACGATGGAAAAACATACAGAAGAAATCAATGCTTTTTGAATAAGTGTTTCGATGAAGACATCTCTGGGTACAATGATACCAATGAAGACAATGAACTGCAAACTTTTGGAACAAACAAAACATCTAGAGAACTTGTTGTGCCAGTCAAGACAACCAGAAGTGAACGAATTGTTCAAGTTTCTAGTAGATATCAGTCTTAAGAACTTCAAAAGGAAGGATGTGCTATGATATTACATCATTGTTTGTTATGTTTTGTTCAAAAGCAAAAGGATTAGATGGAAATAAAAAGAGAGTTTCCATTGGATTGAGGAAAGATGAAAAGAGGGGTAATAACTCGAGTGTGAAGTTTACTTCTGAAATTATAGATGCCAAACCCGAATAATGGACTATTCTAGCATTATTAAGAATAACTTTTGGATCTGTTATACTTGATTCGATTCTGTAAATTTTGCTTCAAGGTTAATTAGTGTAGCCATAAAATACTTGCCATTTTAATCTATTCTTAGTAAAGGTACCTGGAATTCGCTAATAACATGCAGTTTTATTTGTGGCAACAAAGTTTAAAATATAAAACCAAATTTAAAAAAAACTTTGATCTCTGTGGGAAAAAATATTTTTAAAATGTCAACAAAGTCAACGTACTGATAGACCTAGATCTAGGTTTAGTCTTTGTTATAAATTTAATCCATATATGTTGAAAAAAAAGACACCAGTCGACAGTATTTGTCAATCAATTATATTAATTTAAGTATTTACAAATAAATTTTCTGACACCCTTTTGAGGGCCCCCCCAGGTGGGGTCCTGGGGGGGTCTTAAAATTCTTCCCCCGTCCCTCCTTAGGTACACCACCACATCTAGATTATTTGCAGACGATTACATAATATATAGAACAATAAATACAACACAAGACGCAGATATTTTACAAAGAGAATTAGATGAATTACAGAAATGGGAATCAAATTTGAGCATGTCTTTCCACTCAGAAAAATGTCAGTTGTTAAGAGTAACAAAAAAACTAAAAGAAATTAATTCCAATTATCTTATTCATGGCAAAGCAGTAACACAGACTAAAAACGCAAAATACCTAGGTGTTATAATAAATGAAAAACTGTCATGGAATCCACATATTCCCTAGAGCGTGGAATGGGTTGCCTGAGCTAGCCAGGAAAACTAGTGACTTGGCAGAATTTAAGTCATTGGTTAATATGCATGACTAAATGCATGACGCGTAGGACGTAATCATCTTCTTTTTTGAAGTAACGTCTGTATTATATAAGATAAGACCGTCTCTTACTACCATAAAGAAGAGTGCTCACAAAACAGGCATTGTAGATTAAGATTTTGATTGCTGTAGTCAATAAATGAAAAGTAGGATTTCAATGTGCCTTCTATAGAAAATTTAGTTTACCCTTGTTCTTTGGGGATAAAACCTGCATGTTAATGCTATGCATAAAATTTAGACAAGAATTAAAGTAATGGTGTTTAAACACTTCTTGTTTTCTTTTTCTCACACCCCTTGCAGAGAGCATCAGCAACTAGTGGTGCCTGCCTAGTCAAGACACCTCAAACTGTTGTTTCATTGAATCCTGCCCTCTGCCATCCCCTGCCATCCTGCAGGAGGTTTGTGCTAGGGTATAATATTTATTTCTTAAGGAACGTCCCAAGCTGTAAAACAAAACAAAAAAGTTATATTTGAATAAATGGTGAGTAAGTATTTATTTCCCCACTTTATTTTGAATATATTTATTATTTAGTAAAAAAAAAAGTAAAGTTCCTCCATCTTTAACTTATATTAAAAACAGTTAATTTTTTTCTTAGTTTTAACTTTAAATCTTATAAAGAGTAAATTACTTTTGAGTGAAATATTTCATATTGAAAAAGAGCTTATTAACTGTCTATTAAATTAATGTACTAACTTAAGAGCACATTATTTGTAGGTAAAGAAATTTTTAAAAATTTTCAATTTCTATGTTTCAGAACTCTTTAGTTGACCCAGTTTAATTTTTTTTTTGTCATTGATTGGGTCATGAGAAAGTCTCCAACAATAGAAATGGCATACAATGGACCAGGTGAACTTAATGGACCTATTGGCATCTGGCTCTTTTTTTGTACACAACAAAGTGCTCGTACAATGGACCTAATGGCATCTGCCTCCTCTCCCATACACAACAAAGTGCTCATACAATGGACCTGATGGCATCTACCTCCTCTCCCATACTAACAAAGTGCTCAGGCCAAACTGATCAGAGTGACAAAGAAGCAAAGAAGACTGGACAATTGATCAACAAAAGAAAACTGAAGTTATGAGAATTAATAACAAACAAGAGAGCCCAGTCATACTATAGGTGGAGAAATCTAAGACCATTTTGTTTGCCTATCTGTGAAGTGGGGGTAATCAAAACAGTGAACTTAAAGACAATATAAGACATTGCATTGATAAAGCTAGGTTTGCTTGCATTCCAAAGCACTGTCTTTAAAGAACAAGAACCAAATCCTAACACAAATGTTGAGAGTCAAAAGACAAATATAAAAAACTCTACTGTTAAATTGTGAGAGAGAACTGAGCAGAAATAAAGTGTTAGGCTCAAACAAATCTGGGAGTGGTCAGTCATCAGTGAAGCTAAGGATTATGGTATAAACTGGGAGCAGATAAAGAAAGCTGCTCAGAATATAGTTTAGTGGAGAATTCTGGTTGCAGCTCTATGCTCACCTGGGATACACAGGAACAAGTCAAGTAAGTCAATTTTTAGTGTTGATCTGCTTTCTATGTGCACTAGCTTGATTTTTCTATTCCATCTTTTGTCTTGACAACTATCATATTCTTGCATCATTTCTGTGACTAGTAGCATTCTTATCATAAAACTGAAATATTCTTTCATTGCAGTGTCTATGTTCAAAAAATCTAGTTTTAATTTATTTTTTATTCACTTAATTTAAGCTTGAGATTTCTAGTTATGGGGAATAACTTAAAAAATAAATAATTTGCTCCTGTGGGACTCACATGTATTGAGGCAAATCTCACATTCATATTTAAGAAATATAAGAAGACAAAGAGAGTGCGTTAGGGATTAAATATATTTCAATGCCAAGATAAGGAAATGGACAAAGAGGATTTAAAAAATTTTCTAATAATTAAATTTAGAACAAGATCTCTACATTTCAAAGAAGAGATGATGTAAATCATGATCACATGGGCTAATCTTCTGCAATTATTTTAAATTGTAAAATGTTTTGGCTGGATGAAATTTACCATATGAAGTTTGACTGCATCTCCATGACTAATCTTGTTTTTTTTTTTCCTTATCACCAAAATAATGTGAACAATATGCAGATAAAATCTACTGTTAAAATCAAAGGATATTGAATAGTCTCTGTAACACTTTACATGATAATAGTAATCCTTGTCAGTTCTGTACAATAGTCCCATCTTCTTTCTTATTTTAACTCAGGAAAAGTCTAGGTTGAAGACTATGTTTGATTTGATAAATTCATCAATAGTGCTTTCTATTTGAAAAGTCATTCTGACACAAAATAAAATAATGTAATATTTTGCTGGAAAAAAAATAAAAATTGAATATCATTTTTTTTATCATGATTAATTAATATAGAACAGACCTACAAAAGTTAATGTTAATACTTTTCTTTTTATGCCATTGTATTCAATTCAGAAAGGTCATAGATTCATTATCATAAATGTATTACTACTACATACAAATATAATATTAAATTTAACTAATTAGTCTTTTCAATCTTTTAATTTTCAGGCTAAGAATTACATATGAATTGGATAATAGTATAATATTAATGACATTTGCTAACTTGAACATTTGATGTACAATAGATCTACATCAGGTCAGATTTTTCGCTTTTGTTATTACTAAAATTATAGTTTCAGAATTAACAGTGTTGGTGGTTATTAAATATTAAATATTCCATTCATTTGCTAATAATAATACTCTTGATTGTCCATAAGGAAATTTGTTTTACAATTTGTGCATTACACCAAACAAAATATTATAACTACAAAAAAACAAAATGAACATTCACACCATACTCACTCATAACTTACATATGAAATGTTTTATATCAGATTCTTTCTATTTAATGATTTGATTGCCAAATGTATTTTGTTTTGTTGCTTGTTTATAATATTCATGATCAAGATGTCTGACTTCTATAAACTGAGTGGTTGATATGGAAACAGTAATTGTCATCAATCTAAATCAGGTAATATTTTTACTTACACATTTTTGTTAGCTCTTATTGTTATAAGTTAACTTCTAATCAGTTACATTTTGATAGAAAAATACCAACACACTTTTGTAGAACATACCAACAGAGAGTACCCTAGGTTTTATTCAGAACAAGAAGATACACTTAGTTAATCTTTTTGTGGTGAAAATTGGATGTATATAGCTATTTTTTTTTAAACAATAATTGAAATCAAAGTTGATACTGTAGTGCATTAAATCACCTATAGAAATTGAGAGTTTAAGAAACTGTTCTAAATGTATTGCAAGTATATAGTTTTGAAAACTAAGCATATTGTTCTATTTTTGTTTTAATGTATTTTATTTATTTTAAGAGTTGTCTCTCTTCTTTACACTGTTAGACATGACTTTTAAAATTAGTAATTACACTTATTGGGCAATGAAATAATAAATATTAAGTGCCTTAGTATTTTTCACACTTGTTAAAGGCAAACAAATGAAGTCTAGTAACACAAAAATATCAATTTCATTTTAGGAAACAGTGGCTCTCAACTTCAATTGCAAAAAACAATAAATGCTGGTGTAGACATTTTATTAAAAAAAAATTTTTGTTTACAAACTACAAAACTATGCACAAATGAAAGGGATACTAAAAGTCACACATGGTTGTGCCTTAGAAAGCAGATAGTTGCATTGGGGTTGGCAAAAGAAAAAAGGGGTATAATGCCAAAATAATATATAGCCAGCCAAGAGTTTATTCCTGATACATTTTAATATAAGCAAAATGCTATAGCTCAAAACTTCATAAGGTAAGAAAAGAGATGTTGAAGAGTAATTCGATAAAAGTTATTTTTGTAACCATTAAAATTATATGTTAATTACTAAAAGAAAAGGCAATTATACCATATATTGGAGATGTTTATTTTTAGTGTTTTGTTTTACACATGAATATAAGGATAAACAATTATTTGAGACAAATATTAGTAAAAATTGCAATTTGCTTTATAATTAAAACTAAGATGATAAAATAATACCACAGATCAATGACTTTGTTTTATTTTTTATTTTGCATGACATGAAGAACGGTGTGAACTAAGGAACAAGAGTTCTGATGTCTGCTTACTTTACAGACAGTAGTTCAAGAGGACTAGATCAGGTCATGTATTCACATTTATTATCTTCCCTAGTTTTTAGTTTGTTTAATATGTTTCAGATGATCCTTCACATTTGAAGAGTATTACATCCCAGTCCAAACTTCTCACAGGACGACTGGGGATTAACCCAATCCAGAGCACATACCACACGACCAGGCAGTCATCCTATACATTAAAGTGTTGCATGAGTCTCATACATTACACTTAATTTCTTATATTTATTATTTATATTGTTAGTTGATTCTGACCCATTTAAACATACAATCTAATGCTTGGTAAATTGTATTTCTTAGAAATGTTCAACCATTAGTGTTATCATATGCTGCATTGTTTATAAATTACGATAATATGATGCATTTAGTAGAAAACCTAACGTAAAGATTTGTCATAAACTAAATTCTCAATCAAAGCTTAAGAATTACTCAGTAACATATAAAATATCATAAAATCATTTTAAATAAATTAATTTAATACTAATTAAAAAACAAAATATAGTGATTATTATATGACATTACAAATTAAACTTAATAACAATTAAATATAATATTAGACAAGTACTATCAAGCACAATATTTAACCCTACCAGATCTTAAACCCTAAACATAACTGTCCCCAATGCTGGAGTTCCAGAGCCCCACTTCTTTATTTCTTACTATCCTTCTGGCTGTAATAAAGTTAAAGGGACTGCTGTGTCCATGCCTTTTGTAAGGAACAGAAGCCTTCTTCATTTGATACGTATACCAGACAAAGTGCTTTTAAAATTATTGTAAGACAATACATCTTTATTTTTCTGAAATACAATCTCTGTATTTTTCTCTTAGTCCATTTTTAATCCAGATGTTTTCATAACAGATCCATATAATAACAATATTTCTATTTCAACTACATCAGTTTACAAGCTTAACTTTTTATCTAGTCATTCTGACGGCTACATAAAATTCACCTTTTGATGTCCCACCACCAAACTTAAATACTCTTTACATGCCCTTCTATGTAATTTGTCTTCTTCAACCAACAAACCCAACAATGTCTCCAACCAATCCTTTCTATAAATGATACTGTCTGCTACAGCACAATTAAAAGCCTTAAAACCAAGTCATAAAATATTTTCATTGTTTTCAGTGAGCAGATGAGTTTCCTATTCTTGTTCTACAACATTGACCTTTGACATTTTCCCACAAGATAGTAAAGTAAAGGTAACACTTTACCTTGTGATCTATGGGGCTGATGATGTTAACCTCATTTAATTCTAAGGACAATGAGTTATGGCCAGCACAATGACCAACCACTTTACTTCCCCAAAATCTGTCAGGTACCCATTGATTTGGATGGACTTAAGAGTGTCCTAAAAATCCCCAATACAATCGCTGTCACCATTTGAACTAGAGTCACCTCAGCCACTATGCCCCACAAGATATGCATGTTAAAAATGTCCATCTACACCAGCTGGATTTTTTTTTTTCATACTTCATTCAACTAAGATCTGTTCAAGTTTGTACGCATCAAGCAATTTTACTTAACTTTCTTCTCTTATGAACATTTTGAGAGATGACTTTGCTTCCTTATACAGTGATTCCCAATGAACTTCATTTATACCTGTCAAAACAAGCATTTTCTCAATTGCTGTGATCCTTGCTTTCCCAGCACCAGAATTTTAGGCAGTCTCATTTGCTTTCTATTGTCCCAAACTTAGTGTTCAATTTAACAATAAAATCTTGTATTGGCTGATGTAACTTCACCCTGACAAAAATCTTAAAATTTCTCAAATTTTTAAAGATATCTGTAAGGTTGTCTTGTATGGAGCAGTCTAGAAACTTCATGAGAATATTAAAACCTTCCAGGCATTTATGATCTGACAGTTGTACCTGTTCAAATACTTACATGCATTTTTTATTTGATGGTAAGGAAAACATTTTGGCTATCTCTTCTTTCTCTAATTTCAAGTCAGTGATACTAGTAGCTCTTGCATTTACAATTACTAATTCATAATTGAATTTTATTTATACAGTAATATGCAACACACAATATTACAATATTAATTCCCTTGCTAAGGGGAATAATTCTAAAATGTGACAAAATACACATTTACACAATATCATCTTTCTTTGATTCCTTTCAAAATTATTAAATGAATCCTTTTTTTTTTACTTTAAAATGTGACTGCAATACACACATATACACTTTATAGCACAAACAAACACATATATACATTATACACACTTAAAACACATACAAACATCATTTTTTCTTTTTAGCAATGCATAAATACAGACTGTTTCAACCGACTCAACAAATCATACCCCTTATTTTGGAAATAATCTCCTCAAATTTAAAACAGTAACAGGTAGATGAAACTTGAATGTGTGGAAAGATAGTACTAACCAATGAGCTCTTTATAGAAAAAACATTTTGAAATAGTTCATTTTAGTCATATAGTTCTATTATCTTATCTTATTCATTTAGTTAGAATCATCATTTTGATATTGAAATTTTCATTTGCTTATGCATTTAGTTAGAATCATCATCATTATCAAATGAAACTACATTTATTTAAATTGGCATCATAATTTTATATTTTCATTCATTATTTAGTTTAATTATCATCATCATCATAATTATCATCTAGAGATATGGTAACTATTATTATTCATTTAGTTTTGTATTGCCAGAATGACATTATCATTATCCTGTGTTCTTTTTAAAAATGTATTTTGTTAGATATCATAGATGTTACCTATATCATTCTACTGATATGTAAGCTTCATTTTACATAAGTAATGTCAAGTTTAAAATGCTAGTAATCTTATGAATAAAACCCTTGCAGAAATTTAATTTTCTCTTTCATGTTTAATTTGTTACTAAAAAAAAAGAAGAAAAAAAAAAAGAAAAAAAACAAACAAAAGGAAAGAAATAAAGTAAAAAAAAAGAAAGAGAATCAAAGTATTAAATGAAAACTAATATTCATTAGTTTGACATAATCATCATCATTCATTTTTCTCATTTAGTTAGTTATCTTTATTGCTATCATTTTGTTTGCTATCATTTTGTTCATTAAGTTAGAAATCATTGTTATCATCATTTATGATAATTCATTCATTTCATCATTTATTTAGATTTTATCATTATCATCATCTATCATTATTCATTTTTCATCTAGTTCTATTATATCATCATTTTAAATATTCATTAAGCTTATTTAGTTAGACAACATCATTATTATTCTTTCGTACATTAATCAATCATTTTGTTCATTTAGTTAGATATTGTTATAATTTTGCAAATTTAGTTACATTTTATCCTCATTATCATCTTGAAATATCTAGTTCAATATCATTTTCTTTCATTAATCATTCATTTCATTCATTTAGTTGGATTTCATTATCATCATTTTGTTTCATTATTTCATTTAAGTTACGTATCATCATCATTATCCCCATTTTCATTTAGTTTTCATTTGTCTAATGTAGTTAGACAAATAGCTAGTTCAATATCATTTTGTATCATTCATCATTCATAACCATTCATTCATTTATTAGGTTGGATTTCATTAATACCATTTTGATTCATTTTTTCATTTTAGCTACATGTCATCATCATTATCCCCATTTTCATTTAGTTTTCATTTGGCTAATTTAGTTACATTTTATCCTCATTTATTTATCATCTTCAAATATCTAGTTCAATATCATTTTGTATCATTAATCATCCATTCTATTCATTTAGTTAGATTTAATTATTATTATTTTGTATCATCAGCTTATTTATCATTATCCCCATTTAATTTAGCTTTCAATTTGCTAATTTAGTTTCATTTCATCCTCATTATCATCTTCAAAAATCTAGTTCAATATTATTTTGTATCATTAATCATTCCTTTCATTCCTTTAGTTAGATTTAATTATTATTATTTTGTATCATCAGCTCATTTATCATTATCCCCATTTCATTTACTTTTCATTTTGCTATTTTAGTTACATTTCATCCTCATTATCATCTAGTTCAATATCATTTTGTATCATTCATCATTCATTTCATTCATTTAGTTGTATGTCATCATTTTAATTTTGTATCTGTAGTTCATTTAAGTTATCATCATTTGAGTTATCATCATTATCCCCATTTCATAAAGTTTTCGTTTTGCTAATTTAGTTACATTTCATCCTCATTATCGTCTAGTTCAATATCATTTTGTATCATTAATCATTCCTTTCATTCCTTTAGTTAGATTTAATTATTATTATTTTGTATCATCAGTTTATTTATCATTATCCCCATTTTCATTTAGTTTTCATTTTGCTTATTTAGTTACATTTCATCCTCATTATCATCTTCAAATATCTAGTTTAATATCATTTTGTATCATTAATCATTTCTTTTCATTCCTTTAGTTAGATTTAATTATTATTATTTTATATCATCAGTTCATTTATCATTATCCCCATTTTATTTAGTTTTCATTTTGCTAATTTAGATACAATTCATCCTCATTATCTTCTAGTTCAATATCATTTTGTATCATTCATCATTCATTTCATTCATTTAGTTGTATGTCATAATTTTCATTTTGTATCATTATTTCATTTAAGTTACATATCATTATGATAATCCCCATTTTCATAAAGTTACATTTAATCCTCATTCTTATCTTCAAATATCTAGTTCAATATCATTTTGTATCATTCATCATTCATAATCATTCATTCATTGATTAGGTTGGATTTCATTAATACCATTTTGATTCATTATTTCATTTAAGTTACATGTCATCATCATTATCCCCATTTTCATTTAGTTTTCATTTGGCTAATTTAGTTACATTTTATCCTCATTATCATCTCCATATAGCTATTTCAATATCATTTTGTATCATTAATCATTCACTTCATGCATTTTGTTGTATTTCATTATCATTTTGCATCATCAATTCATTTACCATTATCCCCAATTTTAATATAGTTTTCATTTTGCTAATTTAGTTACATTTTATCCTCATTATCATCTCCATATAGCTATTTCAATATCATTTTGTATCATTAATCATTCACTTCATGCATTTTGTTGTATTTCATTATCATTTTGCATCATCAATTCATTTACCATTATCCCCAATTTTAATATAGTTTTCATTTTGCTAATTTAGTTACATTTCATCCTCATTTTCATCTTCAAATATCTAGTTCAATATCATTTTGTATCATTAATCTTTCTTTTTTTTTTATCAATTAATTCATTTTATTTATTTAAGTTACATATCATCATCATTTGAAATAATTTTTATTTAGTTAGATGCCATCTTTATCATCATTTATATCATTATTCATTCCTTTTTTTTTTAACTAGACGTAATCATCATTTTGAAAAATTATTCATTTTGTTCATTTAATTAGACATAATTATCATTTTGAAATAATATTATTAATTTTAGTATCATTATTCATTGAATTTTTCATTTGGTTAGTTTCCATTATTTACCGTTTGTATCTTTATTCATTTGATTAATTTAGTTAGATTTTATCATCATTATCATCAGTTTCAAATATTATTTATTCATTTTTATTACTCAATTATATTTCATTGTCATTATCATCTTAATATTATTCATTTATTTTATTGATTTAGTTAGATTTGATTATTATCATTTTGTATCATTATTCATCATTCATTTTATTTAACATTTATTTTATTCATTTAGTTAAATATCATCTTTATTATCTTACAATATTTATATATTCTATTTATACATTTAGTTAGATAACATCATTATTATAATTTTTGGTCATTTAATTTAATGCCATCATCATTGTCATCAAAGAAAAAGTCTGATATTTCATTGAATAAACGATGAGAACTGAATATACTTCAGCAATGTTCAATTTTCAGTGTTCATTTAATTAGATATCATTCTTTTTTTCATTTTTGTACGTTTGTTAAATATCATTTTATTTAGTTAGTTATCATCATTTTGAAAGATTCATTCATTATATACTTTTCAATAAACATCACTTTCATCTTCAAATAGTATTCATTTAAATAAATTTCATCATTATCATCATCATTTAAAAGTATTATGATTTCCTAAATATATGATCATCATTTCTCACTCTATAAAATTTAACATAAGATTTATATTTATTATATCATCTCTTTTAATGAGATTAAAATGTTAATTTATTGAAATCATTTTGAATTTATAAATCCCAAAAGTCTTCTTATAAAATATTTAATCTAAATGCATTCTCATTGTTCAACATCATACAATTTTGAAATTATTTTCATTCTTATTGTTAGCACTCATTCATGTCATTATTTAATACAAGTTTTATGTCCACTTCTAATTTATTGAGATGTCATTCAGTTTCAATTTGCAATTTTCATCTTTATTTGACATTGGTTAGGTTTCTTTCCATCTTATGAATAATAATACTGGGAGGTAATTATTTGACAAATTAGGGATATGAGAGTTGTTCAAACTCAACACTCATTCACTTACTTATTCCTGTGAACTTCCTGAGGAGCCACAACCACACCTCTCCACCAAACTTGGTGCTGAGCAGCTTTCTTTATCTACTTCCATGTAATTCCAGTATCTTCAGCTTAACTGATGACTGACCTCTTCCAGATTTGCTTTCTTCTTTCCTTGTGGATTCTAATCAAGTTCCTTGCAACATTGGTAATTTTCGCAGGGTGTGTCCTATCCAGCTCCACTTTCATTTTTTGATATCTTGAGCTGTGTGTTTCTGCCTGGTTCTCTCCAACTGTAGTTATCTTTTCCGGCCACCTAATTCCCAATATACGGCAGAGCCAAAGGTCAGAGCTGTTTCATATTTGTTTTTGTGACTCTCCATGTCTCTGAAACATATATATTTATATAGCTCCTCCTTGGAGATTTAAGATGAGCACATTTCTCAAATCCTATTGACTCAATGACTGCAAAATCCAATCATCGCTTTAAAAAGCTGGCCGCATATGTGGCATGGGTAAGATTGGTCAGGAGCGATGCTAGGACAAATTTGTACAAATACTCCTTCTTCCCTAGTGCTATTAGAGAATGGAATGGGTTGCCTGAGCTAGCCAGAAAAACCAGTGACTTGGCAGAATTTAAGTCATTGGTTAATATGCATGACTAAATGCATGACGCGTAGGACGTAATCATCTTCTTTTTTGAAGTAACGTCTGTATTATATAAGATAAGATAAGATAAAGCTTGTAATTCCCAGTCATGAATGTCAATATCACACTCTTTGAATGAGCTCTTGAGAGTGTCTTTGTAGTGCTTGTATTGACCTCCCTGAGAGCACTTTCCTGCACACAACTCCCCTTATATCTGAAACATACAGAAACTTAACGTTTCTGTTATAGATTTAGTTCTTGTTTTGTAAAGACAGTGTCTTGGAGCACCAGATTGCTGAAAGAGTGGGAAAGACAAACCTAGCTTTATTAAACCAATTTTGTATATCGTCATCAGTTCCAGGTACTGGGCTTTGTCCGGGAGGTGGGGTTGTCTACTAAGATTTGATTTGTGAAATTGTGAACATATAATATTTACAAAAGATTTTTACTAAATTATTAAATTTTCACTACCTTTACTATTTTAACTGTGAATAGAACTTGTTTTTAATAACTTAACTAAATAAAAATTTAGCTCTTGTGGTATGAAGGGAGAGTAACCTTTCAGGGATTATGGGCACGACATGGCCAAAAGTGTGCAGATGTGCCAAAAAACTCAAACTAAAAAACTCAAACTAAATCTTCTTCTTAGTTTAGTAAAGTGTTCTGCATTGAGGATCTTCTCCCCCTGTAGTATTACACTAGGCCAACAGAATCTGCCTGACAATAGAACTTAGGAAAAAATAAAAAAACTTGTCATATAACAAAAATATTGCATCAAACAGAAAAATCAGTCGGGTCTTTTGGCTTTTTTTTGTTCTCTGTGCTAATGTGTAAAAAACATGAACATTAAAACATTATGAGAAACAGTGCATGTATTTAAATGTATTTGAAGTAATTAATAATCTCAAATACTTAATTGTCTATATCTTCTGTTTTCTTGTCTTTTTTTTTATAAACTACAGACATTACTTCAAAAAAAGATAATTTTGTCCTACACATTTCATGTGTAAATCTGGTCATGTGTTGATCAATGACTTAGACTCTGCTAAGTCATTGGTTTTCCCTTGCTGATTCAGGCAGCCC
Source organism: Biomphalaria pfeifferi (assembly GCA_030265305.1). NCBI lineage: Eukaryota > Metazoa > Mollusca > Gastropoda > Planorbidae > Biomphalaria > Biomphalaria pfeifferi. The sequence continues at coordinate 355,515 of JASAOG010000199.1, read as the reverse complement.
ATTCCATTTTCTAATGACATTAGGGAAGAAGGAGCACTTTTTTCTAGTGTATAGAATAAGACATGTGCCTCTTGTATGCTTTATTATCCCTAATTCTTGTCACACTGAAAATTAAAAGTTTTAAATAGAAATCTCTATTTGTAAACCAATGTCTTAATCGCACCAGCCCAGAGTCCTTGAACTTAATTGTTTATATTAATAAGCTCCTGAGCATTTAAAGCAAAATATAGCTAACATCAGCTAGTTAACTCATTGGCTATGATTGATCCAGGAATGGACCTTTTCTATCCTATCGAAAGTTATAGATGTGAGACAAATTTTTTTATTTCACTTTCTTGTTGAAGTTCTTGGTTTATTAATCATACTTTCATTGTGAATTTTTCATATATTTTCCACATAAAATCACATTCAATTTTACAACATGGATGTAGCCATTTGCAATATCTTATTAAAATAGTTTAGGCACAAGTTGTTAGTTTTTTTTAGATTCTGACAAAAATTCTTGAGGTGAAAAATCCCCTCTTTACAGAATTTACAGATATAGGTATCTAAAAAAACTCCATGGTCTGGCAGAGTTAAATATTGTTTTAAAATGTCCTTAATTTGCCTGTAAATATTTTTTAACTACCTTACTTAAATATTATCTTAGATATATTGAAAGATAAAAAGAAATTAAATTCTTTTGAACTTTTTAAAATCTTTAATTTAAATAAATTCTTGTAATATTGAACAAAACATTGCAGTAACATTTGCTTAAACAAAATATTAAACAGTAATAAAGTAACAATATGACTAAATGCATAACACCTAGGATTTAATCATCTTATATTTTGAAGTAATGTTTGTATTATATAAGATATCACTCACCAGCTTGACATGTAAAATATTAGAACACATTAATATGTAGCAACACCAAAAACAACTTGGATAAACATTATGTCTATATTTCACACCAACATGGCTTGAAAATGTTAATCAATCAATGGGTAGCGTGGTCGAGAGGCTAAGTGCGCTTGAACTTGGCTAGTCTCGGCTACCTAGAAGGGGGCTCGAGGTTCGACACCCAGACTAATCGCCTAAAGGCAGCACGGAAAACCAACTCCTAGATACCCCCTCCCCCCCACCGTCCACAAATGAGATTGGACCAAAGCGCTCTGAGCATGCTATAAGCATGCAAAGAGCGCTATATAAAAGCTATAATAATTTAAAAATATCAAAACATAAAGTAGGAACATGAATGAATATTCACATTTGACTATAGTAGTACCATTCTTTACATCATTTAACTAGGGGATAGTCTTCAGTCAAAAACAAAGGAATTGAGAGTATGAATAAATATTGACATATGACTATAGTAGAACCATTCTTTAAATCATTTAACTTTGAGATTGTCTTCAGGACAGAAAATAAAAAGTAAAGTAGTAAAAATGAATGAAGCACTGAATCATAACTTATCATTACAAAAACAACCAAATAAATTATTCAAAGACAATGTATAAATCAGCCAGGAAAACTAACGACTAAGCAGAGTTTAGTCTTATAATTACCATGCACCTGTAGATTGACACTTGGACATGTGTAGGACATATTACAGAGCTTCTTTTTTTATGGCAGCATATATAATTTAGAAGGAGAAAATCTTAAACTTAGTATTTAGTATTCAAACAAAAAACAAAATCATAAACATATTTTTAAAATTTCAAACATAGCAATAAGATAAAATCTATTTAGTGCTTACATGCAATAAACTGTGAACAATAAAGTGCTAAAACCCATTAAAAATAATATTAAGCATGGTGTTAAACCTGTGAATGAATCTAATGATTGGTCTCAAATACTTGGCCTCGTCCCTCCTCATGCAAATCTTTTCTTTTCACTTAAGTATCCATGCACCTTGCCAATAGTGAACTTAGATTTAACAACAGTAAAAATCAATATTTGTGAATCTCCCTAATATAAAATGCTTTAAATACATTAGTTTATATCTTTAAATAAAAAAAAAATTGGTTCTGAATTGTGGTTTAGGTCATTTTTTATACTTTTATGTCAATGATAGTATGCAATGACGATTTCTGATGTCTGGAGTGCTTTCAATTGAAATGGTATTAGCAAGAGGATATTTCAGGTTTTTACTTTTATTCTTACACTTTAAAATTGTTCTTAGATTTTTTTACATTCCTTTTTTTCTAATATACCTTGAAATTATTTATCATACAATTATTTTAAATAATACACATTCACATTATGTAGAACTATGGATATAATGAATAGTATCAGAATAATTTCGTAGATCGACTATGGTTCATCTCAAACACTTTTTCTTGTGACTGTGAGCCCTATTTTGGAGAAACACTTCCACATATAACACAGGTTAAGGTGGTTTTCACTTTGGTGATAGAGGAGATGGACATTTTTTGTATTGCACGCTTTTCTTCTGAGGCCCATGTTTTTTCAATGTCCAAAGCTTTCTAGGTCACTGTCTCTCAAACTAGTGCCGTCTGGGTCTATGTCTTCCCAATGGTCTATATCAATGTTCACTGTTTTTAGGTCTTGTTTTATTACATCCTCGTAACAGATGTGTGGGCGGCTAGTTTTTCTTAAGCCAGACTCAAGTTGCCCATAGAGAAAGATTTTCAGGATGCGATTGTCCTCCATTCAGCGAACAGACGGCATTGTCTGAGGATTGTAAAGATGCTTGGAAGGCCCTGTACGTGTCAGGATTTCAGTATTGCACACACTCTTGTGCCATGTGATTTTTAAGATCCTTCGAAGGCAGTTCAACTGACAGCTGTACAGTAGCATACTAAGAAAGCATGCCTTGTAGAACTCCATATCGGTTGCTGTAGTAAGCTTTTGTTTTTCTAAACTCTTGTTCATAGTCTAGCAAACATCAATGCGCCTTCTCTATGCGATTCTAATCTCCTCTTCTAGAGACAGGTTATCTTGAATTGATAGCATATATACAAGTATAAAAGATAATTTTAATACAGTTCTTCTTAAAGTATTAAATGTTGGTATCAACAAAAGGATAAAATACTAAAAACTAAATAAAGTAATAAAGTATTACACTTTCTATAGAATTTATGAAAGCATAATAAATATTATAAACTATAAAATAAAGTATATTTTATGCTAGCTTAACAAAAAACACTGAACCATTATCTTCAAATACAAAAACAAAATCTTATAAAATACTCAGAGAGATACAAAGATAAAGGCACATTCCTCATTTCGTATGCTAAGAAAAATTTGTACAAATACTCCTTCTTCCCTAGTGCTATTAAAGCATGAAATGGGTTGCATGAGCCAGCCAGGAAAACCAGTGACTTGGCAGAATTTAAGTAATTGGTTAACATTCATGACTAGATGCATGACGCATAGGATGTAAACATCTCTTTTTTGAAGTAACATCTGTATTATATAAGATTTTCTTAAGCATTAGTGAAAATAAAGGTGATTTGTGCTGACCACATTACATCCTCATTAGTCATTGATCATGGAAATAAGTAAATAAAATCACCATGGTGGTGAAAAACTTCAGACAGTTTGGTCTTTTAGAAAGAAGGATTGTTAATCTGATGTACAAATATCAGTTTAAGATAGCAACTTAGTAAACCGATTTGTGTTTCTCAGTTTAATTCTGCTCAATTCATCACATTAGTATACACATTACATAATTAATATTAGGCGAAAATGTTTTGTGATTAATATTATTAACTGATGATTAAGTACCAAATTTAGTATTAGAGTGAAATTCTCCATTCTTATACACACTGAAGAACTAATAGTAGGAGCACATGATGGTAAACCAGTTGTAAATTAATTTAGTAGTTGAATTTTACATTTATTTATTGATCACTTGGAATCGTGCTGATGTTTATAAGATATCAGGTATGTTATTTAGTTGGCATTTTAGTGGGCCAATTAATTAGCAATACCATTATACACTTTGGATAATGCTTCAAAACCTAAAAAGCTTAATGTTAATAATAATAAGGCTTGTCTTCGAGTCCGAAGATTAATGAGGAATACAGTATTTCCCATGGCTGCGCAGCCCCAGCTGTGACCTGCATATTTTGCCACATCCAGGGTAAGCATAACCATTGTCCGCAGGTGGTCGATTTAGATTTTCTTTTCGTCGTCTGTGTTTGTCCTCGGCAGCAAATTTTCTTTTGGTCTCAAATGTGTATCCCGCGGCCTTCGTGAGTGACCTCCAGCTGTCTTGTTCTGATGCCGCATGCAGCCAGGTGCTCTCTTCTATGTCAGGCAGAGCGATTTGTTCTTCCAGACTCTCGCTTGAAGGCGTCCAAAAGTGCTACTAGCCCTTGCCAGACGGTTATCAACTTCCCTTGAAAGTGAGGCATCATTTGACACTAAACTACCTAGATATGTGAAGTAGTCTACCACATTAAGGGGCTGTCTGTTTACTGTGATCCTTGGGGCTGAGTATGTTTCATTGGGTGACTTCTGGAACATGACTTCTGTTTTCCGGAGGTTTATAGATAGACCGAAAGAGGCAGCAGCATATGCAAATTCGTTTATCGTATTCTGGAGGTCATGTTCATTGTGAGCTAGCAGGGTGCAATCATCGGCATAGAGAAGCTCCGTTATGACCATCTCCTTTGTTATTGTATGGGCTAGTAGACGCCAGAGATTGAACACATTGCCGTCAGAATGAAACCAGATGTAGATGCCTTCATGCAATCGCTGCCTCATTTGACACAGCATTACGCCAAAGAAGTATACAGTTATACATTAGGACATTATATTATTTAGGCTTGAATTAAAGCTTATCTGATGTACAAGTACCAGATTTAGTTCTCTCATGGAGAAACTATTTCATTATAAAAGCAGTAACTAACTAATAATAAAATTGCCTTTAAGCTAAATAGTTGTACATTTAACTTGTTAAATAATTTGGGAATGAACGTTTGGTTGTCTGTTGTAGAAGTACCTGATGAAATTAAATCTAATTATTAGGTACATAATAGGTAGATATCTGAAACATATCTTATATGTTCATTTTCTAAAATGGTTTTTATCAAACTTAGGTAAAACATAGTAGTTTAATGACGATCACTTTGAACATTTTAATTAACATAATTTAATTATTGTTAAGAAAAATGTTGCTTTTTAAAACTTAATTTGTACTAAATGTTAAATGTTATCTTAAAAAAAAATAACTTTTGTATTAAACAAACATTAATAAACATGAAATTTTGCACATTCTTGAGCAGTATCTGAAATATAAGCTTAAATTTATAGTCAAGATTTAACTAGTCCCTAGCAGCTAGATTGGTAAAAATTTTTTACTTAGGCCTACATAATCAGCAACTAGATTGGTAAAAAAAAATCTTTCTTAGGACTACATAATCAGCAACTTGGTTGGTAAAAAAATCTTACTTAGGCTTAAACACATAAACTGATCCAAACAAAAACCAGTAAGTTTAAACACTTTAAAAATAAGCTTTAACATATTGTCCTGAACCAGTTGGCGAATTGTGCTGATGTGCCAAAACCCCATAAAATCAAAATATATGTCCTGAAATAGTAGGAGATTTAAATTCCCTTTTTTAATGATTAACTTTGGTCAAAAAAAATTGTTAATAAAAATTTAATATAGTATTAAACCAAGCTGTACGCAAATTCCTATCAATCACTGATCTATATATATTCAAATAACTGCTGTCTTGTTTGTAACTTTCTCATCTATCTTCCTTCTTATCTACTTACCTTCATCCTCTTATTAGTTTTTTTTTCAACTCTATTATTGGTATGTTATGAACCAAAAGATAATCTAAAATTTTTTCAAAAAGTTTAACATGAACAAGAATGAAGAACTTGTATTGAGATATGACAAGTTTTGTCTCTGTGAAAAGCGCACTCATAAATCCCATTTACTATCTATGACAGATGTTCAGTATCCTTTAGTGCTGAATGAATTCCAAGAATGACCTAAAATCTTAAATAATTAATTGCTAATCATAAAAATAGTACAAACTATTTAAACTTTAAAACTAAATGTAGTATTAACTTACACCTAAATGTAAAAATAAAAAAACAACACACTATACATTTTATTTAACATATAGCATGGAAATAATTTATAACATACAGCTACACATAAACATTTAGAAATTTTCTGACAGATGCACAGTCAGTCTCCTTGCACTCTGGTCTTGGAATATTTTCTTCGACATACTTTCATTTATGCCTGTGGTTCTCATGTCTCACTTGTAGACATTTCTCTAGGTTAGTCTTGGGCAGCCCTTTGATCTGACTGCCTCCACAATCTCAGCATATAAGAACTCTTTCAGGATTCTGCCATCTAGAGTGTGGGTGACATAGATGCTGTGCATATTGGCCAATTTCAAAACTTCCTGATTGAAGACATGATTATGTATCCTAGGTAGTGGAAGTGGAAACTATTCAATCTTTGCTTTGGTACATGCATGTTGACCAGCTCTCACTGCTATAAAGAAGAGTGCTCATAACACAGGCTTGAAGACTTCTCAACTGTCAGAAACAACCTGTGGCATCCATACATTATGCCAATCAAGTTGGACTTATAATCCATAACTGTTGTTTTAGCCACTTTGCGGCAGCACCAGAGTTTCCTCTCCGGGTCGCATTCCTGGACCTTAGTTAAAGGGCTCATGGTCCCTCTCTAAAGCTTGCTTATGTAATCCAAACTAACGCTTCTCATTAAATTTGGCACATGCTTAGTTGCAGAAGCTGCTGGAGGGAATGTCTTAGTTGATACTCCCATTGTTTAAGGGGCTTTACTCCTGATTTTTCCTCAACATTGTCTCCTGAAGCCTTAGTACATCAAAGCAGTGGGGGGTTTGAACTCAGTGTACCACTCTCCTTGATAAATTGCCTTACTAGGCCAATGAGCTCCATCTGCCTGAAGCTCCTGGTTTTGTAGCACCAGGTATTCACCTTCACCCCTTCACCTAATAGTAAGAGCAGTTTTGCCAGGCTTAGTATCTAATATCTAATATATAATCATAAAATCAAATGTAAAAAAAGTCACAGTATTATAAAAAGTTTATTTTAAACAATTAAATATTATATTATAAGCTAACTGTACTATTTTAGCTATCAAACACAAAGTTATGATATAAATTATGATGAACATTAATAGTTTAATTACAGTTATATAAATTAATTATATTAAACTATGTGATAAATATTAAATTATGTAAATCTAAAAATGTCATTAATTATAATGTATTACATTATTATTTCTTTAGCTTGTTTATATCATTATAAAATATATTGCTTGCGTTATGTTTTCATAAGTTTTTTAATAACAAATATATTATAACAGTTTGTGTTCTTTTTTTTTTAGCTCAAGGACTTGTGTTGTGATTGCTCAAGACGTCTGGTGGAGTGGAAAATTAAGTTGCATATTAATAATTCAATAATATTAATTAATTATTAATTGCTAGCACTAATTTAAAAAATATTGTAATTAAAAATAAAATATAAAATCATAACCACTGTAGTAGAATTTAAAAAAAAAGATTTGAACTAATATGTTAGCATAATAAAAACTAGTAAATATAAGTAGGTTTAAAGTAGAAATTAACTAAAATTTAAAACTAAATCTTACACATAAATGTAGTAGAAATAAAACACAGATTCAAACTAAAATGTTAGCATAATATAAAACTAGTAAATAAATGCAGGTTTAATATAGTGAACACTAAAGTAATTGTAATGTCCCGAGACATGACGTTAAACTGCGCTCCTTTTTTTTGGCACCTTTGGAGCTTAAAAGTGCCCTTCTTCTTTTCTTTCATGATATCTGCCTCCTCTCTAAATGTAATATTAGCTAATATGTTAGCATAAAAAAAACTAGTAAATATAAGTAGTTTTAAAGTAGAAATTAACAATTTAAACTTTAAAACTGAATGTAGTTTAACTTACACCTAAATGTAGTAGAATTAAAATCTTTATAGCCTGTAACCTTTCTACATTGTCATTGTTTTGCTGTCAACAATGCCTTTGTTTGCTTAGGTTGTAAACAGTAGTTAGTTTATAAATCTTATTTTAAAAAATGTCTAATTGCTAGCACTAATTTAATAGATATTGTACTTAAAAATAAAATATAAAATCAAAACCACTGTAGGAGATTTAAAAAAAAAGATTTAAACAAATTTGTTAGCATAATAAAAACTAGTAAATATAAGCAGGTTTAAAGTAGAAATTAACTAAAAATTAAAACTAAATGTAGTACTAACTTACACAAAATGTAGTAGAAATAAAACACAGATTGAAACTAAAATGTTAGCATAATATAAAACTAGTAAATAAATGCAGGTTTAATATAGTGAACACTAAAATAATTGTAATGTCCCGAGACATGACATTAAACTGCGCTCCTCTTTTTTGGCACTTTTGGAGCTTAAAAGTGCCCTTCTTCTTTTCTTTCATGATATCTGCCTCCTCTCTAAATGTAATATTAGCTAATATGTTAGCATAATAAAAACTAGTAAATATAAGTAGTTTTAAAGTAGAAATTAACTAAAATTAAAAACTAAATGTATTAACTTACACATAATTGTTGTAGAAATAAAACACAGATTCAAACTAAAATGTTAGCATAATATAAAACTAGTAAATATAAGTAGGTTTAAAGTAGACATTAACAATTTAAACTTTCAAACTGAATGTAGTTTAACTTACACCTAAATGTAGTAGAATTAAAATCTTAATAGCCTGTAACCTATCTACATTGTCATTGTTTTGCTGTCAACAATGCCTTTGTTTGCTTAGGTTGTAAACAGTAGTTAGTTTATAAATCTTATTTTAAAAAATGTCTAATTGCTAGCACTAATTTAATAGATATTGTACTTAAAAATAAAATATAAAATCAAAACCACTGTAGGAGATTTAAAAAAAAAGATTTAAACAAATTTCTTAGCATATTAAAAACTAGTAAATATAAGGAGGTTTAAAGTAGAAATTAACTAAAATTTAAAACTAAATGTAGTACTAACTTACACAAAATGTAGTAGAAAAAAACACAGATTAAAACTAAAATGTTAGCATAATATAAAACTAGTAAATAAATGCAGGTTTAATATAGTGAACACTAAAATAATTGTAATGTCCCGAGACATGACGTTAAACTGCGCTCCTCTTTTTTGGCACTTTTGGAGCTTAAAAGTGCCCTTCTTCTTTTCTTTCATGATATCTGCCTCCTCTCTAAATGTAATATTAGCTAATATGTTAGCATAATAAAAACTAGTAAATATAAGTAGTTTTAAAGTAGAAATTAACTAAAATTAAAAACTAAATGTATTAACTTACACATAATTGTTGTAGAAATAAAACACAGATTCAAACTAAAATGTTAGCATAATATAAAACTAGTAAATATAAGTAGGTTTAAAGTAGACATTAACAATTTAAACTTTCAAACTGAATGTAGTTTAACTTACACCTAAATGTAGTAGAATTAATATCTTAATAGCCTGTAACCTATCTACATTGTCATTGTTTTGCTGTCAACAATGCCTTTGTTTGCTTAGGTTGTAAACAGTAGTTAAGTTAGTTTATAAATCTTATTTTAAAAAATGTCTAATTGCTAGCACTAATTTAATAGATATTGTACTTAAAAATAAAATATAAAATCAAAACCACTGTAGGAGATTTAAAAAAAAAGTTTTAAACAAATTTGTTAGCATAATAAAAACTAGTAAATATAAGCAGGTTTAAAGTAGAAATTAACTAAAATTTAAAACTAAATGTAGTACTAACTTACACAAAATGTAGTAGAAAAAAAACACAGATTAAAACTAAAATGTTAGCATAATATAAAACTAGTAAATAAATGCAGGTTTAATATAGTGAACACTAAAATAATTGTAATGTCCCGAGACATGACGTTAAACTGCGCTCCTCTTTTTTGGCACTTTTGGAGCTTAAAAGTGCCCTTCTTCTTTTCTTTCATGATATCTGCCTCCTCTCTAAATGTAATATTAGCTAATATGTTAGCATAATAAAAACTAGTAAATATAAGTAGTTTTAAAGTAGAAATTAACTAAAATTAAAAACTAAATGTAGTATTAACCTACACATAATTGTTGTAGAAATAAAACACAGATTCAAACTAAAATGTTAGCATAATATAAAACTAGTAAATATAAGTAGGTTTAAAGTAGACATTAACAATTTAAACTTTCAAACTTAATGTAGTTTAACTTACACCTAAATGTAGTATAATTAATATCTTAATAGCCTGTAACCTATCTACATTGTCATTGTTTTGCTGTCAACAATGCCTTTGTTTGCTTAGGTTGTAAACAGTAGTTAAGTTAGTTTATAAATCTTATTTTTAAAAATGTCTAATTGCTAGCACTAATTTAATAGATATTGTACTTAAAAATAAAATATAAAATCAAAACCACTGTAGGAGATTTTAAAAAAAAGATTTAAACAAATTTCTTAGCATAATAAAAACTAGTATATATAAGCAGGTTTAAAGTAGAAATTAACTAAAATTTAAAACTAAATGTAGTACTAACTTACACATAATTGTTGTAGAAATAAAACACAGATTGAAACTAAAATGTTAGCATAATATAAAACTAGTAAATATAAGTAGGTTTAAAGTAGACATTAACAATTTAAACTTTCAAACTGAATGTAGTTTAACTTACACCTAAATGTAGTAGAATTAAAATCTTAATAGCCTGTAACCTATCTACATTGTCATTGTTTTGCTGTCAACAATGCCTTTGTTTGCTTAGGTTGTAAACAGTAGTTAAGTTAGTTTATAAATCTTATTTTAAAAAATGTCTAATTGCTAGCACTAATTTAATAGATATTGTACTTAAAAATAAAATATAAAATCGAAACCACTGTAGGAGATTTAAAAAAAAAGATATAAACAAATTTGTTAGCATAATAAAAACTAGTAAATATAAGTAGGTTTAAAGTAGAAATTAACTAAAATTTAAAACTAAATGTAGTACTAACTTACACAAAATGTAGTAGAAAAAAAACACAGATTAAAACTAAAATGTTAGCATAATATAAAACTAGTAAAAAAATGCAGGTTTAATATAGTGAACACTAAAATAATTGTAATGTCCCGAGACATGACGTTAAACTGCGCTCCTCTTTTTTGGCACTTTTGGAGCTTAAAAGTGCCCTTCTTCTTTTCTTTCATGATATCTGCCTCCTCTCTAAATGTAATATTACCTAATATGTTAGCATAAAAAAAACTAGTAAATATAAGTAGTTTTAAAGTAGAAATTAACTAAAATTAAAAACTAAATGTATTAACTTACACATAATTGTTGTAGAAATAAAACACAGATTGAAACTAAAATGTTAGCATAATATAAAACTAGTAAATATAAGTAGGTTTAAAGTAGACATTAACAATTTAAACTTTAAAACTGAATGTAGTTTAACTTACACCTAAATGTAGTAGAATTAATATCTTAATAGCCTGTAACCTATCTACATTGTCATTGTTTTGCTGTCAACAATGCCTTTGTTTGCTTAGGTTGTAAACAGTAGCTAAGTTAGTTTATAAATCTTATTTTAAAAAATGTCTAATTGCTAGCACTAATTTAATAGATATTGTACTTAAAAATAAAATATAAAATCGAAACCACTGTAGGAGATTTTAAAAAAAAAGATATAAACAAATTTGTTAGCATAATAAAAACTAGTAAATATAAGTAGGTTTAAAGTAGAAATTAACTAAAATTTAAAACTAAATGTAGTACTAACTTACACAAAATGTAGTAGAAAAAAAACACAGATTAAAACTAAAATGTTAGCATAATATAAAACTAGTAAAAAAATGCAGGTTTAATATAGTGAACACTAAAATAATTGTAATGTCCTGAGACATGACGTTAAACTGCGCTCCTCTTTTTTGGCACTTTTGGAGCTTAAAAGTGCCCTTCTTCTTTTCTTTCATGATATCTGCCTCCTCTCTAAATGTAATATTAGCTAATATGTTAGCATAAAAAAAACTAGTAAATATAAGTAGTTTTAAAGTAGAAATTAACTAAAATTAAAAACTAAATGTATTAACTTACACATAATTGTTGTAGAAATAAAACACAGATTGAAACTAAAATGTTAGCATAATATAAAACTAGTAAATATAAGTAGGTTTAAAGTAGACATTAACAATTTAAACTTTAAAACTGAATGTAGTTTAACTTACACCTAAATGTAGTAGAATTAATATCTTAATAGCCTGTAACCTATCTACATTGTCATTGTTTTGCTGTCAACAATGCCTTTGTTTGCTTAGGTTGTAAACAGTAGTTAAGTTAGTTTATAAATCTTATTTTAAAAAATGTCTAATTGCTAGCACTAATTTAATAGATATTGTACTTAAAAATAAAATATAAAATCGAAACCACTGTAGGAGATTTAAAAAAAAAGATATGAACAAATTTGTTAGCATAATAAAAACTAGTAAATATAAGTAGGTTTAAAGTAGAAATTAACTAAAATTTAAAACTAAATGTAGTACTAACTTACACAAAATGTAGTAGAAAAAAAACACAGATTAAAACTAAAATGTTAGCATAATATAAAACTAGTAAAAAAATGCAGGTTTAATATAGTGAACACTAAAATAATTGTAATGTCCCGAGACATGACGTTAAACTGCGCTCCTCTTTTTTAGCACTTTTGGAGCTTAAAAGTGCCCTTCTTCTTTTCTTTCATGATATCTGCCTCCTCTCTAAATGTAATATTAGCTAATATGTTAGCATAAAAAAAACTAGTAAATATAAGTAGTTTTAAAAAAGAAATTAAAATTTTAAACTTTAAAACTGAATGTAGTTTAACTTACACCTAAATGTAGTAGAATTAAAATCTTTATAGCCTGTAACCTTTCTACATTGTCATTGTTTTGCTGTCAACAATGCCTTTGTTTGCTTAGGTTGTAAACAGTAGTTAGTTTATAAATCTTATTTCAAAAAATGTCTAATTGCTAGCACTAATTTAATAGATATTGTACTTAAAAATAAAATATAAAATCGAAACCACTGTAGGAGATTTAAAAAAAAAGATATAAACAAATTTGTTAGCATAATAAAAACTAGTAAATATAAGTAGGTTTAAAGTAGAAATTAACTAAAATTTAAAACTAAATGTAGTACTAACTTACACAAAATGTAGTAGAAAAAAAACACAGATTAAAACTAAAATGTTAGCATAATATAAAACTAGTAAAAAAATGCAGGTTTAATATAGTGAACACTAAAATAATTGTAATGTCCTGAGACATGACGTTAAACTGCGCTCCTCTTTTTTGGCACTTTTGGAGCTTAAAAGTGCCCTTCTTCTTTTCTTTCATGATATCTGCCTCCTCTCTAAATGTAATATTAGCTAATATGTTAGCATAAAAAAAACTAGTAAATATAAGTAGTTTTAAAGTAGAAATTAACTAAAATTAAAAACTAAATGTATTAACTTACACATAATTGTTGTAGAAATAAAACACAGATTGAAACTAAAATGTTAGCATAATATAAAACTAGTAAATATAAGTAGGTTTAAAGTAGACATTAACAATTTAAACTTTAAAACTGAATGTAGTTTAACTTACACCTAAATGTAGTAGAATTAATATCTTAATAGCCTGTAACCTATCTACATTGTCATTGTTTTGCTGTCAACAATGCCTTTGTTTGCTTAGGTTGTAAACAGTAGCTAAGTTAGTTTATAAATCTTATTTTAAAAAATGTCTAATTGCTAGCACTAATTTAATAGATATTGTACTTAAAAATAAAATATAAAATCGAAACCACTGTAGGAGATTTAAAAAAAAAGATATAAACAAATTTGTTAGCATAATAAAAACTAGTAAATATAAGTAGGTTTAAAGTAGAAATTAACTAAAATTTAAAACTAAATGTAGTACTAACTTACACAAAATGTAGTAGAAAAAAAACACAGATTAAAACTAAAATGTTAGCATAATATAAAACTAGTAAAAAAATGCAGGTTTAATATAGTGAACACTAAAATAATTGTAATGTCCCGAGACATGACGTTAAACTGCGCTCCTCTTTTTTGGCACTTTTGGAGCTTAAAAGTGCCCTTCTTCTTTTCTTTCATGATATCTGCCTCCTCTCTAAATGTAATATTAGCTAATATGTTAGCATAAAAAAAACTAGTAAATATAAGTAGTTTTAAAGTAGAAATTAACTAAAATTAAAAACTAAATGTATTAACTTACACATAATTGTTGTAGAAATAAAACACAGATTGAAACTAAAATGTTAGCATAATATAAAACTAGTAAATATAAGTAGGTTTAAAGTAGACATTAACAATTTAAACTTTAAAACTGAATGTAGTTTAACTTACACCTAAATGTAGTAGAATTAATATCTTAATAGCCTGTAACCTATCTACATTGTCATTGTTTTGCTGTCAACAATGCCTTTGTTTGCTTAGGTTGTAAACAGTAGCTAAGTTAGTTTATAAATCTTATTTTAAAAAATGTCTAATTGCTAGCACTAATTTAATAGATATTGTACTTAAAAATAAAATATAAAATCGAAACCACTGTAGGAGATTTAAAAAAAAAGATATAAACAAATTTGTTAGCATAATAAAAACTAGTAAATATAAGTAGGTTTAAAGTAGAAATTAACTAAAATTTAAAACTAAATGTAGTACTAACTTACACAAAATGTAGTAGAAAAAAAACACAGATTAAAACTAAAATGTTAGCATAATATAAAACTAGTAAAAAAATGCAGGTTTAATATAGTGAACACTAAAATAATTGTAATGTCCTGAGACATGACGTTAAACTGCGCTCCTCTTTTTTGGCACTTTTGGAGCTTAAAAGTGCCCTTCTTCTTTTCTTTCATGATATCTGCCTCCTCTCTAAATGTAATATTAGCTAATATGTTAGCATAAAAAAAACTAGTAAATATAAGTAGTTTTAAAGTAGAAATTAACTAAAATTAAAAACTAAATGTATTAACTTACACATAATTGTTGTAGAAATAAAACACAGATTGAAACTAAAATGTTAGCATAATATAAAACTAGTAAATATAAGTAGGTTTAAAGTAGACATTAACAATTTAAACTTTAAAACTGAATGTAGTTTAACTTACACCTAAATGTAGTAGAATTAATATCTTAATAGCCTGTAACCTATCTACATTGTCATTGTTTTGCTGTCAACAATGCCTTTGTTTGCTTAGGTTGTAAACAGTAGTTAAGTTAGTTTATAAATCTTATTTTAAAAAATGTCTAATTGCTAGCACTAATTTAATAGATATTGTACTTAAAAATAAAATATAAAATCGAAACCACTGTAGGAGATTTAAAAAAAAAGATATGAACAAATTTGTTAGCATAATAAAAACTAGTAAATATAAGTAGGTTTAAAGTAGAAATTAACTAAAATTTAAAACTAAATGTAGTACTAACTTACACAAAATGTAGTAGAAAAAAAACACAGATTAAAACTAAAATGTTAGCATAATATAAAACTAGTAAAAAAATGCAGGTTTAATATAGTGAACACTAAAATAATTGTAATGTCCCGAGACATGACGTTAAACTGCGCTCCTCTTTTTTAGCACTTTTGGAGCTTAAAAGTGCCCTTCTTCTTTTCTTTCATGATATCTGCCTCCTCTCTAAATGTAATATTAGCTTATATGTTAGCATAAAAAAAACTAGTAAATATAAGTAGTTTTAAAAAAGAAATTAAAATTTTAAACTTTAAAACTGAATGTAGTTTAACTTACACCTAAATGTAGTAGAATTAAAATCTTTATAGCCTGTAACCTTTCTACATTGTCATTGTTTTGCTGTCAACAATGCCTTTGTTTGCTTAGGTTGTAAACAGTAGTTAGTTTATAAATCTTATTTCAAAAAATGTCTAATTGCTAGCACTAATTTAATAGATATTGTACTTAAAAATAAAATATAAAATCGAAACCACTGTAGGAGATTTAAAAAAAAAGATATAAACAAATTTGTTAGCATAATAAAAACTAGTAAATATAAGTAGGTTTAAAGTAGAAATTAACTAAAATTTAAAACTAAATGTAGTACTAACTTACACAAAATGTAGTAGAAAAAAAACACAGATTAAAACTAAAATGTTAGCATAATATAAAACTAGTAAAAAAATGCAGGTTTAATATAGTGAACACTAAAATAATTGTAATGTCCTGAGACATGACGTTAAACTGCGCTCCTCTTTTTTGGCACTTTTGGAGCTTAAAAGTGCCCTTCTTCTTTTCTTTCATGATATCTGCCTCCTCTCTAAATGTAATATTAGCTAATATGTTAGCATAAAAAAAACTAGTAAATATAAGTAGTTTTAAAGTAGAAATTAACTAAAATTAAAAACTAAATGTATTAACTTACACATAATTGTTGTAGAAATAAAACACAGATTGAAACTAAAATGTTAGCATAATATAAAACTAGTAAATATAAGTAGGTTTAAAGTAGACATTAACAATTTAAACTTTAAAACTGAATGTAGTTTAACTTACACCTAAATGTAGTAGAATTAATATCTTAATAGCCTGTAACCTATCTACATTGTCATTGTTTTGCTGTCAACAATGCCTTTGTTTGCTTAGGTTGTAAACAGTAGCTAAGTTAGTTTATAAATCTTATTTTAAAAAATGTCTAATTGCTAGCACTAATTTAATAGATATTGTACTTAAAAATAAAATATAAAATCGAAACCACTGTAGGAGATTTAAAAAAAAAGATATAAACAAATTTGTTAGCATAATAAAAACTAGTAAATATAAGTAGGTTTAAAGAAGAAATTAACTAAAATTTAAAACTAAATGTAGTACTAACTTACACAAAATGTAGTAGAAAAAAAACACAGATTAAAACTAAAATGTTAGCATAATATAAAACTAGTAAAAAAATGCAGGTTTAATATAGTGAACACTAAAATAATTGTAATGTCCCGAGACATGACGTTAAACTGCGCTCCTCTTTTTTGGCACTTTTGGAGCTTAAAAGTGCCCTTCTTCTTTTCTTTCATGATATCTGCCTCCTCTCTAAATGTAATATTACCTAATATGTTAGCATAAAAAAAACTAGTAAATATAAGTAGTTTTAAAGTAGAAATTAACTAAAATTAAAAACTAAATGTATTAACTTACACATAATTGTTGTAGAAATAAAACACAGATTGAAACTAAAATGTTAGCATAATATAAAACTAGTAAATATAAGTAGGTTTAAAGTAGACATTAACAATTTAAACTTTAAAACTGAATGTAGTTTAACTTACACCTAAATGTAGTAGAATTAAAATCTTAATAGCCTGTAACCTATCTACATTGTCATTGTTTTGCTGTCAACAATGCCTTTGTTTGCTTAGGTTGTAAACAGTAGTTAAGTTAGTTTATAAATCTTATTTTAAAAAATGTCTAATTGCTAGCACTAATTTAATAGATATTGTACTTAAAAATAAAATATAAAATCGAAACCACTGTAGGAGATTTAAAAAAAAAGATATAAACAAATTTGTTAGCATAATAAAAACTAGTAAATATAAGTAGGTTTAAAGTAGAAATTAACTAAAATTTAAAACTAAATGTAGTACTAACTTACACAAAATGTAGTAGAAAAAAAACACAGATTAAAACTAAAATGTTAGCATAATATAAAACTAGTAAAAAAATGCAGGTTTAATATAGTGAACACTAAAATAATTGTAATGTCCCGAGACATGACGTTAAACTGCGCTCCTCTTTTTTGGCACTTTTGGAGCTTAAAAGTGCCCTTCTTCTTTTCTTTCATGATATCTGCCTCCTCTCTAAATGTAATATTAGCTAATATGTTAGCATAAAAAAAACTAGTAAATATAAGTAGTTTTAAAAAAGAAATTAAAATTTTAAACTTTAAAACTGAATGTAGTTTAACTTACACCTAAATGTAGTAGAATTAAAATCTTTATAGCCTGTAACCTTTCTACATTGTCATTGTTTTGCTGTCAACAATGCCTTTGTTTGCTTAGGTTGTAAACAGTAGTTAGTTTATAAATCTTATTTCAAAAAATGTCTAATTGCTAGCACTAATTTAATAGATATTGTACTTAAAAATAAAATATAAAATCGAAACCACTGTAGGAGATTTAAAAAAAAAGATATAAACAAATTTGTTAGCATAATAAAAACTAGTAAATATAAGTAGGTTTAAAGTAGAAATTAACTAAAATTTAAAACTAAATGTAGTACTAACTTACACAAAATGTAGTAGAAAAAAAACACAGATTAAAACTAAAATGTTAGCATAATATAAAACTAGTAAAAAAATGCAGGTTTAATATAGTGAACACTAAAATAATTGTAATGTCCTGAGACATGACGTTAAACTGCGCTCCTCTTTTTTGGCACTTTTGGAGCTTAAAAGTGCCCTTCTTCTTTTCTTTCATGATATCTGCCTCCTCTCTAAATGTAATATTAGCTAATATGTTAGCATAAAAAAAACTAGTAAATATAAGTAGTTTTAAAGTAGAAATTAACTAAAATTAAAAACTAAATGTATTAACTTACACATAATTGTTGTAGAAATAAAACACAGATTGAAACTAAAATGTTAGCATAATATAAAACTAGTAAATATAAGTAGGTTTAAAGTAGACATTAACAATTTAAACTTTAAAACTGAATGTAGTTTAACTTACACCTAAATGTAGTAGAATTAATATCTTAATAGCCTGTAACCTATCTACATTGTCATTGTTTTGCTGTCAACAATGCCTTTGTTTGCTTAGGTTGTAAACAGTAGCTAAGTTAGTTTATAAATCTTATTTTAAAAAATGTCTAATTGCTAGCACTAATTTAATAGATATTGTACTTAAAAATAAAATATAAAATCGAAACCACTGTAGGAGATTTAAAAAAAAAGATATAAACAAATTTGTTAGCATAATAAAAACTAGTAAATATAAGTAGGTTTAAAGAAGAAATTAACTAAAATTTAAAACTAAATGTAGTACTAACTTACACAAAATGTAGTAGAAAAAAAACACAGATTAAAACTAAAATGTTAGCATAATATAAAACTAGTAAAAAAATGCAGGTTTAATATAGTGAACACTAAAATAATTGTAATGTCCCGAGACATGACGTTAAACTGCGCTCCTCTTTTTTGGCACTTTTGGAGCTTAAAAGTGCCCTTCTTCTTTTCTTTCATGATATCTGCCTCCTCTCTAAATGTAATATTACCTAATATGTTAGCATAAAAAAAACTAGTAAATATAAGTAGTTTTAAAGTAGAAATTAACTAAAATTAAAAACTAAATGTATTAACTTACACATAATTGTTGTAGAAATAAAACACAGATTGAAACTAAAATGTTAGCATAATATAAAACTAGTAAATATAAGTAGGTTTAAAGTAGACATTAACAATTTAAACTTTAAAACTGAATGTAGTTTAACTTACACCTAAATGTAGTAGAATTAATATCTTAATAGCCTGTAACCTATCTACATTGTCATTGTTTTGCTGTCAACAATGCCTTTGTTTGCTTAGGTTGTAAACAGTAGTTAAGTTAGTTTATAAATCTTATTTTAAAAAATGTCTAATTGCTAGCACTAATTTAATAGATATTGTACTTAAAAATAAAATATAAAATCGAAACCACTGTAGGAGATTTAAAAAAAAAGATATGAACAAATTTGTTAGCATAATAAAAACTAGTAAATATAAGTAGGTTTAAAGTAGAAATTAACTAAAATTTAAAACTAAATGTAGTACTAACTTACACAAAATGTAGTAGAAAAAAAACACAGATTAAAACTAAAATGTTAGCATAATATAAAACTAGTAAAAAAATGCAGGTTTAATATAGTGAACACTAAAATAATTGTAATGTCCCGAGACATGACGTTAAACTGCGCTCCTCTTTTTTGGCACTTTTGGAGCTTAAAAGTGCCCTTCTTCTTTTCTTTCATGATATCTGCCTCCTCTCTAAATGTAATATTAGCTAATATGTTAGCATAAAAAAAACTAGTAAATATAAGTAGTTTTAAAAAAGAAATTAAAATTTTAAACTTTAAAACTGAATGTAGTTTAACTTACACCTAAATGTAGTAGAATTAAAATCTTTATAGCCTGTAACCTTTCTACATTGTCATTGTTTTGCTGTCAACAATGCCTTTGTTTGCTTAGGTTGTAAACAGTAGTTAGTTTATAAATCTTATTTCAAAAAATGTCTAATTGCTAGCACTAATTTAATAGATATTGTACTTAAAAATAAAATATAAAATCGAAACCACTGTAGGAGATTTTAAAAAAAAGATATAAACAAATTTGTTAGCATAATAAAAACTAGTAAATATAAGTAGGTTTAAAGTAGAAATTAACTAAAATTTAAAACTAAATGTAGTACTAACTTACACAAAATGTAGTAGAAAAAAAACACAGATTAAAACTAAAATGTTAGCATAATATAAAACTAGTAAAAAAATGCAGGTTTAATATAGTGAACACTAAAATAATTGTAATGTCCCGAGACATGACGTTAAACTGCGCTCCTCTTTTTTGGCACTTTTGGAGCTTAAAAGTGCCCTTCTTCTTTTCTTTCATGATATCTGCCTCCTCTCTAAATGTAATATTACCTAATATGTTAGCATAAAAAAAACTAGTAAATATAAGTAGTTTTAAAGTAGAAATTAACTAAAATTAAAAACTAAATGTATTAACTTACACATAATTGTTGTAGAAATAAAACACAGATTGAAACTAAAATGTTAGCATAATATAAAACTAGTAAATATAAGTAGGTTTAAAGTAGACATTAACAATTTAAACTTTAAAACTGAATGTAGTTTAACTTACACCTAAATGTAGTAGAATTAATATCTTAATAGCCTGTAACCTATCTACATTGTCATTGTTTTGCTGTCAACAATGCCTTTGTTTGCTTAGGTTGTAAACAGTAGCTAAGTTAGTTTATAAATCTTATTTTAAAAAATGTCTAATTGCTAGCACTAATTTAATAGATATTGTACTTAAAAATAAAATATAAAATCGAAACCACTGTAGGAGATTTAAAAAAAAAGATATAAACAAATTTGTTAGCATAATAAAAACTAGTAAATATAAGTAGGTTTAAAGAAGAAATTAACTAAAATTTAAAACTAAATGTAGTACTAACTTACACAAAATGTAGTAGAAAAAAAACACAGATAAAAACTAAAATGTTAGCATAATATAAAACTAGTAAAAAAATGCAGGTTTAATATAGTGAACACTAAAATAATTGTAATGTCCCGAGACATGACGTTAAACTGCGCTCCTCTTTTTTGGCACTTTTGGAGCTTAAAAGTGCCCTTCTTCTTTTCTTTCATGATATCTGCCTCCTCTCTAAATGTAATATTAGCTAATATGTTAGCATAAAAAAAACTAGTAAATATAAGTAGTTTTAAAGTAGAAATTAACTAAAATTAAAAACTAAATGTATTAACTTACACATAATTGTTGTAGAAATAAAACACAGATTGAAACTAAAATGTTAGCATAATATAAAACTAGTAAATATAAGTAGGTTTAAAGTAGACATTAACAATTTAAACTTTAAAACTGAATGTAGTTTAACTTACACCTAAATGTAGTAGAATTAAAATCTTAATAGCCTGTAACCTATCTACATTGTCATTGTTTTGCTGTCAACAATGCCTTTGTTTGCTTAGGTTGTAAACAGTAGTTAAGTTAGTTTATAAATCTTATTTTAAAAAATGTCTAATTGCTAGCACTAATTTAATAGATATTGTACTTAAAAATAAAATATAAAATCGAAACCACTGTAGGAGATTTAAAAAAAAAGATATAAACAAATTTGTTAGCATAATAAAAACTAGTAAATATAAGTAGGTTTAAAGTAGAAATTAACTAAAATTTAAAACTAAATGTAGTACTAACTTACACAAAATGTAGTAGAAAAAAAACACAGATTAAAACTAAAATGTTAGCATAATATAAAACTAGTAAAAAAATGCAGGTTTAATATAGTGAACACTAAAATAATTGTAATGTCCCGAGACATGACGTTAAACTGCGCTCCTCTTTTTTGGCACTTTTGGAGCTTAAAAGTGCCCTTCTTCTTTTCTTTCATGATATCTGCCTCCTCTCTAAATGTAATATTACCTAATATGTTAGCATAAAAAAAACTAGTAAATATAAGTAGTTTTAAAGTAGAAATTAACTAAAATTAAAAACTAAATGTATTAACTTACACATAATTGTTGTAGAAATAAAACACAGATTGAAACTAAAATGTTAGCATAATATAAAACTAGTAAATATAAGTAGGTTTAAAGTAGACATTAACAATTTAAACTTTAAAACTGAATGTAGTTTAACTTACACCTAAATGTAGTAGAATTAAAATCTTAATAGCCTGTAACCTATCTACATTGTCATTGTTTTGCTGTCAACAATGCCTTTGTTTGCTTAGGTTGTAAACAGTAGTTAAGTTAGTTTATAAATCTTATTTTAAAAAATGTCTAATTGCTAGCACTAATTTAATAGATATTGTACTTAAAAATAAAATATAAAATCGAAACCACTGTAGGAGATTTAAAAAAAAAGATATAAACAAATTTGTTAGCATAATAAAAACTAGTAAATATAAGTAGGTTTAAAGTAGAAATTAACTAAAATTTAAAACTAAATGTAGTACTAACTTACACAAAATGTAGTAGAAAAAAAACACAGATTAAAACTAAAATGTTAGCATAATATAAAACTAGTAAAAAAATGCAGGTTTAATATAGTGAACACTAAAATAATTGTAATGTCCCGAGACATGACGTTAAACTGCGCTCCTCTTTTTTGGCACTTTTGGAGCTTAAAAGTGCCCTTCTTCTTTTCTTTCATGATATCTGCCTCCTCTCTAAATGTAATATTACCTAATATGTTAGCATAAAAAAAACTAGTAAATATAAGTAGTTTTAAAGTAGAAATTAACTAAAATTAAAAACTAAATGTATTAACTTACACATAATTGTTGTAGAAATAAAACACAGATTGAAACTAAAATGTTAGCATAATATAAAACTAGTAAATATAAGTAGGTTTAAAGTAGACATTAACAATTTAAACTTTAAAACTGAATGTAGTTTAACTTACACCTAAATGTAGTAGAATTAATATCTTAATAGCCTGTAACCTATCTACATTGTCATTGTTTTGCTGTCAACAATGCCTTTGTTTGCTTAGGTTGTAAACAGTAGCTAAGTTAGTTTATAAATCTTATTTTAAAAAATGTCTAATTGCTAGCACTAATTTAATAGATATTGTACTTAAAAATAAAATATAAAATCGAAACCACTGTAGGAGATTTAAAAAAAAAGATATAAACAAATTTTTTAGCATAATAAAAACTAGTAAATATAAGTAGGTTTAAAGTAGAAATTAACTAAAATTTAAAACTAAATGTAGTACTAACTTACACAAAATGTAGTAGAAAAAAAACACAGATTAAAACTAAAATGTTAGCATAATATAAAACTAGTAAAAAAATGCAGGTTTAATATAGTGAACACTAAAATAATTGTAATGTCCTGAGACATGACGTTAAACTGCGCTCCTCTTTTTTGGCCCTTTTGGAGCTTAAAAGTGCCCTTCTTCTTTTCTTTCATGATATCTGCCTCCTCTCTAAATGTAATATTAGCTAATATGTTAGCATAAAAAAAACTAGTAAATATAAGTAGTTTTAAAGTAGAAATTAACTAAAATTAAAAACTAAATGTATTAACTTACACATAATTGTTGTAGAAATAAAACACAGATTGAAACTAAAATGTTAGCATAATATAAAACTAGTAAATATAAGTAGGTTTAAAGTAGACATTAACAATTTAAACTTTAAAACTGAATGTAGTTTAACTTACACCTAAATGTAGTAGAATTAATATCTTAATAGCCTGTAACCTATCTACATTGTCATTGTTTTGCTGTCAACAATGCCTTTGTTTGCTTAGGTTGTAAACAGTAGTTAAGTTAGTTTATAAATCTTATTTTAAAAAATGTCTAATTGCTAGCACTAATTTAATAGATATTGTACTTAAAAATAAAATATAAAATCGAAACCACTGTAGGAGATTTAAAAAAAAAGATATAAACAAATTTGTTAGCATAATAAAAACTAGTAAATATAAGTAGGTTTAAAGTAGAAATTAACTAAAATTTAAAACTAAATGTAGTACTAACTTACACAAAATGTAGTAGAAAAAAAACACAGATTAAAACTAAAATGTTAGCATAATATAAAACTAGTAAAAAAATGCAGGTTTAATATAGTGAACACTAAAATAATTGTAATGTCCCGAGACATGACGTTAAACTGCGCTCCTCTTTTTTGGAACTTTTGGAGCTTAAAAGTGCCCTTCTTCTTTTCTTTCATGATATCTGCCTCCTCTCTAAATGTAATATTAGCTAATATGTTAGCATAAAAAAAACTAGTAAATATAAGTAGTTTTAAAAAAGAAATTAAAATTTTAAACTTTAAAACTGAATGTAGTTTAACTTACACCTAAATGTAGTAGAATTAAAATCTTTATAGCCTGTAACCTTTCTACATTGTCATTGTTTTGCTGTCAACAATGCCTTTGTTTGCTTAGGTTGTAAACAGTAGTTAGTTTATAAATCTTATTTCAAAAAATGTCTAATTGCTAGCACTAATTTAATAGATATTGTACTTAAAAATAAAATATAAAATCAAAACCACTGTAGGAGATTTAAAAAAAAAGATTTAAACAAATTTGTTAGCATAATAAAAACTAGTAAATATAAGTAGGTTTAAAGTAGAAATTAACTAAAATTTAAAACTAAATGTAGTACTAACTTACACAAAATGTAGTAGAAAAAAAACACAGATTAAAACTAAAATGTTAGCATAATATAAAACTAGTAAAAAAATGCAGGTTTAATATAGTGAACACTAAAATAATTGTA
Source organism: Biomphalaria pfeifferi (assembly GCA_030265305.1). Classification (NCBI taxonomy): domain Eukaryota; kingdom Metazoa; phylum Mollusca; class Gastropoda; family Planorbidae; genus Biomphalaria; species Biomphalaria pfeifferi. Next base: position 330,546 of record JASAOG010000199.1, on the reverse strand, counting down.
ATGTCCCGAGACATGACGTTAAACTGCGCTCCTCTTTTTTGGCACTTTTGGAGCTTAAAAGTGCCCTTCTTCTTTTCTTTCATGATATCTGCCTCCTCTCTAAATGTAATATTAGCTAATATGTTAGCATAAAAAAAACTAGTAAATATAAGTAGTTTTAAAAAAGAAATTAAAATTTTAAACTTTAAAACTGAATGTAGTTTAACTTACACCTAAATGTAGTAGAATTAAAATCTTTATAGCCTGTAACCTTTCTACATTGTCATTGTTTTGCTGTCAACAATGCCTTTGTTTGCTTAGGTTGTAAACAGTAGTTAGTTTATAAATCTTATTTCAAAAAATGTCTAATTGCTAGCACTAATTTAATAGATATTGTACTTAAAAATAAAATATAAAATCAAAACCACTGTAGGAGATTTAAAAAAAAAGATTTAAACAAATTTGTTAGCATAATAAAAACTAGTAAATATAAGCAGGTTTAAAGTAGAAATTAACTAAAATTTAAAACTAAATGTAGTACTAACTTACACAAAATGTAGTAGAAATAAAACACAGATTGAAACTAAAATGTTAGCATAATATAAAACTAGTAAATAAATGCAGGTTTAATATAGTGAACACTAAAATAATTGTAATGTCCCGAGACATGACGTTAAACTGCGCTCCTCTTTTTTGGCACTTTTGGAGCTTAAAAGTGCCCTTCTTCTTTTCTTTCATGATATCTGCCTCCTCTCTAAATGTAATATTACCTAATATGTTAGCATAAAAAAAACTAGTAAATATAAGTAGTTTTAAAGTAGAAATTAACTAAAATTTAAAACTAAATGTAGTACTAACTTACACATAATTGTTGTAGAAATAAAACACAGATTGAAACTAAAATGTTAGCATAATATAAAACTAGTAAATATAAGTAGGTTTAAAGTAGACATTAACAATTTAAACTTTCAAACTGAATGTAGTTTAACTTACACCTAAATGTAGTAGAATTAATATCTTAATAGCCTGTAACCTATCTACATTGTCATTGTTTTGCTTTCAACAATGCCTTTGTTTGCTTAGGTTGTAAACAGTAGTTAAGTTAGTTTATAAATCTTATTTTAAAAAATGTCTAATTGCTAGCATTAATTTAATAGATATTGTACTTAAAAATAAAATATAAAATCAAAACCACTGTAGGAAATTTTAAAAAAAAGATTTAAACAAATTTCTTAGCATAATAAAAACTAGTATATATAAGCAGGTTTAAAGTAGAAATTAACTAAAATTTAAAACTAAATGTAGTACTAACTTACACATAATTGTTGTAGAAATAAAACACAGATTGAAACTAAAATGTTAGCATAATATAAAACTAGTAAATATAAGTAGGTTTAAAGTAGACATTAACAATTTAAACTTTAAAACTGAATGTAGTTTAACTTACACCTAAATGTAGTAGAATTAATATCTTAATAGCCTGTAACCTATCTACATTGTCATTGTTTTGCTGTCAACAATGCCTTTGTTTGCTTAGGTTGTAAACAGTAGTTAAGTTAGTTTATAAATCTTATTTTAAAAAATGTCTAATTGCTAGCACTAATTTAATAGATATTGTACTTAAAAATAAAATATAAAATCGAAACCACTGTAGGAGATTTAAAAAAAAAGATATAAACAAATTTGTTAGCATAATAAAAACTAGTAAATATAAGTAGGTTTAAAGTAGAAATTAACTAAAATTTAAAACTAAATGTAGTACTAACTTACACAATATGTAGTAGAAAAAAAACACAGATTAAAACTAAAATGTTAGCATAATATAAAACTAGTAAAAAAATGCAGGTTTAATATAGTGAACACTAAAATAATTGTAATGTCCCGAGACATGACGTTAAACTGCGCTCCTCTTTTTTGGCACTTTTGGAGCTTAAAAGTGCCCTTCTTCTTTTCTTTCATGATATCTGCCTCCTCTCTAAATGTAATATTAGCTAATATGTTAGCATAAAAAAAACTAGTAAATATAAGTAGTTTTAAAAAAGAAATTAAAATTTTAAACTTTAAAACTGAATGTAGTTTAACTTACACCTAAATGTAGTAGAATTAAAATCTTTATAGCCTGTAACCTTTCTACATTGTCATTGTTTTGCTGTCAACAATGCCTTTGTTTGCTTAGGTTGTAAACAGTAGTTAGTTTATAAATCTTATTTCAAAAAATGTCTAATTGCTAGCACTAATTTAATAGATATTGTACTTAAAAATAAAATATAAAATCAAAACCACTGTAGGAGATTTAAAAAAAAAGATTTAAACAAATTTGTTAGCATAATAAAAACTAGTAAATATAAGCAGGTTTAAAGTAGAAATTAACTAAAATTTAAAACTAAATGTAGTACTAACTTACACAAAATGTAGTAGAAATAAAACACAGATTGAAACTAAAATGTTAGCATAATATAAAACTAGTAAATAAATGCAGGTTTAATATAGTGAACACTAAAATAATTGTAATGTCCCGAGACATGACGTTAAACTGCGCTCCTCTTTTTTGGCACTTTTGGAGCTTAAAAGTGCCCTTCTTCTTTTCTTTCATGATATCTGCCTCCTCTCTAAATGTAATATTACCTACTATGTTAGCATAAAAAAAACTAGTAAATATAAGTAGTTTTAAAGTAGAAATTAACAAAAATTTAAAACTAAATGTAGTACTAACTTACACATAATTGTTGTAGAAATAAAACACAGATTGAAACTAAAATGTTAGCATAATATAAAACTAGTAAATATAAGTAGGTTTAAAGTAGACATTAACAATTTAAACTTTAAAACTGAATGTAGTTTAACTTACACCTAAATGTAGTAGAATTAATATCTTAATAGCCTGTAACCTATCTACATTGTCATTGTTTTGCTTTCAACAATGCCTTTGTTTGCTTAGGTTGTAAACAGTAGTTAAGTTAGTTTATAAATCTTATTTTAAAAAATGTCTAATTGCTAGCATTAATTTAATAGATATTGTACTTAAAAATAAAATATAAAATCAAAACCACTGTAGGAAATTTTAAAAAAAAGATTTAAACAAATTTCTTAGCATAATAAAAACTAGTATATATAAGCAGGTTTAAAGTAGAAATTAACTAAAATTTAAAACTAAATGTAGTACTAACTTACACATAATTGTTGTAGAAATAAAACACAGATTGAAACTAAAATGTTAGCATAATATAAAACTAGTAAATATAAGTAGGTTTAAAGTAGACATTAACAATTTAAACTTTAAAACTGAATGTAGTTTAACTTACACCTAAATGTAGTAGAATTAATATCTTAATAGCCTGTAACCTATCTACATTGTCATTGTTTTGCTGTCAACAATGCCTTTGTTTGCTTAGGTTGTAAACAGTAGTTAAGTTAGTTTATAAATCTTATTTTAAAAAATGTCTAATTGCTAGCACTAATTTAATAGATATTGTACTTAAAAATAAAATATAAAATCGAAACCACTGTAGGAGATTTAAAAAAAAAGATATAAACAAATTTGTTAGCATAATAAAAACTAGTAAATATAAGTAGGTTTAAAGTAGAAATTAACTAAAATTTAAAACTAAATGTAGTACTAACTTACACAAAATGTAGTAGAAAAAAAACACAGATTAAAACTAAAATGTTAGCATAATATAAAACTAGTAAAAAAATGCAGGTTTAATATAGTGAACACTAAAATAATTGTAATGTCCCGAGACATGACGTTAAACTGCGCTCCTCTTTTTTGGCACTTTTGGAGCTTAAAAGTGCCCTTCTTCTTTTCTTTCATGATATCTGCCTCCTCTCTAAATGTAATATTAGCTAATATGTTAGCATAAAAAAAACTAGTAAATATAAGTAGTTTTAAAAAAGAAATTAAAATTTTAAACTTTAAAACTGAATGTAGTTTAACTTACACCTAAATGTAGTAGAATTAAAATCTTTATAGCCTGTAACCTTTCTACATTGTCATTGTTTTGCTGTCAACAATGCCTTTGTTTGCTTAGGTTGTAAACAGTAGTTAGTTTATAAATCTTATTTCAAAAAATGTCTAATTGCTAGCACTAATTTAATAGATATTGTACTTAAAAATAAAATATAAAATCAAAACCACTGTAGGAGATTTAAAAAAAAAGATTTAAACAAATTTGTTAGCATAATAAAAACTAGTAAATATAAGCAGGTTTAAAGTAGAAATTAACTAAAATTTAAAACTAAATGTAGTACTAACTTACACAAAATGTAGTAGAAATAAAACACAGATTGAAACTAAAATGTTAGCATAATATAAAACTAGTAAATAAATGCAGGTTTAATATAGTGAACACTAAAATAATTGTAATGTCCCGAGACATGACGTTAAACTGCGCTCCTCTTTTTTGGCACTTTTGGAGCTTAAAAGTGCCCTTCTTCTTTTCTTTCATGATATCTGCCTCCTCTCTAAATGTAATATTACCTACTATGTTAGCATAAAAAAAACTAGTAAATATAAGTAGTTTTAAAGTAGAAATTAACTAAAATTTAAAACTAAATGTAGTACTAACTTACACATAATTGTTGTAGAAATAAAACACAGATTGAAACTAAAATGTTAGCATAATATAAAACTAGTAAATATAAGTAGGTTTAAAGTAGACATTAACAATTTAAACTTTCAAACTGAATGTAGTTTAACTTACACCTAAATGTAGTAGAATTAATATCTTAATAGCCTGTAACCTATCTACATTGTCATTGTTTTGCTTTCAACAATGCCTTTGTTTGCTTAGGTTGTAAACAGTAGTTAAGTTATAAATCTTATTTCAAAAAATGTCTAATTGCTAGCACTAATTTAATAGATATTGTACTTAAAAATAAAATATAAAATCAAAACCACTGTAGGAGATTTAAAAAAAAAGATTTAAACAAATTTGTTAGCATAATAAAAACTAGTAAATATAAGCAGGTTTAAAGTAGAAATTAACTAAAATTTAAAACTAAATGTAGTACTAACTTACACAAAATGTAGTAGAAATAAAACACAGATTGAAACTAAAATGTTAGCATAATATAAAACTAGTAAATAAATGCAGGTTTAATATAGTGAACACTAAAATAATTGTAATGTCCCGAGACATGACGTTAAACTGCGCTCCTCTTTTTTGGCACTTTTGGAGCTTAAAAGTGCCCTTCTTCTTTTCTTTCATGATATCTGCCTCCTCTCTAAATGTAATATTACCTACTATGTTAGCATAAAAAAAACTAGTAAATATAAGTAGTTTTAAAGTAGAAATTAACTAAAATTTAAAACTAAATGTAGTACTAACTTACACATAATTGTTGTAGAAATAAAACACAGATTGAAACTAAAATGTTAGCATAATATAAAACTAGTAAATATAAGTAGGTTTAAAGTAGACATTAACAATTTAAACTTTCAAACTGAATGTAGTTTAACTTACACCTAAATGTAGTAGAATTAAAATCTTAATAGCCTGTAACCTATCTACATTGTCATTGTTTTGCTGTCAACAATGCCTTTGTTTGCTTAGGTTGTAAACAGTAGTTAAGTTAGTTTATAAATCTTATTTTAAAAAATGTCTAATTGCTAGCATTAATTTAATAGATATTGTACTTAAAAATAAAATATAAAATCAAAACCACTGTAGGAAATTTTAAAAAAAAGATTTAAACAAATTTCTTAGCATAATAAAAACTAGTATATATAAGCAGGTTTAAAGTAGAAATTAACTAAAATTTAAAACTAAATGTAGTACTAACTTACACATAATTGTTGTAGAAATAAAACACAGATTGAAACTAAAATGTTAGCATAATATAAAACTAGTAAATATAAGTAGGTTTAAAGTAGACATTAACAATTTAAACTTTAAAACTGAATGTAGTTTAACTTACACCTAAATGTAGTAGAATTAATATCTTAATAGCCTGTAACCTATCTACATTGTCATTGTTTTGCTGTCAACAATGCCTTTGTTTGCTTAGGTTGTAAACAGTAGTTAGTTTATAAATCTTATTTTAAAAAATGTCTAATTGCTAGCACTAATTTAATAGATATTGTACTTAAAAATAAAATATAAAATCAAAACCACTGTAGGAGATTTAAAAAAAAAGTTTTAAACAAATTTCTTAGCATATTAAAAACTAGTAAATATAAGTAGGTTTAAAGTAGAAATTAACTAAAATTTAAAACTAAATGTAGTACTAACTTACACAAAATGTAGTAGAAAAAAAACACAGATTAAAACTAAAATGTTAGCATAATATAAAACTAGTAAAAAAATGCAGGTTTAATATAGTGAACACTAAAATAATTGTAATGTCCCGAGACATGACGTAAAACTGCGCTCCTCTTTTTTGGCACTTTTGGAGCTTAAAAGTGCCCTTCTTCTTTTCTTTCATGATATCTGCCTCCTCTCTAAATGTAATATTACCTAATATGTTAGCATAAAAAAAACTAGTAAATATAAGTAGTTTTAAAGTAGAAATTAACTAAAATTAAAAACTAAATGTATTAACTTACACATAATTGTTGTAGAAATAAAACACAGATTCAAACTAAAATGTTAGCATAATATAAAACTAGTAAATATAAGTAGGTTTAAAGTAGACATTAACAATTTAAACTTTCAAACTGAATGTAGTTTAACTTACACCTAAATGTAGTAGAATTAATATCTTAATAGCCTGTAACCTATCTACATTGTCATTGTTTTGCTGTCAACAATGCCTTTGTTTGCTTAGGTTGTAAACAGTAGTTAGTTTATAAATCTTATTTTAAAAAATGTCTAATTGCTAGCACTAATTTAATAGATATTGTACTTAAAAATAAAATATAAAATCGAAACCACTGTAGGAGATTTAAAAAAAAAGATATAAACAAATTTGTTAGCATAATAAAAACTAGTAAATATAAGTAGGTTTAAAGTAGAAATTAACTAAAATTTAAAACTAAATGTAGTACTAACTTACACAAAATGTAGTAGAAAAAAAACACAGATTAAAACTAAAATGTTAGCATAATATAAAACTAGTAAATAAATGCAGGTTTAATATAGTGAACACTAAAATAATTGTAATGTCCCGAGACATGACGTTAAACTGCGCTCCTCTTTTTTGGCACTTTTGGAGCTTAAAAGTGCCCTTCTTCTTTTCTTTCATGATATCTGCCTCCTCTCTAAATGTAATATTACCTAATATGTTAGCATAAAAAAAACTAGTAAATATAAGTAGTTTTAAAGTAGAAATTAACTAAAATTTAAAACTAAATGTAGTACTAACTTACACATAATTGTTGTAGAAATAAAACACAGATTGAAACTAAAATGTTAGCATAATATAAAACTAGTAAATATAAGTAGGTTTAAAGTAGACATTAACAATTTAAACTTTAAAACTGAATGTAGTTTAACTTACACCTAAATGTAGTAGAATTAATATCTTAATAGCCTGTAACCTATCTACATTGTCATTGTTTTGCTGTCAACAATGCCTTTGTTTGCTTAGGTTGTAAACAGTAGCTAAGTTAGTTTATAAATCTTATTTTAAAAAATGTCTAATTGCTAGCACTAATTTAATAGATATTGTACTTAAAAATAAAATATAAAATCGAAACCACTGTAGGAGATTTAAAAAAAAAGATATAAACAAATTTGTTAGCATAATAAAAACTAGTAAATATAAGTAGGTTTAAAGTAGAAATTAACTAAAATTTAAAACTAAATGTAGTACTAACTTACACAAAATGTAGTAGAAAAAAAACACAGATTAAAACTAAAATGTTAGCATAATATAAAACTAGTAAAAAAATGCAGGTTTAATATAGTGAACACTAAAATAATTGTAATGTCCCGAGACATGACGTTAAACTGCGCTCCTCTTTTTTGGCACTTTTGGAGCTTAAAAGTGCCCTTCTTCTTTTCTTTCATGATATCTGCCTCCTCTCTAAATGTAATATTACCTAATATGTTAGCATAAAAAAAACTAGTAAATATAAGTAGTTTTAAAGTAGAAATTAACTAAAATTTAAAACTAAATGTAGTACTAACTTACACATAATTGTTGTAGAAATAAAACACAGATTGAAACTAAAATGTTAGCATAATATAAAACTAGTAAATATAAGTAGGTTTAAAGTAGACATTAACAATTTAAACTTTAAAACTGAATGTAGTTTAACTTACACCTAAATGTAGTAGAATTAATATCTTAATAGCCTGTAACCTATCTACATTGTCATTGTTTTGCTGTCAACAATGCCTTTGTTTGCTTAGGTTGTAAACAGTAGTTAGTTTATAAATCTTATTTTAAAAAATGTCTAATTGCTAGCACTAATTTAATAGATATTGTACTTAAAAATAAAATATAAAATCGAAACCACTGTAGGAGATTTAAAAAAAAAGATATAAACAAATTTGTTAGCATAATAAAAACTAGTAAATATAAGTAAGTTTAAAGTAGAAATTAACTAAAATTTAAAACTAAATGTAGTACTAACTTACACAAAATGTAGTAGAAAAAAAACACAGATTAAAACTAAAATGTTAGCATAATATAAAACTAGTAAAAAAATGCAGGTTTAATATAGTGAACACTAAAATAATTGTAATGTCCCGAGACATGACGTTAAACTGCGCTCCTCTTTTTTGGCACTTTTGGAGCTTAAAAGTGCCCTTCTTCTTTTCTTTCATGATATCTGCCTCCTCTCTAAATGTAATATTACCTAATATGTTAGCATAAAAAAAACTAGTAAATATAAGTAGTTTTAAAGTAGAAATTAACTAAAATTTAAAACTAAATGTAGTACTAACTTACACATAATTGTTGTAGAAATAAAACACAGATTCAAACTAAAATGTTAGCATAATATAAAACTAGTAAATATAAGTAGGTTTAAAGTAGACATTAACAATTTAAACTTTAAAACTGAATGTAGTTTAACTTACACCTAAATGTAGTAGAATTAATATCTTAATAGCCTGTAACCTATCTACATTGTCATTGTTTTGCTGTCAACAATGCCTTTGTTTGCTTAGGTTGTAAACAGTAGCTAAGTTAGTTTATAAATCTTATTTTAAAAAATGTCTAATTGCTAGCACTAATTTAATAGATATTGTACTTAAAAATAAAATATAAAATCGAAATCACTGTAGGAGATTTAAAAAAAAAGATATAAACAAATTTGTTAGCATAATAAAAACTAGTAAATATAAGTAGGTTTAAAGTAGAAATTAACTAAAATTTAAAACTAAATGTAGTACTAACTTACACAAAATGTAGTAGAAAAAAAACACAGATTAAAACTAAAATGTTAGCATAATATAAAACTAGTAAAAAAATGCAGGTTTAATATAGTGAACACTAAAATAATTGTAATGTCCCGAGACATGACGTTAAACTGCGCTCCTCTTTTTTGGCACTTTTGGAGCTTAAAAGTGCCCTTCTTCTTTTCTTTCATGATATCTGCCTCCTCTCTAAATGTAATATTACCTAATATGTTAGCATAAAAAAAACTAGTAAATATAAGTAGTTTAAAAGTAGAAATTAACTAAAATTAAAAACTAAATGTATTAACTTACACATAATTGTTGTAGAAATAAAACACAGATTGAAACTAAAATGTTAGCATAATATAAAACTAGTAAATATAAGTAGGTTTAAAGTAGACATTAACAATTTAAACTTTAAAACTGAATGTAGTTTAACTTACACCTAAATGTAGTAGAATTAATATCTTAATAGCCTGTAACCTATCTACATTGTCATTGTTTTGCTGTCAACAATGCCTTTGTTTGCTTAGGTTGTAAACAGTAGCTAAGTTAGTTTATAAATCTTATTTTAAAAAATGTCTAATTGCTAGCACTAATTTAATAGATATTGTACTTAAAAATAAAATATAAAATCGAAACCACTGTAGGAGATTTAAAAAAAAAGATATAAACAAATTTGTTAGCATAATAAAAACTAGTAAATATAAGTAGGTTTAAAGTAGAAATTAACTAAAATTTAAAACTAAATGTAGTACTAACTTACACAAAATGTAGTAGAAAAAAAACACAGATTAAAACTAAAATGTTAGCATAATATAAAACTAGTAAAAAAATGCAGGTTTAATATAGTGAACACTAAAATAATTGTAATGTCCCGAGACATGACGTTAAACTGCGCTCCTCTTTTTTGGCACTTTTGGAGCTTAAAAGTGCCCTTCTTCTTTTCTTTCATGATATCTGCCTCCTCTCTAAATGTAATATTACCTAATATGTTAGCATAAAAAAAACTAGTAAATATAAGTAGTTTTAAAGTAGAAATTAACTAAAATTAAAAACTAAATGTATTAACTTACACATAATTGTTGTAGAAATAAAACACAGATTGAAACTAAAATGTTAGCATAATATAAAACTAGTAAATATAAGTAGGTTTAAAGTAGACATTAACAATTTAAACTTTAAAACTGAATGTAGTTTAACTTACACCTAAATGTAGTAGAATTAATATCTTAATAGCCTGTAACCTATCTACATTGTCATTGTTTTGCTGTCAACAATGCCTTTGTTTGCTTAGGTTGTAAACAGTAGCTAAGTTAGTTTATAAATCTTATTTTAAAAAATGTCTAATTGCTAGCACTAATTTAATAGATATTGTACTTAAAAATAAAATATAAAATCGAAATCACTGTAGGAGATTTAAAAAAAAAGATATAAACAAATTTGTTAGCATAATAAAAACTAGTAAATATAAGTAGGTTTAAAGTAGAAATTAACTAAAATTTAAAACTAAATGTAGTACTAACTTACACAAAATGTAGTAGAAAAAAAACACAGATTAAAACTAAAATGTTAGCATAATATAAAACTAGTAAAAAAATGCAGGTTTAATATAGTGAACACTAAAATAATTGTAATGTCCCGAGACATGACGTTAAACTGCGCTCCTCTTTTTTGGCACTTTTGGAGCTTAAAAGTGCCCTTCTTCTTTTCTTTCATGATATCTGCCTCCTCTCTAAATGTAATATTACCTAATATGTTAGCATAAAAAAAACTAGTAAATATAAGTAGTTTTAAAGTAGAAATTAACTAAAATTTAAAACTAAATGTAGTACTAACTTACACATAATTGTTGTAGAAATAAAACACAGATTCAAACTAAAATGTTAGCATAATATAAAACTAGTAAATATAAGTAGGTTTAAAGTAGACATTAACAATTTAAACTTTAAAACTGAATGTAGTTTAACTCTTACCTAAATGTAGTAGAATTAATATCTTAATAGCCTGTAACCTATCTACATTGTCATTGTTTTGCTGTCAACAATGCCTTTGTTTGCTTAGGTTGTAAACAGTAGCTAAGTTAGTTTATAAATCTTATTTTAAAAAATGTCTAATTGCTAGCACTAATTTAATAGATATTGTACTTAAAAATAAAATATAAAATCGAAACCACTGTAGGAGATTTAAAAAAAAAGATATAAACAAATTTGTTAGCATAATATAAAACTAGTAAATATAAGTAGGTTTAAAGTAGACATTAACAATTTAAACTTTAAAACTGAATGTAGTTTAACTTACACCTAAATGTAGTAGAATTAATATCTTAATAGCCTGTAACCTATCTACATTGTCATTGTTTTGCTGTCAACAATGCCTTTGTTTGCTTAGGTTGTAAACAGTAGTTAGTTTATAAATCTTATTTTAAAAAATGTCTAATTGCTAGCACTAATTTAATAGATATTGTACTTAAAAATAAAATATAAAATCGAAACCACTGTAGGAGATTTAAAAAAAAAGATATAAACAAATTTGTTAGCATAATAAAAACTAGTAAATATAAGTAGGTTTAAAGTAGAAATTAACTAAAATTTAAAACTAAATGTAGTACTAACTTACACAAAATGTAGTAGAAAAAAAACACAGATTAAAACTAAAATGTTAGCATAATATAAAACTAGTAAAAAAATGCAGGTTTAATATAGTGAACACTAAAATAATTGTAATGTCCCGAGACATGACGTTAAACTGCGCTCCTCTTTTTTGGCACTTTTGGAGCTTAAAAGTGCCCTTCTTCTTTTCTTTCATGATATCTGCCTCCTCTCTAAATGTAATATTACCTAATATGTTAGCATAAAAAAAACTAGTAAATATAAGTAGTTTTAAAGTAGAAATTAACTAAAATTAAAAACTAAATGTATTAACTTACACATAATTGTTGTAGAAATAAAACACAGATTCAAACTAAAATGTTAGCATAATATAAAACTAGTAAATATAAGTAGGTTTAAAGTAGACATTAACAATTTAAACTTTAAAACTGAATGTAGTTTAACTTACACCTAAATGTAGTAGAATTAATATCTTAATAGCCTGTAACCTATCTACATTGTCATTGTTTTGCTGTCAACAATGCCTTTGTTTGCTTAGGTTGTAAACAGTAGTTAGTTTATAAATCTTATTTTAAAAAATGTCTAATTGCTAGCACTAATTTAATAGATATTGTACTTAAAAATAAAATATAAAATCGAAACCACTGTAGGAGATTTAAAAAAAAAGATATAAACAAATTTGTTAGCATAATAAAAACTAGTAAATATAAGTAGGTTTAAAGTAGAAATTAACTAAAATTTAAAACTAAATGTAGTACTAACTTACACAAAATGTAGTAGAAAAAAAACACAGATTAAAACTAAAATGTTAGCATAATAAAAACTAGTATATATAAGCAGGTTTAAAGTAGAAATTAACTAAAATTTAAAACTAAATGTAGTACTAACTTACACAAAATGTAGTAGAAAAAAAACACAGATTAAAACTAAAATGTTAGCATAATATAAAACTAGTAAAAAAATGCAGGTTTAATATAGTGAACACTAAAATAATTGTAATGTCCCGAGACATGACGTTAAACTGCGCTCCTCTTTTTTGGCACTTTTGGAGCTTAAAAGTGCCCTTCTTCTTTTCTTTCATGATATCTGCCTCCTCTCTAAATGTAATATTACCTAATATGTTAGCATAAAAAAAACTAGTAAATATAAGTAGTTTTAAAGTAGAAATTAACTAAAATTAAAAACTAAATGTATTAACTTACACATAATTGTTGTAGAAATAAAACACAGATTGAAACTAAAATGTTAGCATAATATAAAACTAGTAAATATAAGTAGGTTTAAAGTAGACATTAACAATTTAAACTTTAAAACTGAATGTAGTTTAACTTACACCTAAATGTAGTAGAATTAATATCTTAATAGCCTGTAACCTATCTACATTGTCATTGTTTTGCTGTCAACAATGCCTTTGTTTGCTTAGGTTGTAAACAGTAGTTAGTTTATAAATCTTATTTAAAAAAATGTCTAATTGCTAGCACTAATTTAATAGATATTGTACTTAAAAATAAAATATAAAATCAAAACCACTGTAGGAGATTTTTAAAAAAAGATTTAAATAAATTTGTTAGCATAATAAAAACTAGTATATATAAGCAGGTTTAAAGTAGAAATTAACTAAAATTTAAAACTAAATGTAGTACTAACTTACACATAATTGTTGTAGAAATAAAACACAGATTGAAACTAAAATGTTAGCATAATATAAAACTAGTAAATATAAGTAGGTTTAAAGTAGACATTAACAATTTAAACTTTAAAACTGAATGTAGTTTAACTTACACCTAAATGTAGTAGAATTAAAATCTTAATAGCCTGTAACCTATCTACATTGTCATTGTTTTGCTGTCAACAATGCCTTTGTTTGCTTAGGTTGTAAACAGTAGTTAAGTTAGTTTATAAATCTTATTTTAAAAAATGTCTAATTGCTAGCACTAATTTAATAGATATTGTACTTAAAAATAAAATATAAAATCGAAACCACTGTAGGAGATTTAAAAAAAAAGATATAAACAAATTTGTTAGCATAATAAAAACTAGTAAATATAAGTAGGTTTAAAGTATAAATTAACTAAAATTTAAAACTAAATGTAGTACTAACTTACACAAAATGTAGTAGAAAAAAAACACAGATTAAAACTAAAATGTTAGCATAATATAAAACTAGTAAAAAAATGCAGGTTTAATATAGTGAACACTAAAATAATTGTAATGTCCCGAGACATGACGTTAAACTGCGCTCCTCTTTTTTGGCACTTTTGGAGCTAAGCAATAAAAGAGGTTTTATCCATAAAGATTTCTAAATTTATATCTAATACATAAACTTACAAATTACATTTCTGAATTCATGCATACATTTAAATTAACCTATTTTTCCAAAACATCTAAAAGCAAATTTTAATTAAATCTAAATGTAATTTTATTTTAAACTTATTAGACAAAGTAAGAAATAAAATTTAAAAAAAACTTACTTTAATATAAGACTTTATTTAAACTTATTTGATAAATTAATAACTAAAATAATTATAACCTTCTCTACTTAGCAAAGTCTGGAAACTAAACTTAAAAATCGATTTTAACTCTTACATTCTTTCATCACTTTTTTTCTTTTTAAGTTATAGTGTCGAAACTTTAAATTTTAAACTCTAACTATGCTTTTTGCAAGATTAAACTAAATCTTAAACATTAAAAAATAAAAAGAGTTAACTTATTAAATATTAAATGTTTAAATTGATCCTTTTACTTTAGTTTTTGTATAAATTCTCATTTAGTTTAAAAGTATTTTTTGCAGATGTTCCAGTCCACCAATTCTTATAGTGAAACAGGTTAGATCTTTTTGTTATTTCCCTTTTTTTTTCTAAGTTAAGGGTGTGATGGCTGATTGGTTAAGCGCTTGCTTTTCGAAACCTTGGGTCCTGGGTTTGAAATTTGGTGAACACTGGAATTTTAGATTACAGTATTATTAAGTGCGCCCTTGAGTCCACTTAACTCTAATGGGTACCAGACTTAAGTTGAGGAAAGTAAAGGCAGTTGAACATTAAGCTGGATACATGATACCCAGCTCATAAACCTTTTGATCAAATAGAAAAGATGACCTTAACATTACCTGCCTCTATAGATTTTAAGGTCTGACAGAAGGAATTTACCTTTTTTTAATTCAGATTCTTGTTAGCTCCATGATTTCACTAAAATTATTTTAAGATAAAATTATTTTCTAAATTCAATGAAATATTTTTATATTATTTTCAACACAATAACTAGTCTTTTCTTTTTTCAGATCAAGAAGGAAGAAAGTAAAGAGAACTCTTCAGAACTCTAAATTTCACTGTGACATTACTATTGAGGTGAAATTATTGAAATATTATTCAACCTTTGTAAAATGTTTTTTTGTTTGTGAATTGTTTTGTCATTACAGCTGTCTGTTGACTGATTTTGTTTATGTAGTTGTTTCAAGCCATGTGTGTTTGTGCATTGTTTTGTCATGACGATGTCAAATGAATTTTTTTATTTAACATCTTTGTACCTTCTATTTAATGCATGTCTCTAAAAAGTTTAGTTTGATCTTACAGTTTGCTTTTTGCTTAAACTTAGGAGAAAAGTCTAATTCTTTTAGCTTGATAGTATCTTTTGCAGAGGTTTCCTGTCCAAGACATTCTTATATGTAAGTGAAATAGGTGGGATCTTTTTGTTATTTCCCTTTTTTATTCTAGATATAATATATTTAACTATTTGTAGACACTAAGGATGTGGTGGCTGAGTGGTTAAGCCCTTGGCTTCTGAAAGTTGGGTCTTGTGTTTAAATCTTGTTCAACAATAGGATTTTAAATTCCAGTATTTTTTAGTGCACTTTTGAGGCCACCCAATTTACTTTAGTTTGGGAAAGTAAAGGCAGTTGGTCGTTGTGCTAACCACATAATAACCTGATCAAAAACATTAGCCAAATAAAAAAAGATAAACTTAACTTAACCTGCCCTATAGATCTCTAGATCTCAAAGAGGGAACTTAGTATTTTTTAAGTCTGTATTTAGCATCATTTTAGTATTTTTTAAGTCTGTATTTAGCATCATGATTTCACAAAACATTTTTTGAGATAAAATTTTTATCTAAGTGCAAATAAATATCTTTATATTGTTTTTAACACAATAACTTGTCATTTCTTTTTCAGGTCAAGAAACAAGAAAGTCAAGAGAACTAGTCTAAACTCAAGACACTGTGACATTTCCATTAAGGGAAAAATATTGAAATATTATTCAACAATCGTAAAATAGCCATAAAATCCTAATACAAACTTAAGATTAAAAGTAAATGTCAAAACATATGAATAATAAATAAAGGGTTAAATTTTTTAAATTTTGATATTTAAAAAAATAAAATTGAGACTAAATAATAATAAATAAAAAAAATTAAAAATAAATAAAAGTAATAAATACCTAACATTTTATATCTAAAATTCATTGTGTTAGACAGCCAAAGCAATACAATGGCATTTTACTCATAAACAATTTCTGAAATGCGCATGTTTCCGTGTCGATCAACTAAAATAGGCATATATTTAAATGAATTCCCCCCCCCCTAAACATACACACACAATAAAAACAATCTATAGTTTCATGTAAAAGTAAACTTTATTTAAACATATTGTACAAAGTAGTAAATAAAATTTTAAAAACTTGCATTAAAATAATTAAAATGTCCCGAGACATGACGATAAACTGCGCTCCTGTTTGGCACTTTGGAGCTCAAAAGTGCCCATCTTCTTTTCTATCATCATGTCTGCCTTTAACCTTATATTATTTATTACATAAATCATAGTGCAAAACTAAAAGTAGATTTTAAACCTAAAATCTAAAATATCATTGTGTTGGACAGCCAAAGCAATGCAATGGTATTTTATTCATAAAGATTTCTAAAATAAGATTTAGTACATAATTAAAAAAGAAATTAATGAAGATAACGCATAAATTTAACTAAAATCCCCACACACACAAATACGCATAAACACAGCAAAAGCAATCTATAGTTTAATCTTAAGGTAAACGTAATCTAAACTGATTAGTCAAAGTAGAAACTAAAATTTAAAAAACTTCCATTAAAAAAATTGTAATGTCCCGAGACATGACATTAAACTGCGCTCCTGTTTGGCACTTTGGAGCTCAAAAGTGCCCATCTTCTTTTCTATTATCATGTCTGCCTATGACTTTATATTAATTATTACATAAAACATAGTGCAAAAACTAAAAGTAGATTTTAAACCTAAAATCTAAAATATCATTGTGTTGGACAGCCAAAGCAATGCAATGGTATTTTATACATAAAGATTTCTAAAATTAGATTTAGTACATAAATAAAAAAGAAATTAATGAAGATATGCATAAATTTAACTAAAATACCCACACACACAAATACGCATAAACACAGCAAAAGCAATCTATAGTTTAATCTTAAGGTAAATGTAATCTAAACTAATTAGTTAAAGTAGGAACTAAAATTTAAAAAACTTCTATTAAAAAAATTGTAATGTCCCGAGACATGACGTTAAACTGCACTCCTGTTTGGCACTTTGGAGCTCAAAAGTGCCCATCTTCTTTTCTATTATCATGTCTGCCTATGACTTTTTATTAATTATTACATAAATCATAGTGCAAAACTAAAAGTAGATTTTAAACCTAAAATCTAAAATATCATTGTGTTGGACAGCCAAAGCAATGCAATGGTATTTTATTCATAAAGATTTCTAAAATTAGATTTAGTACATAAATAAAAAAGAAATTAATGAAGATATGCATAAATTTAAGTAAAATACCCACACACACAAATACGCATAAACACAGCAAAAGCAATCTATAGTTTAATCTTAAGGTAAATGTAATCTAAACTAATTAGTTAAAGTAGGAACTAAAATTTAAAAAACTTCTATTAAAAAAATTGTAATGTCCCGAGACATGACGTTAAACTGCGCTCCTGTTTGGCACTTTGGAGCTCAAAAGTGCCCATCTTCTTTTCTATCATCATGTCTGCCTTTAACCTTATATTAATTATTACATAAATCATAGTGCAAAACTAAAAGTAGATTTTAAACCTAAAATCTAAAATATCATTGTGTTGGACAGCCAAAGCAATGCAATGGTATTTTATTCATAAAGATTTCTAAAATTAGATTTAGTACATAAATAAAAAAGAAATTAATGAAGATATGCATAAATTTAAATAAAATCCACACACACACAAATACGCATAAACACAGCAAAAGCAATCTATAGCTTAATCTTAAGGTACGTAATCTAAATTGATTAGTCAAAGTAGGAACTAAAATTTTAAAAAATTCCATTAAAAAAATTGTAATGTCCCGAGACATGACATTAAACTGCGCTCCTGTTTGGCACTTTGGAGCTCAAAATTGCCCATCTTCTTTTCTATTATCATGTCTGCCTATGACTTTTTATTAATTATTACATAAATCATAGTGCAAAACTAAAAGTAGATTTTAAACCTAAAATCTAAAATATCATTGTGTTGGACAGCCAAAGCAATGCAATGGTATTTTATTCATAAAGATTTCTAAAATTAGATTTAGTACATAAATAAAAAAGAAATTAATGAAGATATGCATAAATTTAAGTAAAATACCCACACACACAAATACGCATAAACACAGCAAAAGCAATCTATAGTTTAATTTTAAGGTATATGTAATCTAAACTAAATAGTTAAAGTAGGAACTAAAATTTAAAAAACTTCTATTAAAAAAATTGTAATGTCCCGAGACATGACGTTAAACTGCGCTCCTGTTTGGCACTTTGGAGCTCAAAAGTGCCCATCTTCTTTTCTATCATCATGTCTGCCTTTAACCTTATATTAATTATTACATAAATCATAGTGCAAAACTAAAAGTAGATTTTAAACCTAAAATCTAAAATATCATTGTGTTGGACAGCCAAAGCAATGCAATGGTATTTTATTCATAAAGATTTCTAAAATTAGATTTAGTACATAAATAAAAAAGAAATTAATGAAGATATGCATAAATTTAACTAAAATCCACACACACACAAATACGCATAAACACAGCAAAAGCAATCTATAGCTTAATCTTAAGGTAAACGTAATCTAAACTGATTAGTTAAAGTAGGAACTAAAATTTAAAAAACTTCCATTAAAAAAATTGTAATGTCCCGAGACATGACATTAAACTGCGCTCCTGTTTGGCACTTTGGAGCTCAAAAGTGCCCATCTTCTTTTCTATCATCATGTCTGCCTTTAACCTTATATTAATTATTACATAAATCATAGTGCAAAACTAAAAGTAGATTTTAAACCTAAAATCTAAAATATCATTGTGTTGGACAGCCAAAGCAATGCAATGGTATTTTATTCATAAAGATTTCTAAAATTAGATTTAGTACATAAATAAAAAAGAAATTAATGAAGATATGCATAAATTTAACTAAAATCCACACACACACAAATACGCATAAACACAGCAAAAGCAATCTATAGCTTAATCTTAAGGTAAACGTAATCTAAACTGATTAGTCAAAGTAGGAACTAAAATTTTAAAAACTTCCATTAAAAAAATTGTAATGTCCCGAGACATGACATTAAACTGCGCTCCTGTTTGGCACTTTGGAGCTCAAAAGTGCCCATCTTCTTTTCTATTATCATGTCTGCCTATGACTTTATATTAATTATTACATAAAACATAGTGCAAAAACTAAAAGTAGATTTTAAACCTAAAATCTAAAATATCATTGTGTTGGACAGCCAAAGCAATGCAATGGTATTTTATTCATAAAGATTTCTAAAATTAGATTTAGTACATAAATAAAAAAGAAATTAATGAAGATATGCATAAATTTAAGTAAAATACCCACACACACAAATACGCATAAACACAGCAAAAGCAATCTATAGTTTAATTTTAAGGTATATGTAATCTAAACTAAATAGTTAAAGTAGGAACTAAAATTTAAAAAACTTCTATTAAAAAAATTGTAATGTCCCGAGACATGACATTAAACTGCGCTCCTGTTTGGCACTTTGGAGCTCAAAAGTGCCCATCTTCTTTTCTATTATCATGTCTGCCTATGACTTTTTATTAATTATTACATAAATCATAGTGCAAAACTAAAAGTAGATTTTAAACCTAAAATCTAAAATATCATTGTGTTGGACAGCCAAAGCAATGCAATGGTATTTTATTCATAAAGATTTCTAAAATTAGATTTAGTACATAAATAAAAAAGAAATTAATGAAGATATGCATAAATTTAAGTAAAATACCCACACACACAAATACGCATAAACACAGCAAAAGCAATCTATAGTTTAATTTTAAGGTATATGTAATCTAAACTAAATAGTTAAAGTAGGAACTAAAATTTAAAAAACTTCTATTAAAAAAATTGTAATGTCCCGAGACATGACGTTAAACTGCGCTCCTGTTTGGCACTTTGGAGCTCAAAAGTGCCCATCTTCTTTTCTATCATCATGTCTGCCTTTAACCTTATATTAATTATTACATAAATCATAGTGCAAAACTAAAAGTAGATTTTAAACCTAAAATCTAAAATATCATTGTGTTGGACAGCCAAAGCAATGCAATGGTATTTTATTCATAAAGATTTCTAAAATTAGATTTAGTACATAAATAAAAAAGAAATTAATGAAGATATGCATAAATTTAACTAAAATCCACACACACACAAATACGCATAAACACAGCAAAAGCAATCTATAGCTTAATCTTAAGGTAAACGTAATCTAAACTGATTAGTTAAAGTAGGAACTAAAATTTAAAAAACTTCCATTAAAAAAATTGTAATGTCCCGAGACATGACATTAAACTGCGCTCCTGTTTGGCACTTTGGAGCTCAAAAGTGCCCATCTTCTTTTCTATCATCATGTCTGCCTTTAACCTTATATTAATTATTACATAAATCATAGTGCAAAACTAAAAGTAGATTTTAAACCTAAAATCTAAAATATCATTGTGTTGGACAGCCAAAGCAATGCAATGGTATTTTATTCATAAAGATTTCTAAAATTAGATTTAGTACATAAATAAAAAAGAAATTAATGAAGATATGCATAAATTTAACTAAAATCCACACACACACAAATACGCATAAACACAGCAAAAGCAATCTATAGCTTAATCTTAAGGTAAACGTAATCTAAACTGATTAGTCAAAGTAGGAACTAAAATTTTAAAAACTTCCATTAAAAAAATTGTAATGTCCCGAGACATGACATTAAACTGCGCTCCTGTTTGGCACTTTGGAGCTCAAAAGTGCCCATCTTCTTTTCTATTATCATGTCTGCCTATGACTTTATATTAATTATTACATAAAACATAGTGCAAAAACTAAAAGTAGATTTTAAACCTAAAATCTAAAATATCATTGTGTTGGACAGCCAAAGCAATGCAATGGTATTTTATTCATAAAGATTTCTAAAATTAGATTTAGTACATAAATAAAAAAGAAATTAATGAAGATATGCATAAATTTAAGTAAAATACCCACACACACAAATACGCATAAACACAGCAAAAGCAATCTATAGTTTAATCTTAAGGTATATGTAATCTAAACTAAATAGTTAAAGTAGGAACTAAAATTTAAAAAACTTCTATTAAAAAAATTGTAATGTCCCGAGACATGACGTTAAACTGCGCTCCTGTTTGGCACTTTGGAGCTCAAAAGTGCCCATCTTCTTTTCTATTATCATGTCTGCCTATGACTTTATATTAATTATTACATAAAACATAGTGCAAAAACTAAAAGTAGATTTTAAACCTAAAATCTAAAATATCATTGTGTTGGACAGCCAAAGCAATGCAATGGTATTTTATACATAAAGATTTCTAAAATTAGATTTAGTACATAAATAAAAAAGAAATTAATGAAGATATGCATAAATTTAAGTAAAATACCCACACACACAAATACGCATAAACACAGCAAAAGCAATCTATAGCTTAATCTTAAGGTATATGTAATCTAAACTAAATAGTTAAAGTAGGAACTAAAATTTAAAAAACCTCTATTAAAAAAATTGTAATGTCCCGAGACATGACGTTAAACTGCGCTCCTGTTTGGCACTTTGGAGCTCAAAAGTGCCCATCTTCTTTTCTATCATCATGTCTGCCTTTAACCTTATATTAATTATTACATAAATCATAGTGCAAAACTAAAAGTAGATTTTAAACCTAAAATCTAAAATATCATTGTGTTGGACAGCCAAAGCAATGCAATGGTATTTTATTCATAAAGATTTCTAAAATTAGATTTAGTACATAAATAAAAAAGAAATTAATGAAGATATGCATAAATTTAACTAAAATCCACACACACACAAATACGCATAAACACAGCAAAAGCAATCTATAGCTTAATCTTAAGGTAAACGTAATCTAAACTGATTAGTTAAAGTAGGAACTAAAATTTAAAAAACTTCCATTAAAAAAATTGTAATGTCCCGAGACATGACATTAAACTGCGCTCCTGTTTGGCACTTTGGAGCTCAAAAGTGCCCATCTTCTTTTCTATCATCATGTCTGCCTTTAACC
This sequence comes from Biomphalaria pfeifferi, assembly GCA_030265305.1. NCBI lineage: Eukaryota > Metazoa > Mollusca > Gastropoda > Planorbidae > Biomphalaria > Biomphalaria pfeifferi. The sequence goes on along the minus strand of JASAOG010000199.1, from coordinate 308,095 downwards.
TTATATTAATTATTACATAAATCATAGTGCAAAACTAAAAGTAGATTTTAAACCTAAAATCTAAAATATCATTGTGTTGGACAGCCAAAGCAATGCAATGGTATTTTATTCATAAAGATTTCTAAAATTAGATTTAGTACATAAATAAAAAAGAAATTAATGAAGATATGCATAAATTTAACTAAAATCCACACACACACAAATACGCATAAACACAGCAAAAGCAATCTATAGCTTAATCTTAAGGTAAACGTAATCTAAACTGATTAGTCAAAGTAGGAACTAAAATTTTAAAAACTTCCATTAAAAAAATTTTAATGTCCCGAGACATGACATTAAACTGCGCTCCTGTTTGGCACTTTGGAGCTCAAAAGTGCCCATCTTCTTTTCTATTATCATGTCTGCCTATGACTTTATATTAATTATTACATAAAACATAGTGCAAAAACTAAAAGTAGATTTTAAACCTAAAATCTAAAATATCATTGTGTTGGACAGCCAAAGCAATGCAATGGTATTTTATTCATAAAGATTTCTAAAATTAGATTTAGTACATAAATAAAAAAGAAATTAATGAAGATATGCATAAATTTAAGTAAAATACCCACACACACAAATACGCATAAACACAGCAAAAGCAATCTATAGTTTAATCTTAAGGTATATGTAATCTAAACTAAATAGTTAAAGTAGGAACTAAAATTTAAAAAACTTCTATTAAAAAAATTGTAATGTCCCGAGACATGACGTTAAACTGCGCTCCTGTTTGGCACTTTGGAGCTCAAAAGTGCCCATCTTCTTTTCTATTATCATGTCTGCCTATGACTTTATATTAATTATTACATAAAACATAGTGCAAAAACTAAAAGTAGATTTTAAACCTAAAATCTAAAATATCATTGTGTTGGACAGCCAAAGCAATGCAATGGTATTTTATACATAAAGATTTCTAAAATTAGATTTAGTACATAAATAAAAAAGAAATTAATGAAGATATGCATAAATTTAAGTAAAATACCCACACACACAAATACGCATAAACACAGCAAAAGCAATCTATAGCTTAATCTTAAGGTATATGTAATCTAAACTAAATAGTTAAAGTAGGAACTAAAATTTAAAAAACCTCTATTAAAAAAATTGTAATGTCCCGAGACATGACGTTAAACTGCGCTCCTGTTTGGCACTTTGGAGCTCAAAAGTGCCCATCTTCTTTTCTATCATCATGTCTGCCTTTAACCTTATATTAATTATTACATAAATCATAGTGCAAAACTAAAAGTAGATTTTAAACCTAAAATCTAAAATATCATTGTGTTGGACAGCCAAAGCAATGCAATGGTATTTTATTCATAAAGATTTCTAAAATTAGATTTAGTACATAAATAAAAAAGAAATTAATGAAGATATGCATAAATTTAAATAAAATCCACACACACACAAATACGCATAAACACAGCAAAAGCAATCTATAGCTTAATCTTAAGGTACGTAATCTAAACTGATTAGTCAAAGTAGGAACTAAAATTTTAAAAAATTCCATTAAAAAAATTGTAATGTCCCGAGACATGACATTAAACTGCGCTCCTGTTTGGCACTTTGAAGCTCAAAATTGCCCATCTTCTTTTCTATTATCATGTCTGCCTATGACTTTTTATTAATTATTACATAAATCATAGTGCAAAACTAAAAGTAGATTTTAAACCTAAAATCTAAAATATCATTGTGTTGGACAGCCAAAGCAATGCAATGGTATTTTATTCATAAAGATTTCTAAAATTAGATTTAGTACATAAATAAAAAAGAAATTAATGAAGATATGCATAATTTTAAGTAAAATACCCACACACACAAATACGCATAAACACAGCAAAAGCAATCTATAGTTTAATTTTAAGGTATATGTAATCTAAACTAAATAGTTAAAGTAGGAACTAAAATTTAAAAAACTTCTATTAAAAAAATTGTAATGTCCCGAGACATGACGTTAAACTGCGCTCCTGTTTGGCACTTTGGAGCTCAAAAGTGCCCATCTTCTTTTCTATCATCATGTCTGCCTTTAACCTTATATTAATTATTACATAAATCATAGTGCAAAACTAAAAGTAGATTTTAAACCTAAAATCTAAAATATCATTGTGTTGGACAGCCAAAGCAATGCAATGGTATTTTATTCATAAAGATTTCTAAAATTAGATTTAGTACATAAATAAAAAAGAAATTAATGAAGATATGCATAAATTTAACTAAAATCCACACACACACAAATACGCATAAACACAGCAAAAGCAATCTATAGCTTAATCTTAAGGTAAACGTAATCTAAACTGATTAGTCGAAGTAGGAACTAAAATTTAAAAAACTTCCATTAAAAAAATTGTAATGTCCCGAGACATGACATTAAACTGCGCTCCTGTTTGGCACTTTGGAGCTCAAAAGTGCCCATCTTCTTTTCTATTATCATGTCTGCCTATGACTTTATATTAATTATTACATAAAACATAGTGCAAAAACTAAAAGTAGATTTTAAACCTAAAATCTAAAATATCATTGTGTTGGACAGCCAAAGCAATGCAATGGTATTTTATTCATAAAGATTTCTAAAATTAGATTTAGTAGATAAATAAAAAAGAAATTAATGAAGATATGCATAAATTTAACTAAAATACCCACACACACAAATACGCATAAACACAGCAAAAGCAATCTATAGTTTAATCTTAAGGTATATGTAATCTAAACTAAATAGTTAAAGTAGGAACTAAAATTTAAAAAACTTCTATTAAAAAAATTGTAATGTCCCGAGACATGACGTTAAACTGCGCTCCTGTTTGGCACTTTGGAGCTCAAAAGTGCCCATCTTCTTTTCTATTATCATGTCTGCCTATGACTTTATATTAATTATTACATAAAACATAGTGCAAAAACTAAAAGTAGATTTTAAACCTAAAATCTAAAATATCATTGTGTTGGACAGCCAAAGCAATGCAATGGTATTTTATACATAAAGATTTCTAAAATTAGATTTAGTACATAAATAAAAAAGAAATTAATGAAGATATGCATAAATTTAAGTAAAATACCCACACACACAAATACGCATAAACACAGCAAAAGCAATCTATAGCTTAATCTTAAGGTATATGTAATCTAAACTAAATAGTTAAAGTAGGAACTAAAATTTAAAAAACTTCTATTAAAAAAATTGTAATGTCCCGAGACATGACGTTAAACTGCGCTCCTGTTTGGCACTTTGGAGCTCAAAAGTGCCCATCTTCTTTTCTATCATCATGTCTGCCTTTAACCTTATATTAATTATTACATAAATCATAGTGCAAAACTAAAAGTAGATTTTAAACCTAAAATCTAAAATATCATTGTGTTGGACAGCCAAAGCAATGCAATGGTATTTTATTCATAAAGATTTCTAAAATTAGATTTAGTACATAAATAAAAAAGAAATTAATGAAGATATGCATAAATTTAACTAAAATCCACACACACACAAATACGCATAAACACAGCAAAAGCAATCTATAGCTTAATCTTAAGGTAAACGTAATCTAAACTGATTAGTCAAAGTAGGAACTAAAATTTTAAAAACTTCCATTAAAAAAATTGTAATGTCCCGAGACATGACATTAAACTGCGCTCCTGTTTGGCACTTTGGAGCTCAAAAGTGCCCATCTTCTTTTCTATCATCATGTCTGCCTTTAACCTTATATTAATTATTACATAAATCATAGTGCAAAACTAAAAGTAGATTTTAAACCTAAAATCTAAAATATCATTGTGTTGGACAGCCAAAGCAATGCAATGGTATTTTATTCATAAAGATTTCTAAAATTAGATTTAGTACATAAATAAAAAAGAAATTAATGAAGATATGCATAAATTTAACTAAAATCTACACACACACAAATACGCATAAACACAGCAAAAGCAATCTATAGCTTAATCTTAAGGTAAACGTAATCTAAACTGATTAGTCAAAGTAGGAACTAAAATTTTAAAAACTTCCATTAAAAAAATTGTAATGTCCCGAGACATGACATTAAACTGCGCTCCTGTTTGGCACTTTGGAGCTCAAAAGTGCCCATCTTCTTTTCTATCATCATGTCTGCCTTTAACCTTATATTAATTATTACATAAATCATAGTGCAAAACTAAAAGTAGATTTTAAACCTAAAATCTAAAATATCATTGTGTTGGACAGCCAAAGCAATGCAATGGTATTTTATTCATAAAGATTTCTAAAATTAGATTTAGTACATAAATAAAAAAGAAATTAATGAAGATATGCATAAATTTAACTAAAATACCCACACACACAAATACGCATAAACACAGCAAAAGCAATCTATAGTTTAATCTTAAGGTATATGTAATCTAAACTAAATAGTTAAAGTAGGAACTAAAATTTAAAAAACTTCTATTAAAAAAATTGTAATGTCCCGAGACATGACGTTAAACTGCGCTCCTGTTTGGCACTTTGGAGCTCAAAAGTGCCCATCTTCTTTTCTATTATCATGTCTGCCTATGACTTTATATTAATTATTACATAAAACATAGTGCAAAAACTAAAAGTAGATTTTAAACCTAAAATCTAAAATATCATTGTGTTGGACAGCCAAAGCAATGCAATGGTATTTTATACATAAAGATTTCTAAAATTAGATTTAGTACATAAATAAAAAAGAAATTAATGAAGATATGCATAAATTTAAGTAAAATACCCACACACACAAATACGCATAAACACAGCAAAAGCAATCTATAGCTTAATCTTAAGGTATATGTAATCTAAACTAAATAGTTAAAGTAGGAACTAAAATTTAAAAAACTTCTATTAAAAAAATTGTAATGTCCCGAGACATGACGTTAAACTGCGCTCCTGTTTGGCACTTTGGAGCTCAAAAGTGCCCATCTTCTTTTCTATCATCACGTCTGCCTTTAACCTTATATTAATTATTACATAAATCATAGTGCAAAACTAAAAGTAGATTTTAAACCTAAAATCTAAAATATCATTGTGTTGGACAGCCAAAGCAATGCAATGGTATTTTATTCATAAAGATTTCTAAAATTAGATTTAGTACATAAATAAAAAAGAAATTAATGAAGATATGCATAAATTTAACTAAAATCCACACACACACAAATACGCATAAACACAGCAAAAGCAATCTATAGCTTAATCTTAAGGTAAACGTAATCTAAACTGATTAGTCAAAGTAGGAACTAAAATTTTAAAAACTTCCATTAAAAAAATTGTAATGTCCCGAGACATGACATTAAACTGCGCTCCTGTTTGGCACTTTGGAGCTCAAAAGTGCCCATCTTCTTTTCTATCATCATGTCTGCCTTTAACCTTATATTAATTATTACATAAATCATAGTGCAAAACTAAAAGTAGATTTTAAACCTAAAATCTAAAATATCATTGTGTTGGACAGCCAAAGCAATGCAATGGTATTTTATTCATAAAGATTTCTAAAATTAGATTTAGTACATAAATAAAAAAGAAATTAATGAAGATATGCATAAATTTAAGTAAAATACCCACACACACAAATACGCATAAACACAGCAAAAGCAATCTATAGTTTAATTATAAGGTATATGTAATCTAAACTAAATAGTTAAAGTAGGAACTAAAATTTAAAAAACTTCTATTAAAAAAATTGTAATGTCCCGAGACATGACGTTAAACTGCGCTCCTGTTTGGCACTTTGGAGCTCAAAAGTGCCCATCTTCTTTTCTATCATCATGTCTGCCTTTAACCTTATATTAATTATTACATAAATCATAGTGCAAAACTAAAAGTAGATTTTAAACCTAAAATCTAAAATATCATTGTGTTGGACAGCCAAAGCAATGCAATGGTATTTTATTCATAAAGATTTCTAAAATTAGATTTAGTACATAAATAAAAAAGAAATTAATGAAGATATGCATAAATTTAACTAAAATCCACACACACACAAATACGCATAAACACAGCAAAAGCAATCTATAGCTTAATCTTAAGGTAAACGTAATCTAAACTGATTAGTCAAAGTAGGAACTAAAATTTTAAAAACTTCCATTAAAAAAATTGTAATGTCCCGAGACATGACATTAAACTGCGCTCCTGTTTGGCACTTTGGAGCTCAAAAGTGCCCATCTTCTTTTCTATCATCATGTCTGCCTTTAACCTTATATTAATTATTACATAAATCATAGTGCAAAACTAAAAGTAGATTTTAAACCTAAAATCTAAAATATCATTGTGTTGGACAGCCAAAGCAATGCAATGGTATTTTATTCATAAAGATTTCTAAAATTAGATTTAGTACATAAATAAAAAAGAAATTAATGAAGATATGCATAAATTTAAGTAAAATACCCACACACACAAATATGCATAAACACAGCAAAAGCAATCTATAGTTTAATCTTAAGGTAAACGTAATCTATACTGATTAGTTAAAGTAGGAACTAAAATTTAAAAAACTTCCATTAAAAAAATTGTAATGTCCCGAGACATGACATTAAACTGCGCTCCTGTTTGGCACTTTGGAGCTCAAAAGTGCCCATCTTCTTTTCTATCATCATGTCTGCCTTTAACCTTATATTAATTATTACATAAATCATAGTGCAAAACTAAAAGTAGATTTTAAACCTAAAATCTAAAATATCATTGTGTTGGACAGCCAAAGCAATGCAATGGTATTTTATACATAAAGATTTCTAAAATTAGATTTAGTACATAAATAAAAAAGAAATTAATGAAGATATGCATAAATTTAACTAAAATACCCACACACACAAATACGCATAAACACAGCAAAAGCAATCTATAGTTTAATCTTAAGGTAAATGTAATCTAAACTAATTAGTTAAAGTAGGAACAAAAATTTAAAAAACTTCCATCAAAAAAATTGTAATGTCCCGAGACATGACATTAAACTGCGCTCCTGTTTGGCACTTTGGAGCTCAAAAGTGCCCATCTTCTTTTCTATCATCATGTCTGCCTTTAACCTTATATTAATTATTACATAAATCATAGTGCAAAACTAAAAGTAGATTTTAAACCTAAAATCTAAAATATCATTGTGTTGGACAGCCAAAGCAATGCAATGGTATTTTATTCATAAAGATTTCTAAAATTAGATTTAGTACATAAATAAAAAAGAAATTAATGAAGATATGCATAAATTTAAGTAAAATACCCACACACACAAATACGCATAAACACAGCAAAAGCAATCTATAGTTTAATCTTAAGGTAAATGTAATCTAAACTAATTAGTTAAAGTAGGAACAAAAATTTAAAAAACTTCTATTAAAAAAATTGTAATGTCCCGAGACATGACATTAAACTGCGCTCCTGTTTGGCACTTTGGAGCTCAAAAGTGCCCATCTTCTTTTCTATCATCATGTCTGCCTTTAACCTTATATTAATTATTACATAAATCATAGTGCAAAACTAAAAGTAGATTTTAAACCTAAAATCTAAAATATCATTGTGTTGGACAGCCAAAGCAATGCAATGGTATTTTATACAAAAAGATTTCTAAAATTAGATTTAGTACATAAATAAAAAAGAAATTAATGAAGATATGCATAAATTTAAGTAAAATACCCACACACACAAATACGCATAAACACAGCAAAAGCAATCTATAGTTTAATCTTAAGGTAAACGTAATCTATACTGATTAGTTAAAGTAGGAACTAAAATTTAAAAAACTTCCATTAAAAAAATTGTAATGTCCCGAGACATGACATTAAACTGCGCTCCTGTTTGGCACTTTGGAGCTCAAAAGTGCCCATCTTCTTTTCTATTATCATGTCTGCCTATGACTTTATATTAATTATTACATAAAACATAGTGCAAAAACTAAAAGTAGATTTTAAACCTAAAATCTAAAATATCATTGTGTTGGACAGCCAAAGCAATGCAATGGTATTTTATACATAAAGATTTCTAAAATTAGATTTAGTACATAAATAAAAAAGAAATTAATGAAGATATGCATAAATTTAACTAAAATACCCACACACACAAATACGCATAAACACAGCAAAAGCAATCTATAGTTTAATCTTAAGGTAAATGTAATCTAAACTAATTAGTTAAAGTAGGAACAAAAATTTAAAAAACTTCCATTAAAAAAATTGTAATGTCCCGAGACATGACATTAAACTGCGCTCCTGTTTGGCACTTTGGAGCTCAAAAGTGCCCATCTTCTTTTCTATCATCATGTCTGCCTATGACTTTATATTAATTATTACATAAATCATAGTGCAAAACTAAAAGTAGATTTTAAACCTAAAATCTAAAATATCATTGTGTTGGACAGCCAAAGCAATGCAATGGTATTTTATACATAAAGATTTCTAAAATTAGATTTAGTACATAAATAAAAAAGAAATTAATGAAGATATGCATAAATTTAACTAAAATACCCACACACACAAATACGCATAAACACAGCAAAAGCAATCTATAGTTTAATCTTAAGGTAAATGTAATCTAAACTAATTAGTTAAAGTAGGAACAAAAATTTAAAAAACTTCCATTAAAAAAATTGTAATGTCCCGAGACATGACATTAAACTGCGCTCCTGTTTGGCACTTTGGAGCTCAAAAGTGCCCATCTTCTTTTCTATCATCATGTCTGCCTTTAACCTTATATTAATTATTACATAAATCATAGTGCAAAACTAAAAGTAGATTTTAAACCTAAAATCTAAAATATCATTGTGTTGGACAGCCAAAGCAATGCAATGGTATTTTATTCATAAAGATTTCTAAAATTAGATTTAGTACATAAATAAAAAAGAAATTAATGAAGATATGCATAAATTTAAATAAAATTTACACACACACAAATACGCATAAACACAGCAAAAGCAATCTATAGTTTAATCTTAAGGTAAATGTAATCTAAACTAATTAGTTAAAGTAGGAACAAAAATTTAAAAAACTTCTATTAAAAAAATTGTAATGTCCCGAGACATGACATTAAACTGCGCTCCTGTTTGGCACTTTGGAGCTCAAAAGTGCCCATCTTCTTTTCTATCATCATGTCTGCCTTTAACCTTATATTAATTATTACATAAATCATAGTGCAAAACTAAAAGTAGATTTTAAACCTAAAATCTAAAATATCATTGTGTTGGACAGCCAAAGCAATGCAATGGTATTTTATTCATAAAGATTTCTAAAATTAGATTTAGTACATAAATAAAAAAGAAATTAATGAAGATATGCATAAATTTAAGTAAAATACCCACACACACAAATACGCATAAACACAGCAAAAGCAATCTATAGTTTAATCTTAAGGTAAATGTAATCTAAACTAATTAGTTAAAGTAGGAACAAAAATTTAAAAAACTTCCATTAAAAAAATTGTAATGTCCCGAGACATGACATTAAACTGCGCTCCTGTTTGGCACTTTGGAGCTCAAAAGTGCCCATCTTCTTTTCTATCATCATGTCTGCCTTTAACCTTATATTAATTATTACATAAATCATAGTGCAAAACTAAAAGTAGATTTTAAACCTAAAATCTAAAATATCATTGTGTTGGACAGCCAAAGCAATGCAATGGTATTTTATTCATAAAGATTTCTAAAATTAGATTTAGTACATAAATAAAAAAGAAATTAATGAAGATATGCATAAATTTAAGTAAAATACCCACACACACAAATACGCATAAACACAGCAAAAGCAATCTATAGTTTAATCTTAAGGTAAACGTAATCTAAACTGATTAGTCAAAGTAGGAACTAAAATTTAAAAAACTTCCATTAAAAAAATTGTAATGTCCCGAGACATGACATTAAACTGCGCTCCTGTTTGGCACTTTGGAGCTCAAAAGTGCCCATCTTCTTTTCTATTATCATGTCTGCCTATGACTTTATATTAATTATCACATAAAACATAGTGCAAAAACTAAAAGTAGATTTTAAACCTAAAATCTAAAATATCATTGTGTTGGACAGCCAAAGCAATGCAATGGTATTTTATACAAAAAGATTTCTAAAATTAGATTTAGTACATAAATAAAAAAGAAATTAATGAAGATATGCATAAATTTAAGTAAAATACCCACACACACAAATACGCATAAACACAGCAAAAGCAATCTATAGTTTAATCTTAAGGTAAACGTAATCTAAACTGATTAGTCAAAGTAGGAACTAAAATTTAAAAAACTTCCATTAAAAAAATTGTAATGTCCCGAGACATGACATTAAACTGCGCTCCTGTTTGGCAATTTGGAGCTCAAAAGTGCCCATCTTCTTTTCTATTATCATGTCTGCCTATGACTTTATATTAATTATCACATAAAACATAGTGCAAAAACTAAAAGTAGATTTTAAACCTAAAATCTAAAATATCATTGTGTTGGACAGCCAAAGCAATGCAATGGTATTTTATACAAAAAGATTTCTAAAATTAGATTTAGTACATAAATAAAAAAGAAATTAATGAAGATATGCATAAATTTAACTAAAATACCCACACACACAAATACGCATAAACACAGCAAAAGCAATCTATAGTTTAATCTTAAGGTAAATGTAATCTAAACTAATTAGTTAAAGTAGGAACTAAAATTTAAAAAAATTCTATTAAAAAAATTGTAATGTCCCGAGACATGACGTTAAACTGCGCTCCTGTTTGGCACTTTGGAGCTCAAAAGTGCCCATCTTCTTTTCTATTATCATGTCTGCCTATGACTTTATATTAATTATCACATAAAACATAGTGCAAAAACTAAAAGTAGATTTTAAACCTAAAATCTAAAATATCATTGTGTTGGACAGCCAAAGCAATGCAATGGTATTTTATTCATAAAGATTTCTAAAATTAGATTTAGTACATAAATAAAAAAGAAATTAATGAAGATATGCATAAATTTAACTAAAATCCACACACACACAAATACGCATAAACACAGCAAAAGCAATCTATAGTTTAATCTTAAGGTAAATGTAATCTAAACTAATTAGTTAAAGTAAGAACAAAAATTTAAAAAACTTCTATTAAAAAAATTGTAATGTCCCGAGACATGACATTAAACTGCGCTCCTGTTTGGCACTTTGGAGCTCAAAAGTGCCCATCTTCTTTTCTATCATCATGTCTGCCTTTAACCTTATATTAATTATTACATAAATCATAGTGCAAAACTAAAAGTAGATTTTAAACCTAAAATCTAAAATATCATTGTGTTGGACAGCCAAAGCAATGCAATGGTATTTTATTCATAAAGATTTCTAAAATTAGATTTAGTACATAAATAAAAAAGAAATTAATGAAGATATGCATAAATTTAAGTAAAATACCCACACACACAAATACGCATAAACACAGCAAAAGCAATCTATAGTTTAATCTTAAGGTAAATGTAATCTAAACTAATTAGTTAAAGTAGGAACAAAAATTTAAAAAACTTCCATTAAAAAAATTGTAATGTCCCGAGACATGACATTAAACTGCGCTCCTGTTTGGCACTTTGGAGCTCAAAAGTGCCCATCTTCTTTTCTATCATCATGTCTGCCTTTAACCTTATATTAATTATTACATAAATCATAGTGCAAAACTAAAAGTAGATTTTAAACCTAAAATCTAAAATATCATTGTGTTGGACAGCCAAAGCAATGCAATGGTATTTTATTCATAAAGATTTCTAAAATTAGATTTAGTACATAAATAAAAAAGAAATTAATGAAGATATGCATAAATTTAAGTAAAATACCCACACACACAAATACGCATAAACACAGCAAAAGCAATCTATAGTTTAATCTTAAGGTAAACGTAATCTAAACTGATTAGTCAAAGTAGGAACTAAAATTTAAAAAACTTCCATTAAAAAAATTGTAATGTCCCGAGACATGACATTAAACTGCGCTCCTGTTTGGCACTTTGGAGCTCAAAAGTGCCCATCTTCTTTTCTATTATCATGTCTGCCTATGACTTTATATTAATTATCACATAAAACATAGTGCAAAAACTAAAAGTAGATTTTAAACCTAAAATCTAAAATATCATTGTGTTGGACAGCCAAAGCAATGCAATGGTATTTTATACAAAAAGATTTCTAAAATTAGATTTAGTACATAAATAAAAAAGAAATTAATGAAGATATGCATAAATTTAAGTAAAATACCCACACACACAAATACGCATAAACACAGCAAAAGCAATCTATAGTTTAATCTTAAGGTAAACGTAATCTAAACTGATTAGTCAAAGTAGGAACTAAAATTTAAAAAACTTCCATTAAAAAAATTGTAATGTCCCGAGACATGACATTAAACTGCGCTCCTGTTTGGCACTTTGGAGCTCAAAAGTGCCCATCTTCTTTTCTATCATCATGTCTGCCTTTAACCTTATATTAATTATTACATAAATCATAGTGCAAAACTAAAAGTAGATTTTAAACCTAAAATCTAAAATATCATTGTGTTGGACAGCCAAAGCAATGCAATGGTATTTTATTCATAAAGATTTCTAAAATTAGATTTAGTACATAAATAAAAAAGAAATTAATGAAGATATGCATAAATTTAAGTAAAATACCCACACACACAAATACGCATAAACACAGCAAAAGCAATCTATAGTTTAATCTTAAGGTAAACGTAATCTAAACTGATTAGTCAAAGTAGGAACTAAAATTTAAAAAACTTCCATTAAAAAAATTGTAATGTCCCGAGACATGACATTAAACTGCGCTCCTGTTTGGCACTTTGGAGCTCAAAAGTGCCCATCTTCTTTTCTATTATCATGTCTGCCTATGACTTTATATTAATTATCACATAAAACATAGTGCAAAAACTAAAAGTAGATTTTAAACCTAAAATCTAAAATATCATTGTGTTGGACAGCCAAAGCAATGCAATGGTATTTTATACAAAAAGATTTCTAAAATTAGATTTAGTACATAAATAAAAAAGAAATTAATGAAGATATGCATAAATTTAAGTAAAATACCCACACACACAAATACGCATAAACACAGCAAAAGCAATCTATAGTTTAATCTTAAGGTAAACGTAATCTAAACTGATTAGTCAAAGTAGGAACTAAAATTTAAAAAACTTCCATTAAAAAAATTGTAATGTCCCGAGACATGACATTAAACTGCGCTCCTGTTTGGCAATTTGGAGCTCAAAAGTGCCCATCTTCTTTTCTATTATCATGTCTGCCTATGACTTTATATTAATTATCACATAAAACATAGTGCAAAAACTAAAAGTAGATTTTAAACCTAAAATCTAAAATATCATTGTGTTGGACAGCCAAAGCAATGCAATGGTATTTTATACAAAAAGATTTCTAAAATTAGATTTAGTACATAAATAAAAAAGAAATTAATGAAGATATGCATAAATTTAACTAAAATACCCACACACACAAATACGCATAAACACAGCAAAAGCAATCTATAGTTTAATCTTAAGGTAAATGTAATCTAAACTAATTAGTTAAAGTAGGAACTAAAATTTAAAAAAATTCTATTAAAAAAATTGTAATGTCCCGAGACATGACGTTAAACTGCGCTCCTGTTTGGCACTTTGGAGCTCAAAAGTGCCCATCTTCTTTTCTATTATCATGTCTGCCTATGACTTTATATTAATTATCACATAAAACATAGTGCAAAAACTAAAAGTAGATTTTAAACCTAAAATCTAAAATATCATTGTGTTGGACAGCCAAAGCAATGCAATGGTATTTTATTCATAAAGATTTCTAAAATTAGATTTAGTACATAAATAAAAAAGAAATTAATGAAGATATGCATAAATTTAACTAAAATCCACACACACACAAATACGCATAAACACAGCAAAAGCAATCTATAGTTTAATCTTAAGGTAAATGTAATCTAAACTAATTAGTTAAAGTAAGAACAAAAATTTAAAAAACTTCTATTAAAAAAATTGTAATGTCCCGAGACATGACATTAAACTGCGCTCCTGTTTGGCACTTTGGAGCTCAAAAGTGCCCATCTTCTTTTCTATCATCATGTCTGCCTTTAACCTTATATTAATTATTACATAAATCATAGTGCAAAACTAAAAGTAGATTTTAAACCTAAAATCTAAAATATCATTGTGTTGGACAGCCAAAGCAATGCAATGGTATTTTATTCATAAAGATTTCTAAAATTAGATTTAGTACATAAATAAAAAAGAAATTAATGAAGATATGCATAAATTAAAGTAAAATACCCACACACACAAATACGCATAAACACAGCAAAAGCAATCTATAGTTTAATCTTAAGGTAAACGTAATCTATACTGATTAGTTAAAGTAAGAACAAAAATTTAAAAAACTTCTATTAAAAAAATTGTAATGTCCCGAGACATGACATTAAACTGCGCTCCTGTTTGGCACTTTGGAGCTCAAAAGTGCCCATCTTCTTTTCTATTATCATGTCTGCCTATGACTTTATATTAATTATCACATAAAACATAGTGCAAAAACTAAAAGTAGATTTTAAACCTAAAATCTAAAATATCATTGTGTTGGACAGCCAAAGCAATGCAATGGTATTTTATTCATAAAGATTTCTAAAATTAGATTTAGTACATAAATAAAAAAGAAATTAATGAAGATATGCATAAATTTAAATAAAATCCACACACACACAAATACGCATAAACACAGCAAAAGCAATCTATAGTTTAATCTTAAGGTAAACATAATCTAAACTGATTAGTCGAAGTAGGAACTAAAATTTAAAAAACATCCATTAAAAAAATTGTAATGTCCCGAGACATGACATTAAACTGCGCTCCTGTTTTGCACTTTGGAGCTCAAAAGTGCCCATCTTCTTTTCTATCATCATGTCTGCCTTTAACCTTATATTAATTATTACATAAATCATAGTGCAAAACTAAAAGTAGATTTTAAACCTAAAATCTAAAATATCATTGTGTTGGACAGCCAAAGCAATGCAATGGTATTTTATACATAAAGATTTCTAAAATTAGATTTAGTACATAAATAAAAAAGAAATTAATGAAGATATGCATAAATTTAACTAAAATACCCACACACACAAATACGCATAAACACAGCAAAAGCAATCTATAGTTTAATCTTAAGGTAAATGTAATCTAAACTAATTAGTTAAAGTAGGAACAAAAATTTAAAAAACTTCCATTAAAAAAATTGTAATGTCCCGAGACATGACATTAAACTGCGCTCCTGTTTGGCACTTTGGAGCTCAAAAGTGCCCATCTTCTTTTCTATCATTATGTCTGCCTTTAACCTTATATTAATTATTACATAAATTATAGTGCAAAACTAAAAGTAGATTTTAAACCTAAAATCTAAAATATCATTGTGTTGGACAGCCAAAGCAATGCAATGGTATTTTATACAAAAAGATTTCTAAAATTAGATTTAGTACATAAATAAAAAAGAAATTAATGAAGATATGCATAAATTTAACTAAAATACCCACACACACAAATACGCATAAACACAGCAAAAGCAATCTATAGTTTAATCTTAAGGTAAATGTAATCTAAACTAATTAGTTAAAGTAAGAACAAAAATTTAAAAAACTTCTATTAAAAAAATTGTAATGTCCCGAGACATGACATTAAACTGCGCTCCTGTTTGGCACTTTGGAGCTCAAAAGTGCCCATCTTCTTTTCTATCATCATGTCTGCCTTTAACCTTATATTAATTATTACATAAATCATAGTGCAAAACTAAAAGTAGATTTTAAACCTAAAATCTAAAATATCATTGTGTTGGACAGCCAAAGCAATGCAATGGTATTTTATACATAAAGATTTCTAAAATTAGATTTAGTACATAAATAAAAAAGAAATTAATGAAGATATGCATAAATTTAAATAAAATCCACACACACACAAATACGCATAAACACAGCAAAAGCAATCTATAGTTTAATCTTAAGGTAAAAGTAATCTAAACTGATTAGTCAAAGTAGGAACTAAAATTTAAAAAACTTCCATTAAAAAAATTGTAATGTCCCGAGACATGACATTAAACTGCGCTCCTGTTTGGCACTTTGGAGCTCAAAAGTGCCCATCTTCTTTTCTATCATCATGTCTGCCTTTAACCTTATATTAATTATTACATAAATCATAGTGCAAAACTAAAAGTAGATTTTAAACCTAAAATCTAAAATATCATTGTGTTGGACAGCCAAAGCAATGCAATGGTATTTTATTCATAAAGATTTCTAAAATTAGATTTAGTACATAAATAAAAAAGAAATTAATGAAGATATGCATAAATTAAAGTAAAATACCCACACACACAAATACGCTTAAACACAGCAAAAGCAATCTATAGTTTAATCTTAAGGTAAACGTAATCTATACTGATTAGTTAAAGTAGGAACTAAAATTTAAAAAACTTCCATTAAAAAAATTGTAATGTCCCGAGACATGACGTTAAACTGCGCTCCTGTTTGGCACTTTGGAGCTCAAAAGTGCCCATCTTCTTTTCTATTATCATGTCTGCCTATGACTTTATATTAATTATTACATAAAACATAGTGCAAAAACTAAAAGTAGATTTTAAACCTAAAATCTAAAATATCATTGTGTTGGACAGCCAAAGCAATGCAATGGTATTTTATACATAAAGATTTCTAAAATTAGATTTAGTACATAAATAAAAAAGAAATTAATGAAGATATGCATAAATTTAACTAAAATACCCACACACACAAATACGCATAAACACAGCAAAAGCAATCTATAGTTTAATCTTAAGGTAAATGTAATCTAAACTAATTAGTTAAAGTAAGAACAAAAATTTAAAAAACTTCTATTAAAAAAATTGTAATGTCCCGAGACATGACATTAAACTGCGCTCCTGTTTGGCACTTTGGAGCTCAAAAGTGCCCATCTTCTTTTCTATCATCATGTCTGCCTTTAACCTTATATTAATTATTACATAAATCATAGTGCAAAACTAAAAGTAGATTTTAAACCTAAAATCTAAAATATCATTGTGTTGGACAGCCAAAGCAATGCAATTATATTTTATACAAAAAGATTTCTAAAATTAGATTTAGTACATAAATAAAAAAGAAATTAATGAAGATATGCATAAATTTAACTAAAATACCCACACACACAAATACGCATAAACACAGCAAAAGCAATCTATAGTTTAATCTTAAGGTAAATGTAATCTAAACTAATTAGTTAAAGTAGGAACTAAAATTTAAAAAACTTCTATTAAAAAAATTGTAATGTCCCGAGACATGACGTTAAACTGCGCTCCTGTTTGGCACTTTGGAGCTCAAAAGTGCCCATCTTCTTTTCTATTATCATGTCTGCCTATGACTTTATATTAATTATCACATAAAACATAGTGCAAAAACTAAAAGTAGATTTTAAACCTAAAATCTAAAATATCATTGTGTTGGACAGCCAAAGCAATGCAATGGTATTTTATTCATAAAGATTTCTAAAATTAGATTTAGTACATAAATAAAAAAGAAATTAATGAAGATATGCATAAATTTAACTAAAATCCACACACACACAAATACGCATAAACACAGCAAAAGCAATCTATAGTTTAATCTTAAGGTAAACGTAATCTAAACTGATTAGTCGAAGTAGGAACTAAAATTTAAAAAACTTCCATTAAAAAAATTGTAATGTCCCGAGACATGACATTAAACTGCGCTCCTGTTTTGCACTTTGGAGCTCAAAAGTGCCCATCTTCTTTTCTATCATCATGTCTGCCTATGACTTTATATTAATTATTACATAAAACATAGTGCAAAACTAAAAGTAGATTTTAAACCTAAAATCTAAAATATCATTGTGTTGGACAGCCAAAGCAATGCAATGGTATTTTATTCATAAAGATTTCTAAAATTAGATTTAGTACATAAATAAAAAAGAAATTAATGAAGATATGCATAAATTTAACTAAAATCCACACACACACAAATACGCATAAACACAGCAAAAGCAATCTATAGCTTAATCTTAAGGTAAACGTAATCTAAACTGATTAGTCAAAGTAGGAACTAAAATTTTAAAAACTTCCATTAAAAAAATTGTAATGTCCCGAGACATGACATTAAACTGCGCTCCTGTTTGGCACTTTGGAGCTCAAAAGTGCCCATCTTCTTTTCTATTATCATGTCTGCCTATGACTTTATATTAATTATCACATAAAACATAGTGCAAAAACTAAAAGTAGATTTTAAACCTAAAATCTAAAATATCATTGTGTTGGACAGCCAAAGCAATGCAATGGTATTTTATACATAAAGATTTCTAAAATTAGATTTAGTACATAAATAAAAAAGAAATTAATGAAGATATGCATAAATTTAACTAAAATACCCACACACACAAATACGCATAAACACAGCAAAAGCAATCTATAGTTTAATCTTAAGGTAAATGTAATCTAAACTAATTAGTTAAAGTAGGAACTAAAATTTAAAAAACTTCTATTAAAAAAATTGTAATGTCCCGAGACATGACGTTAAACTGCGCTCCTGTTTGGCACTTTGGAGCTCAAAAGTGCCCATCTTCTTTTCTATTATCATGTCTGCCTATAACTTTATATTAATTATTACATAAAACATAGTGCAAAACTAAAAGTAGATTTTAAACCTAAAATCTAAAATATCATTGTGTTGGACAGCCAAAGCAATGCAATGGTATTTTATACATAAAGATTTCTAAAATTAGATTTAGTACATAAATAAAAAAGAAATTAATGAAGATATGCATAAATTTAACTAAAATCCACACACACACAAATACGCATAAACACAGCAAAAGCAATCTATAGTTTAATCTTAAGGTAAACGTAATCTAAACTGATTAGTCAAAGTAGGAACTAAAATTTAAAAAACTTCCATTAAAAAAATTGTAATGTCCCGAGACATGACATTAAACTGCGCTCCTGTTTGGCACTTTGGAGCTCAAAAGTGCCCATCTTCTTTTCTATCATCATGTCTGCCTTTAACCTTATATTAATTATTACATAAATCATAGTGCAAAACTAAAAGTAGATTTTAAACCTAAAATCTAAAATATCATTGTGTTGGACAGCCAAAGCAATGCAATGGTATTTTATTCATAAAGATTTCTAAAATTAGATTTAGTACATAAATAAAAAAGAAATTAATGAAGATATGCATAAATTTAACTAAAATACCCACACACACAAATACGCATAAACACAGCAAAAGCAATCTATAGTTTAATCTTAAGGTAAATGTAATCTAAACTAATTAGTTAAAGTAGGAACAAAAATTTAAAAAACTTCTATTAAAAAAATTGTAATGTCCCGAGACATGACATTAAACTGCGCTCCTGTTTGGCACTTTGGAGCTCAAAAGTGCCCATCTTCTTTTCTATCATCATGTCTGCCTTTAACCTTATATTAATTATTACATAAATCATAGTGCAAAACTAAAAGTAGATTTTAAACCTAAAATCTAAAATATCATTGTGTTGGACAGCCAAAGCAATGCAATGGTATTTTATTCATAAAGATTTCTAAAATTAGATTTAGTACATAAATAAAAAAGAAATTAATGAAGATATGCATAAATTAAAGTAAAATACCCACACACACAAATACGCATAAACACAGCAAAAGCAATCTATAGTTTAATCTTAAGGTAAACGTAATCTAAACTGATTAGTCAAAGTAGGAACTAAAATTTAAAAAACTTCCATTAAAAAAATTGTAATGTCCCGAGACATGACATTAAACTGCGCTCCTGTTTGGCACTTTGGAGCTCAAAAGTGCCCATCTTCTTTTCTATCATCATGTCTGCCTTTAACCTTATATTAATTATTACATAAATCATAGTGCAAAACTAAAAGTAGATTTTAAACCTAAAATCTAAAATATCATTGTG
The DNA here is from genome assembly GCA_030265305.1 of Biomphalaria pfeifferi. Taxonomy (NCBI): domain Eukaryota; kingdom Metazoa; phylum Mollusca; class Gastropoda; family Planorbidae; genus Biomphalaria; species Biomphalaria pfeifferi. Next base: position 288,180 of record JASAOG010000199.1, on the reverse strand, counting down.
TTGGACAGCCAAAGCAATGCAATGGTATTTTATTCATAAAGATTTCTAAAATTAGATTTAGTACATAAATAAAAAAGAAATTAATGAAGATATGCATAAATTTAACTAAAATACCCACACACACAAATACGCATAAACACAGCAAAAGCAATCTATAGTTTAATCTTAAGGTAAATGTAATCTAAACTAATTAGTTAAAGTAGGAACAAAAATTTAAAAAACTTCTATTAAAAAAATTGTAATGTCCCGAGACATGACATTAAACTGCGCTCCTGTTTGGCACTTTGGAGCTCAAAAGTGCCCATCTTCTTTTCTATCATCATGTCTGCCTTTAACCTTATATTAATTATTACATAAATCATAGTGCAAAACTAAAAGTAGATTTTAAACCTAAAATCTAAAATATCATTGTGTTGGACAGCCAAAGCAATGCAATGGTATTTTATTCATAAAGATTTCTAAAATTAGATTTAGTACATAAATAAAAAAGAAATTAATGAAGATATGCATAAATTTAACTAAAATCCACACACACACAAATACGCATAAACACAGCAAAAGCAATCTATAGTTTAATCTTAAGGTAAATGTAATCTAAACTAATTAGTTAAAGTAGGAACAAAAATTTAAAAAACTTCCATTAAAAAAATTGTAATGTCCCGAGACATGACATTAAACTGCGCTCCTGTTTGGCACTTTGGAGCTCAAAAGTGCCCATCTTCTTTTCTATCATCATGTCTGCCTTTAACCTTATATTAATTATTACATAAATCATAGTGCAAAACTAAAAGTAGATTTTAAACCTAAAATCTAAAATATCATTGTGTTGGACAGCCAAAGCAATGCAATGGTATTTTATTCATAAAGATTTCTAAAATTAGATTTAGTACATAAATAAAAAAGAAATTAATGAAGATATGCATAAAATTAAATAAAATCCACACACACACAAATACGCATAAACACAGCAAAAGCAATCTATAGTTTAATCTTAAGGTAAATGTAATCTAAACTAATTAGTTAAAGTAAGAACAAAAATTTAAAAAACTTCTATTAAAAAAATTGTAATGTCCCGAGACATGACATTAAACTGCGCTCCTGTTTGGCACTTTGGAGCTCAAAAGTGCCCATCTTCTTTTCTATCATCATGTCTGCCTTTAACCTTATATTAATTATTACATAAATCATAGTGCAAAACTAAAAGTAGATTTTAAACCTAAAATCTAAAATATCATTGTGTTGGACAGCCAAAGCAATGCAATGGTATTTTATACAAAAAGATTTCTAAAATTAGATTTAGTACATAAATAAAAAAGAAATTAATGAAGATATGCATAAATTTAACTAAAATACCCACACACACAAATACGCATAAACACAGCAAAAGCAATCTATAGTTTAATCTTAAAGTAAATGTAATCTAAACTAATTAGTTAAAGTAGGAACTAAAATTTAAAAAACTTCTATTAAAAAAATTGTAATGTCCCGAGACATGACGTTAAACTGCGCTCCTGTTTGGCACTTTGGAGCTCAAAAGTGCCCATCTTCTTTTCTATTATCATGTCTGCCTATGACTTTATATTAATTATCACATAAAACATAGTGCAAAAACTAAAAGTAGATTTTAAACCTAAAATCTAAAATATCATTGTGTTGGACAGCCAAAGCAATGCAATGGTATTTTATTCATAAAGATTTCTAAAATTAGATTTAGTACATAAATAAAAAAGAAATTAATGAAGATATGCATAAATTTAACTAAAATCCACACACACACAAATACGCATAAACACAGCAAAAGCAATCTATAGTTTAATCTTAAGGTAAACGTAATCTAAACTGATTAGTCAAAGTAGGAACTAAAATTTAAAAAACTTCCATTAAAAAAATTGTAATGTCCCGAGACATGACATTAAACTGCGCTCCTGTTTGGCACTTTGGAGCTCAAAAGTGCCCATCTTCTTTTCTATTATCATGTCTGCCTATGACTTTATATTAATTATCACATAAAACATAGTGCAAAAACTAAAAGTAGATTTTAAACCTAAAATCTAAAATATCATTGTGTTGGACAGCCAAAGCAATGCAATGGTATTTTATTCATAAAGATTTCTAAAATTAGATTTAGTACATAAATAAAAAAGAAATTAATGAAGATATGCATAAATTTAAATAAAATCCACACACACACAAATACGCATAAACACAGCAAAAGCAATCTATAGTTTAATCTTAAGGTAAACGTAATCTAAACTGATTAGTTGAAGTAGGAACTAAAATTTAAAAAACTTCCATTAAAAAAATTGTAATGTCCCGAGACATGACATTAAACTGCGCTCCTGTTTTGCACTTTGGAGCTCAAAAGTGCCCATCTTCTTTTCTATCATCATGTCTGCCTATGACTTTATATTAATTATTACATAAAACATAGTGCAAAACTAAAAGTAGATTTTAAACCTAAAATCTAAAATATCATTGTGTTGGACAGCCAAAGCAATGCAATGGTATTTTATTCATAAAGATTTCTAAAATTAGATTTAGTACATAAATAAAAAAGAAATTAATGAAGATATGCATAAATTTAACTAAAATCCACACACACACAAATACGCATAAACACAGCAAAAGCAATCTATAGTTTAATCTTAAGGTAAACGTAATCTAAACTGATTAGTCAAAGTAGGAACTAAAATTTAAAAAACTTCCATTAAAAAAATTGTAAGTGTCCCGAGACATGACATTAAACTGCGCTCCTGTTTGGCACTTTGGAGCTCAAAAGTGCCCATCTTCTTTTCTATTATCATGTCTGCCTATGACTTTATATTAATTATCACATAAAACATAGTGCAAAAACTAAAAGTAGATTTTAAACCTAAAATCTAAAATATCATTGTGTTGGACAGCCAAAGCAATGCAATGGTATTTTATACATAAAGATTTCTAAAATTAGATTTAGTACATAAATAAAAAAGAAATTAATGAAGATATGCATAAATTTAACTAAAATACCCACACACACAAATACGCATAAACACAGCAAAAGCAATCTATAGTTTAATCTTAAGGTAAATGTAATCTAAACTAATTAGTTAAAGTAGGAACTAAAATTTAAAAAACTTCTATTAAAAAAATTGTAAAGTCCCGAGACATGACGTTAAACTGCGCTCCTGTTTGGCACTTTGGAGCTCAAAAGTGCCCATCTTCTTTTCTATTATCATGTCTGCCTATAACTTTATATTAATTATTACATAAAACATAGTGCAAAACTAAAAGTAGATTTTAAACCTAAAATCTAAAATATCATTGTGTTGGACAGCCAATTCAATGCAATGGTATTTTATTCATAAAGATTTCTAAAATTAGATTTAGTACATAAATAAAAAAGAAATTAATGAAGATATGCATAAAATTAAATAAAATCCACACACACACAAATACGCATAAACACAGCAAAAGCAATCTATAGTTTAATCTTAAGGTAAATGTAATCTAAACTAATTAGTTAAAGTAAGAACAAAAATTTAAAAAACTTCTATTAAAAAAATTGTAATGTCCCGAGACATGACATTAAACTGCGCTCCTGTTTGGCACTTTGGAGCTCAAAAGTGCCCATCTTCTTTTCTATCATCATGTCTGCCTTTAACCTTATATTAATTATTACATAAATCATAGTGCAAAACTAAAAGTAGATTTTAAACCTAAAATCTAAAATATCATTGTGTTGGACAGCCAAAGCAATGCAATGGTATTTTATACAAAAAGATTTCTAAAATTAGATTTAGTACATAAATAAAAAAGAAATTAATGAAGATATGCATAAATTTAACTAAAATACCCACACACACAAATACGCATAAACACAGCAAAAGCAATCTATAGTTTAATCTTAAAGTAAATGTAATCTAAACTAATTAGTTAAAGTAGGAACTAAAATTTAAAAAACTTCTATTAAAAAAATTGTAATGTCCCGAGACATGACGTTAAACTGCGCTCCTGTTTGGCACTTTGGAGCTCAAAAGTGCCCATCTTCTTTTCTATTATCATGTCTGCCTATGACTTTATATTAATTATCACATAAAACATAGTGCAAAAACTAAAAGTAGATTTTAAACCTAAAATCTAAAATATCATTGTGTTGGACAGCCAAAGCAATGCAATGGTATTTTATTCATAAAGATTTCTAAAATTAGATTTAGTACATAAATAAAAAAGAAATTAATGAAGATATGCATAAATTTAACTAAAATCCACACACACACAAATACGCATAAACACAGCAAAAGCAATCTATAGTTTAATCTTAAGGTAAACGTAATCTAAACTGATTAGTCAAAGTAGGAACTAAAATTTAAAAAACTTCCATTAAAAAAATTGTAATGTCCCGAGACATGACATTAAACTGCGCTCCTGTTTGGCACTTTGGAGCTCAAAAGTGCCCATCTTCTTTTCTATTATCATGTCTGCCTATGACTTTATATTAATTATCACATAAAACATAGTGCAAAAACTAAAAGTAGATTTTAAACCTAAAATCTAAAATATCATTGTGTTGGACAGCCAAAGCAATGCAATGGTATTTTATTCATAAAGATTTCTAAAATTAGATTTAGTACATAAATAAAAAAGAAATTAATGAAGATATGCATAAATTTAAATAAAATCCACACACACACAAATACGCATAAACACAGCAAAAGCAATCTATAGTTTAATCTTAAGGTAAACGTAATCTAAACTGATTAGTTGAAGTAGGAACTAAAATTTAAAAAACTTCCATTAAAAAAATTGTAATGTCCCGAGACATGACATTAAACTGCGCTCCTGTTTTGCACTTTGGAGCTCAAAAGTGCCCATCTTCTTTTCTATCATCATGTCTGCCTATGACTTTATATTAATTATTACATAAAACATAGTGCAAAACTAAAAGTAGATTTTAAACCTAAAATCTAAAATATCATTGTGTTGGACAGCCAAAGCAATGCAATGGTATTTTATTCATAAAGATTTCTAAAATTAGATTTAGTACATAAATAAAAAAGAAATTAATGAAGATATGCATAAATTTAACTAAAATCCACACACACACAAATACGCATAAACACAGCAAAAGCAATCTATAGTTTAATCTTAAGGTAAACGTAATCTAAACTGATTAGTCAAAGTAGGAACTAAAATTTAAAAAACTTCCATTAAAAAAATTGTAAGTGTCCCGAGACATGACATTAAACTGCGCTCCTGTTTGGCACTTTGGAGCTCAAAAGTGCCCATCTTCTTTTCTATTATCATGTCTGCCTATGACTTTATATTAATTATCACATAAAACATAGTGCAAAAACTAAAAGTAGATTTTAAACCTAAAATCTAAAATATCATTGTGTTGGACAGCCAAAGCAATGCAATGGTATTTTATACATAAAGATTTCTAAAATTAGATTTAGTACATAAATAAAAAAGAAATTAATGAAGATATGCATAAATTTAACTAAAATACCCACACACACAAATACGCATAAACACAGCAAAAGCAATCTATAGTTTAATCTTAAGGTAAATGTAATCTAAACTAATTAGTTAAAGTAGGAACTAAAATTTAAAAAACTTCTATTAAAAAAATTGTAAAGTCCCGAGACATGACGTTAAACTGCGCTCCTGTTTGGCACTTTGGAGCTCAAAAGTGCCCATCTTCTTTTCTATTATCATGTCTGCCTATAACTTTATATTAATTATCACATAAAACATAGTGCAAAACTAAAAGTAGATTTTAAACCTAAAATCTAAAATATCATTGTGTTGGACAGCCAATTCAATGCAATGGTATTTTATTCATAAAGATTTCTAAAATTAGATTTAGTACATAAATAAAAAAGAAATTAATGAAGATATGCATAAATTTAAATAAAATCCACACACACACAAATACGCATAAACACAGCAAAAGCAATCTATAGTTTAATCTTAAGGTAAACGTAATCTAAACTGATTAGTCAAAGTAGGAACTAAAATTTTAAAAACTTCCATTAAAAAAATTGTAATGTCCCGAGACATGACATTAAACTGCGCTCCTGTTTGGCACTTTGGAGCTCAAAAGTGCCCATCTTCTTTTCTATTATCATGTCTGCCTATGACTTTATATTAATTATCACATAAAACATAATGCAAAAACTAAAAGTAGATTTTAAACCTAAAATCTAAAATATCATTGTGTTGGACAGCCAAAGCAATGCAATGGTATTTTATACAAAAAGATTTCTAAAATTAGATTTAGTACATAAATAAAAAAGAAATTAATGAAGATATGCATAAATTTAACTAAAATACCCACACACACAAATACGCATAAACACAGCAAAAGCAATCTATAGTTTAATCTTAAGGTAAATGTAATCTAAACTAATTAGTTAAAGTAGGAACTAAAATTTAAAAAACTTCTATTAAAAAAATTGTAATGTCCCGAGACATGACGTTAAACTGCGCTCCTGTTTGGCACTTTGGAGCTCAAAAGTGCCCATCTTCTTTTCTATCATCATGTCTGCCTTTAACCTTATATTAATTATTACATAAATCATAGTGCAAAACTAAAAGTAGATTTTAAACCTAAAATCTAAAATATCATTGTGTTGGACAGCCAAAGCAATGCAATGGTATTTTATTCATAAAGATTTCTAAAATTAGATTTAGTACATAAATAAAAAAGAAATTAATGAAGATATGCATAAATTTAAATAAAATCCACACACACACAAATACGCATAAACACAGCAAAAGCAATCTATAGTTTAATCTTAAGGTAAACGTAATCTAAACTGATTAGTCGAAGTAGGAACTAAAATTTAAAAAACTTCCATTAAAAAAATTGTAATGTCCCGAGACATGACATTAAACTGCGCTCCTGTTTTGCACTTTGGAGCTCAAAAGTGCCCATCTTCTTTTCTATCATCATGTCTGCCTATGACTTTATATTAATTATTACATAAAACATAGTGCAAAACTAAAAGTAGATTTTCAACCTAAAATCTAAAATATCATTGTGTTGGACAGCCAAAGCAATGCAATGGTATTTTATTCATAAAGATTTCTAAAATTAGATTTAGTACATAAATAAAAAAGAAATTAATGAAGATATGCATAAATTTAACTAAAATCCACACACACACAAATACGCATAAACACAGCAAAAGCAATCTATAGTTTAATCTTAAGGTAAACGTAATCTAAACTGATTAGTCAAAGTAGGAACTAAAATTTAAAAAACTTCCATTAAAAAAATTGTAAGTGTCCCGAGACATGACATTAAACTGCGCTCCTGTTTGGCACTTTGGAGCTCAAAAGTGCCCATCTTCTTTTCTATTATCATGTCTGCCTATGACTTTATATTAATTATCACATAAAACATAGTGCAAAAACTAAAAGTAGATTTTAAACCTAAAATCTAAAATATCATTGTGTTGGACAGCCAAAGCAATGCAATGGTATTTTATACATAAAGATTTCTAAAATTAGATTTAGTACATAAATAAAAAAGAAATTAATGAAGATATGCATAAATTTAACTAAAATACCCACACACACAAATACGCATAAACACAGCAAAAGCAATCTATAGTTTAATCTTAAGGTAAATGTAATCTAAACTAATTAGTTAAAGTAGGAACTAAAATTTAAAAAACTTCTATTAAAAAAATTGTAATGTCCCGAGACATGACGTTAAACTGCGCTCCTGTTTGGCACTTTGGAGCTCAAAAGTGCCCATCTTCTTTTCTATTATCATGTCTGCCTATAACTTTATATTAATTATTACATAAAACATAGTGCAAAACTAAAAGTAGATTTTAAACCTAAAATCTAAAATATCATTGTGTTGGACAGCCAAAGCAATGCAATGGTATTTTATTCATAAAGATTTCTAAAATTAGATTTAGTACATAAATAAAAAAGAAATTAATGAAGATATGCATAAATTTAAATAAAATCCACACACACACAAATACGCATAAACACAGCAAAAGCAATCTATAGTTTAATCTTAAGACAAACGTAATCTAAACTGATTAGTCAAAGTAGGAACTAAAATTTTAAAAACTTCCATTAAAAAAATTGTAATGTCCCGAGACATGACATTAAACTGCGCTCCTGTTTAGCACTTTGGAGCTCAAAAGTGCCCATCTTCTTTTCTATTATCATGTCTGCCTATGACTTTATATTAATTATCACATAAAACATAATGCAAAAACTAAAAGTAGATTTTAAACCTAAAATCTAAAATATCATTGTGTTGGACAGCCAAAGCAATGCAATGGTATTTTATACAAAAAGATTTCTAAAATTAGATTTAGTACATAAATAAAAAAGAAATTAATGAAGATATGCATAAATTTAACTAAAATACCCACACACACAAATACGCATAAACACAGCAAAAGCAATCTATAGTTTAATCTTAAGGTAAATGTAATCTAAACTAATTAGTTAAAGTAGGAACTAAAATTTAAAAAACTTCTATTAAAAAAATTGTAATGTCCCGAGACATGACGTTAAACTGCGCTCCTGTTTGGCACTTTGGAGCTCAAAAGTGCCCATCTTCTTTTCTATCATCATGTCTGCCTTTAACCTTATATTAATTATTACATAAATCATAGTGCAAAACTAAAAGTAGATTTTAAACCTAAAATCTAAAATATCATTGTGTTGGACAGCCAAAGCAATGCAATGGTATTTTATTCATAAAGATTTCTAAAATTAGATTTAGTACATAAATAAAAAAGAAATTAATGAAGATATGCATAAAATTAAATAAAATCCACACACACACAAATACGCATAAACACAGCAAAAGCAATCTATAGTTTAATCTTAAGGTAAATGTAATCTAAACTAATTAGTTAAAGTAAGAACAAAAATTTAAAAAACTTCTATTAAAAAAATTGTAATGTCCCGAGACATGACATTAAACTGCGCTCCTGTTTGGCACTTTGGAGCTCAAAAGTGCCCATCTTCTTTTCTATCATCATGTCTGCCTTTAACCTTATATTAATTATTACATAAATCATAGTGCAAAACTAAAAGTAGATTTTAAACCTAAAATCTAAAATATCATTGTGTTGGACAGCCAAAGCAATGCAATGGTATTTTATACAAAAAGATTTCTAAAATTAGATTTAGTACATAAATAAAAAAGAAATTAATGAAGATATGCATAAATTTAACTAAAATACCCACACACACAAATACGCATAAACACAGCAAAAGCAATCTATAGTTTAATCTTAAAGTAAATGTAATCTAAACTAATTAGTTAAAGTAGGAACTAAAATTTAAAAAACTTCTATTAAAAAAATTGTAATGTCCCGAGACATGACGTTAAACTGCGCTCCTGTTTGGCACTTTGGAGCTCAAAAGTGCCCATCTTCTTTTCTATTATCATGTCTGCCTATGACTTTATATTAATTATCACATAAAACATAGTGCAAAAACTAAAAGTAGATTTTAAACCTAAAATCTAAAATATCATTGTGTTGGACAGCCAAAGCAATGCAATGGTATTTTATTCATAAAGATTTCTAAAATTAGATTTAGTACATAAATAAAAAAGAAATTAATGAAGATATGCATAAATTTAACTAAAATCCACACACACACAAATACGCATAAACACAGCAAAAGCAATCTATAGTTTAATCTTAAGGTAAACGTAATCTAAACTGATTAGTCAAAGTAGGAACTAAAATTTAAAAAACTTCCATTAAAAAAATTGTAATGTCCCGAGACATGACATTAAACTGCGCTCCTGTTTTGCACTTTGGAGCTCAAAAGTGCCCATCTTCTTTTCTATTATCATGTCTGCCTATGACTTTATATTAATTATCACATAAAACATAGTGCAAAAACTAAAAGTAGATTTTAAACCTAAAATCTAAAATATCATTGTGTTGGACAGCCAAAGCAATGCAATGGTATTTTATTCATAAAGATTTCTAAAATTAGATTTAGTACATAAATAAAAAAGAAATTAATGAAGATATGCATAAATTTAAATAAAATCCACACACACACAAATACGCATAAACACAGCAAAAGCAATCTATAGTTTAATCTTAAGGTAAACGTAATCTAAACTGATTAGTTGAAGTAGGAACTAAAATTTAAAAAACTTCCATTAAAAAAATTGTAATGTCCCGAGACATGACATTAAACTGCGCTCCTGTTTTGCACTTTGGAGCTCAAAAGTGCCCATCTTCTTTTCTATCATCATGTCTGCCTATGACTTTATATTAATTATTACATAAAACATAGTGCAAAACTAAAAGTAGATTTTAAACCTAAAATCTAAAATATCATTGTGTTGGACAGCCAAAGCAATGCAATGGTATTTTATTCATAAAGATTTCTAAAATTAGATTTAGTACATAAATAAAAAAGAAATTAATGAAGATATGCATAAATTTAACTAAAATCCACACACACACAAATACGCATAAACACAGCAAAAGCAATCTATAGTTTAATCTTAAGGTAAACGTAATCTAAACTGATTAGTCAAAGTAGGAACTAAAATTTAAAAAACTTCCATTAAAAAAATTGTAAGTGTCCCGAGACATGACATTAAACTGCGCTCCTGTTTGGCACTTTGGAGCTCAAAAGTGCCCATCTTCTTTTCTATTATCATGTCTGCCTATGACTTTATATTAATTATCACATAAAACATAGTGCAAAAACTAAAAGTAGATTTTAAACCTAAAATCTAAAATATCATTGTGTTGGACAGCCAAAGCAATGCAATGGTATTTTATACATAAAGATTTCTAAAATTAGATTTAGTACATAAATAAAAAAGAAATTAATGAAGATATGCATAAATTTAACTAAAATACCCACACACACAAATACGCATAAACACAGCAAAAGCAATCTATAGTTTAATCTTAAGGTAAATGTAATCTAAACTAATTAGTTAAAGTAGGAACTAAAATTTAAAAAACTTCTATTAAAAAAATTGTAAAGTCCCGAGACATGACGTTAAACTGCGCTCCTGTTTGGCACTTTGGAGCTCAAAAGTGCCCATCTTCTTTTCTATTATCATGTCTGCCTATAACTTTATATTAATTATTACATAAAACATAGTGCAAAACTAAAAGTAGATTTTAAACCTAAAATCTAAAATATCATTGTGTTGGACAGCCAATTCAATGCAATGGTATTTTATTCATAAAGATTTCTAAAATTAGATTTAGTACATAAATAAAAAAGAAATTAATGAAGATATGCATAAAATTAAATAAAATCCACACACACACAAATACGCATAAACACAGCAAAAGCAATCTATAGTTTAATCTTAAGGTAAATGTAATCTAAACTAATTAGTTAAAGTAAGAACAAAAATTTAAAAAACTTCTATTAAAAAAATTGTAATGTCCCGAGACATGACATTAAACTGCGCTCCTGTTTGGCACTTTGGAGCTCAAAAGTGCCCATCTTCTTTTCTATCATCATGTCTGCCTTTAACCTTATATTAATTATTACATAAATCATAGTGCAAAACTAAAAGTAGATTTTAAACCTAAAATCTAAAATATCATTGTGTTGGACAGCCAAAGCAATGCAATGGTATTTTATACAAAAAGATTTCTAAAATTAGATTTAGTACATAAATAAAAAAGAAATTAATGAAGATATGCATAAATTTAACTAAAATACCCACACACACAAATACGCATAAACACAGCAAAAGCAATCTATAGTTTAATCTTAAAGTAAATGTAATCTAAACTAATTAGTTAAAGTAGGAACTAAAATTTAAAAAACTTCTATTAAAAAAATTGTAATGTCCCGAGACATGACGTTAAACTGCGCTCCTGTTTGGCACTTTGGAGCTCAAAAGTGCCCATCTTCTTTTCTATTATCATGTCTGCCTATGACTTTATATTAATTATCACATAAAACATAGTGCAAAAACTAAAAGTAGATTTTAAACCTAAAATCTAAAATATCATTGTGTTGGACAGCCAAAGCAATGCAATGGTATTTTATTCATAAAGATTTCTAAAATTAGATTTAGTACATAAATAAAAAAGAAATTAATGAAGATATGCATAAATTTAACTAAAATCCACACACACACAAATACGCATAAACACAGCAAAAGCAATCTATAGTTTAATCTTAAGGTAAACGTAATCTAAACTGATTAGTCAAAGTAGGAACTAAAATTTAAAAAACTTCCATTAAAAAAATTGTAATGTCCCGAGACATGACATTAAACTGCGCTCCTGTTTGGCACTTTGGAGCTCAAAAGTGCCCATCTTCTTTTCTATTATCATGTCTGCCTATGACTTTATATTAATTATCACATAAAACATAGTGCAAAAACTAAAAGTAGATTTTAAACCTAAAATCTAAAATATCATTGTGTTGGACAGCCAAAGCAATGCAATGGTATTTTATTCATAAAGATTTCTAAAATTAGATTTAGTACATAAATAAAAAAGAAATTAATGAAGATATGCATAAATTTAAATAAAATCCACACACACACAAATACGCATAAACACAGCAAAAGCAATCTATAGTTTAATCTTAAGGTAAACGTAATCTAAACTGATTAGTTGAAGTAGGAACTAAAATTTAAAAAACTTCCATTAAAAAAATTGTAATGTCCCGAGACATGACATTAAACTGCGCTCCTGTTTTGCACTTTGGAGCTCAAAAGTGCCCATCTTCTTTTCTATCATCATGTCTGCCTATGACTTTATATTAATTATTACATAAAACATAGTGCAAAACTAAAAGTAGATTTTAAACCTAAAATCTAAAATATCATTGTGTTGGACAGCCAAAGCAATGCAATGGTATTTTATTCATAAAGATTTCTAAAATTAGATTTAGTACATAAATAAAAAAGAAATTAATGAAGATATGCATAAATTTAACTAAAATCCACACACACACAAATACGCATAAACACAGCAAAAGCAATCTATAGTTTAATCTTAAGGTAAACGTAATCTAAACTGATTAGTCAAAGTAGGAACTAAAATTTAAAAAACTTCCATTAAAAAAATTGTAAGTGTCCCGAGACATGACATTAAACTGCGCTCCTGTTTGGCACTTTGGAGCTCAAAAGTGCCCATCTTCTTTTCTATTATCATGTCTGCCTATGACTTTATATTAATTATCACATAAAACATAGTGCAAAAACTAAAAGTAGATTTTAAACCTAAAATCTAAAATATCATTGTGTTGGACAGCCAAAGCAATGCAATGGTATTTTATACATAAAGATTTCTAAAATTAGATTTAGTACATAAATAAAAAAGAAATTAATGAAGATATGCATAAATTTAACTAAAATACCCACACACACAAATACGCATAAACACAGCAAAAGCAATCTATAGTTTAATCTTAAGGTAAATGTAATCTAAACTAATTAGTTAAAGTAGGAACTAAAATTTAAAAAACTTCTATTAAAAAAATTGTAAAGTCCCGAGACATGACGTTAAACTGCGCTCCTGTTTGGCACTTTGGAGCTCAAAAGTGCCCATCTTCTTTTCTATTATCATGTCTGCCTATAACTTTATATTAATTATTACATAAAACATAGTGCAAAACTAAAAGTAGATTTTAAACCTAAAATCTAAAATATCATTGTGTTGGACAGCCAATTCAATGCAATGGTATTTTATTCATAAAGATTTCTAAAATTAGATTTAGTACATAAATAAAAAAGAAATTAATGAAGATATGCATAAATTTAAATAAAATCCACACACACACAAATACGCATAAACACAGCAAAAGCAATCTATAGTTTAATCTTAAGGTAAACGTAATCTAAACTGATTAGTCAAAGTAGGAACTAAAATTTTAAAAACTTCCATTAAAAAAATTGTAATGTCCCGAGACATGACATTAAACTGCGCTCCTGTTTGGCACTTTGGAGCTCAAAAGTGCCCATCTTCTTTTCTATTATCATGTCTGCCTATGACTTTATATTAATTATCACATAAAACATAATGCAAAAACTAAAAGTAGATTTTAAACCTAAAATCTAAAATATCATTGTGTTGGACAGCCAAAGCAATGCAATGGTATTTTATACAAAAAGATTTCTAAAATTAGATTTAGTACATAAATAAAAAAGAAATTAATGAAGATATGCATAAATTTAACTAAAATACCCACACACACAAATACGCATAAACACAGCAAAAGCAATCTATAGTTTAATCTTAAGGTAAATGTAATCTAAACTAATTAGTTAAAGTAGGAACTAAAATTTAAAAAACTTCTATTAAAAAAATTGTAATGTCCCGAGACATGACGTTAAACTGCGCTCCTGTTTGGCACTTTGGAGCTCAAAAGTGCCCATCTTCTTTTCTATCATCATGTCTGCCTTTAACCTTATATTAATTATTACATAAATCATAGTGCAAAACTAAAAGTAGATTTTAAACCTAAAATCTAAAATATCATTGTGTTGGACAGCCAAAGCAATGCAATGGTATTTTATTCATAAAGATTTCTAAAATTAGATTTAGTACATAAATAAAAAAGAAATTAATGAAGATATGCATAAATTTAAATAAAATCCACACACACACAAATACGCATAAACACAGCAAAAGCAATCTATAGTTTAATCTTAAGGTAAACGTAATCTAAACTGATTAGTCGAAGTAGGAACTAAAATTTAAAAAACTTCCATTAAAAAAATTGTAATGTCCCGAGACATGACATTAAACTGCGCTCCTGTTTTGCACTTTGGAGCTCAAAAGTGCCCATCTTCTTTTCTATCATCATGTCTGCCTATGACTTTATATTAATTATTACATAAAACATAGTGCAAAACTAAAAGTAGATTTTCAACCTAAAATCTAAAATATCATTGTGTTGGACAGCCAAAGCAATGCAATGGTATTTTATTCATAAAGATTTCTAAAATTAGATTTAGTACATAAATAAAAAAGAAATTAATGAAGATATGCATAAATTTAACTAAAATCCACACACACACAAATACGCATAAACACAGCAAAAGCAATCTATAGTTTAATCTTAAGGTAAACGTAATCTAAACTGATTAGTCAAAGTAGGAACTAAAATTTAAAAAACTTCCATTAAAAAAATTGTAAGTGTCCCGAGACATGACATTAAACTGCGCTCCTGTTTGGCACTTTGGAGCTCAAAAGTGCCCATCTTCTTTTCTATTATCATGTCTGCCTATGACTTTATATTAATTATCACATAAAACATAGTGCAAAAACTAAAAGTAGATTTTAAACCTAAAATCTAAAATATCATTGTGTTGGACAGCCAAAGCAATGCAATGGTATTTTATACATAAAGATTTCTAAAATTAGATTTAGTACATAAATAAAAAAGAAATTAATGAAGATATGCATAAATTTAACTAAAATACCCACACACACAAATACGCATAAACACAGCAAAAGCAATCTATAGTTTAATCTTAAGGTAAATGTAATCTAAACTAATTAGTTAAAGTAGGAACTAAAATTTAAAAAACTTCTATTAAAAAAATTGTAATGTCCCGAGACATGACGTTAAACTGCGCTCCTGTTTGGCACTTTGGAGCTCAAAAGTGCCCATCTTCTTTTCTATTATCATGTCTGCCTATAACTTTATATTAATTATTACATAAAACATAGTGCAAAACTAAAAGTAGATTTTAAACCTAAAATCTAAAATATCATTGTGTTGGACAGCCAAAGCAATGCAATGGTATTTTATTCATAAAGATTTCTAAAATTAGATTTAGTACATAAATAAAAAAGAAATTAATGAAGATATGCATAAATTTAACTAAAATCCACACACACACAAATACGCATAAACACAGCAAAAGCAATCTATAGTTTAATCTTAAGACAAACGTAATCTAAACTGATTAGTCAAAGTAGGAACTAAAATTTTAAAAACTTCCATTAAAAAAATTGTAATGTCCCGAGACATGACATTAAACTGCGCTCCTGTTTAGCACTTTGGAGCTCAAAAGTGCCCATCTTCTTTTCTATTATCATGTCTGCCTATGACTTTATATTAATTATCACATAAAACATAATGCAAAAACTAAAAGTAGATTTTAAACCTAAAATCTAAAATATCATTGTGTTGGACAGCCAAAGCAATGCAATGGTATTTTATACAAAAAGATTTCTAAAATTAGATTTAGTACATAAATAAAAAAGAAATTAATGAAGATATGCATAAATTTAACTAAAATACCCACACACACAAATACGCATAAACACAGCAAAAGCAATCTATAGTTTAATCTTAAGGTAAATGTAATCTAAACTAATTAGTTAAAGTAGGAACTAAAATTTAAAAAACTTCTATTAAAAAAATTGTAATGTCCCGAGACATGACGTTAAACTGCGCTCCTGTTTGGCACTTTGGAGCTCAAAAGTGCCCATCTTCTTTTCTATCATCATGTCTGCCTTTAACCTTATATTAATTATTACATAAATCATAGTGCAAAACTAAAAGTAGATTTTAAACCTAAAATCTAAAATATCATTGTGTTGGACAGCCAAAGCAATGCAATGGTATTTTATTCATAAAGATTTCTAAAATTAGATTTAGTACATAAATAAAAAAGAAATTAATGAAGAAATGCATAAATTTAAATAAAATCCACACACACACAAATACGCATAAACACAGCAAAAGCAATCTATAGTTTAATCTTAAGGTAAACGTAATCTTAACTGATTAGTCAAAGTAGGAACTAAAATTTAAAAAACTTCCATTAAAAAAATTTTAATGTCCCGAGACATGACATTAAACTGCGCTCCTGTTTGGCACTTTGGAGCTCAAAAGTGCCCATCTTCTTTTCTATTATCATGTCTGCCTATGACTTTTTATTAATAATTACATAAATCATAGTGCAAAACTAAAAGTAGATTTTAAACCTAAAATCTAAAATATCATTGTGTTGGACAGCCAAAGCAATGCAATGGTATTTTATTCATAAAGATTTCTAAAATTAGATTTAGTACATAAATAAAAAAGAAATTAATGAAGATATGCATAAATTTAAATAAAATCCACACACACACAAATACGCATAAACACAGCAAAAGCAATCTATAGTTTAATCTTAAGGTAAATGTAATCTAAACTAATTAGTTAAAGTAGGAACTAAAATTTAAAAAACTTCTATTAAAAAAATTGTAATGTCCCGAGACATGACGTTAAACTGCGCTCCTGTTTGGCACTTTGGAGCTCAAAAGTGCCCATGTTCTTTTCTATTATCATGTCTGCCTATGACTTTTTATTAATAATTACATAAATCATAGTGCAAAACTAAAAGTAGATTTTAAACCTAAAATCTAAAATATCATTGTGTTGGACAGCCAAAGCAATGCAATGGTATTTTATTCATAAAGATTTCTAAAATTAGATTTAGTACATAAATAAAAAAGAAATTAATGAAGATATGCATAAATTTAAATAAAATCCACACACACACAAATACGCATAAACACAGCAAAAGCAATCTATAGTTTAATCTTAAGGTAAATGTAATCTAAACTAATTAGTTAAAAGGGAACTAAAATTTAAAAAACTTCTATTAAAAAAATTGTAATGTCCCGAGACATGACGTTAAACTGCGCTCCTGTTTGGCACTTTGGAGCTCAAAAGTGCCCATCTTCTTTTCTATCATCATGTCTGCCTTTAACCTTATATTAATTATTACATAAATCATAGTGCAAAACTAAAAGTAGATTTTAAACCTAAAATCTAAAATATCATTGTGTTGGACAGCCAAAGCAATGCAATGGTATTTTATTCATAAAGATTTCTAAAATTAGATTTAGTACATAAATAAAAAAGAAATTAATGAAGATATTGTCACGTATTACGAATTGAATTCTACTTTTAAATGGCTTGCCTAGGGGAACGTGACAATAGAATAGCAGTTGTGTCACTTATAAGAAGTCTGAATTTAATCAAAGACTTACAATGATTAACAAAAAAAAAAAATGACACAAGAAATCGGAAGGTAAAATATCAACTTAATGTTTAATCAAATATAAAGTTACAAGAAAGAAAAATAAACATTTACTCAATACAGAATTGATGTGTTGACCAAAACCCTTTTACAAAAATGGCATGTAAAAATATTACAATACAAGAGTTTGAAAATATAATTACAAATACAAGCAAGCAAGGCCTTGGAAAAAAGAAACAAAATATTAACTTACACGATCAAGTGGTATACCACGCACGGGTCGCGCAATGTCTCCGCTATTCTGTCTCACGGCTGTCTCCGTATGTCTGTCCGTCAACGTCACGCGGGCGGTCTTTATATAATCTACCGCGCGTCGATCTCAAGACAAATCTAGGAATTTCTCGAACCAAATACGTCATCAATTTCCCAGATCTAGAACGCTCTTCAAAGAGACAGAAGAAAAAAAAAAACACCCTCCTTTCAACCAGAGGTACACACACAGGTCAAGGACCGGTCACTGTCTGTGTGGCTTGACGAAAAAAAAAAAAAACTTATTACACAAGGGGCGGACAACCTACCCGTCTCTCGACCGCAACAGGTCAAAGAAAGAAAAAAACAACGCCTAGATACGTAACACCTCCCTCCTAAAAATAAAAAGTTTACATTTCCACGAAATGGAAATCTTTTTAGAACTAAAAAAAAAATATTTACCTTACAGAATGTATTTATCATGATATATATAAAAAAAATATACATCAAAATACTTTTTACAATCTAGATAAGGCATCAGCGATAACATTTTCGCTGCCTTTTATGTGTTTAAGATCTAGGTTGTACTCTTGTAAAAATAAACTCCACCTGAGAAGTCGTTGGTTCTTGCCAGACATTTTGTGGATAAATGTAAGGGGATTGTGGTCAGTAAATACAACCAGTGGCCATCTGGACCCACTGATATAAAAATCAAAGTGTTGTATAGAAAGAATCAACCCAAGACATTCTTTTTCCACAGTAGAATAATTTCTTTGATGTCTATTAAATTTCTTGGAAAAGAAACAAATAGGGTGCTCTACTTGGAAATTATCTTCTTGGTAAAGGACTGACCCAACACCTGTGTCACTGGCGTCAATAGCTAACCTAAAAGGTTTTCCGAAGTCAGGAGCCATCAAAATAGGGGAGCTAGATAATATCTGCTTAATTTGGTTAAAGGCTTTCTGACATTCATCCGTCCAAGTAAATCGGACGTTCTTTCTCAGGAGGTTTGTTAAAGGACTGGCAATGATAGAAAAATTTTCGCAAAACTTTCTATAATATCCAGACATTCCCAAAAATCTTCGGAGTTGTTTCCGATCAGCAGGAATAGGGAAAGCTTGGATAGCTTCTACTTTGGCCATTACAGGTTTCACCTGGCCTTGTCCTACAATATGGCCTAAGTATTGGATGGAAGCCTGGCAAAAATCACTCTTACTCAGGTTTACAGTAATTTTTGCATGTAAAAGTTTAGTAAAAAGACAATGCAGTTGTTTACAATGGCTAGAAAAATCTTGGCTAAAAATTACTACATCGTCTATGTATGCGTGGCAATTCTCCATGTCAGCAAGCAGGGCATTTATCATTCTCTGGAAAGTGGCAGGAGCATTCTTCATGCCAAATGGCATCACTTTGTATTGGTACAGACCATCAGGGGTGACAAAGGCGGAGATTTCCTTTGCCCTATCAGTCAGGGGAACCTGCCAATAACCTGAAAGTAGGTCTATTTTGGTGATGTACTTAGCGTCACCAATACGATCTATGAGATCGTCTATCCTAGGGATAGGAAACGAATCGGTCTTTGTTACAGCATTTACCTTACGGTAGTCTGTACAAAAACGATAAGTCTTGTCCTGTTTAGGTATCAAGACACATGGGGAGCTCCAGCTACTGGAACTTGGTTCAATGAGGTCATTTTCAAGCATATACTTGATTTCTGACCTAAGTATGGCAAGTTTTTCAGGGTTGACCCTGTAAGGATGCTGCTTGACTGGATTAGCCTCGCCAACATCTACATCATGCATTATAACATTAGTCTGTTTTGGTACATCAGAAAAAATGTCATTAAATTCATTAATGAGTTTCATGATAACTGGCCTTTCTGTCGAAGACAGATGAGACAGTTTTACATCCAAATTCTGTAATACAAAAGAATTAGGTATTTTGTATTGTCCAAATTTCTCCTTTACAATATCATCATCAATAGGAGAAACATGGCTATTTGAACAACTTTTGACTGTATTTAAAACACAATTACTCTTCTCTGAGTGATCTGGCCGAGATACATAAGGCTTCAGCATGTTTATATGACATAACTGAGTCTTTTTCCTACGGTCAGGAGTTTTGATTGTGTAATTGAGGTCACTAATTTTGGTCTCAATTTCATAGGGACCAAAATATCTGGCTTGCAAGGGTTGACCTGGTATGGGCAAAAATACAAGCACCTTATCCCCGGGAGAAAATTCTCTAACACGGGCCTTTCTATCATACCAGCGTTTCATGCTGGATTGGGTGTTTTGTAAGTTATTTTTGGCCAGAACACAAGCATCATAAAGTCTAGTTTTAAACTTAATTACATATTCTAAAAGTCCTTCAGTGGCTGTTGGTGACAACAAAGTCTCTTTTATGCATTTCAAGGGACCGCGCACCGAATGGCCAAAGACTAAGTCAAAAGGGCTGAATCCCAAGGATTCCTGGACGGATTCACGGGTTGCAAACAGCAGCATGTGGATTCCTTCGTCCCAGTCTTTTTCGTGCTCAAAGCAATAGGTTCGGATCATGTTCTTGAGAGTCTGATGGAATCGCTCAAGAGCGCCTTGCGACTCGGCATGATACGCACTCGACATGCAGTGTTTGATGCCCAACTGAGTCATGACTTGCTTGAAAAGATTGGCCGTGAAATTCGTTCCTTGGTCCGATTGGATGGACTTTGGTAGACCAAATAGAGTAAAGAACTTGATTAAGGCCTTTACAATGTTCGATGCTTTTATGTTCCTTAGAGGAATAGCCTCAGGAAAACGAGTTGAAGCACACATAATGGTCAACAGGTATTGGTTGCCAGCTTTTGTCCTTGGGAGAGGACCAACACAGTCAATAAGTACTCTGCTGAAAGGTTCTTCAAAGGCTGGAATCGGCTTCAGAGGAGCAACAGGGATCTTTTGATTTGGCTTGCCAACCATCTGACAGGCATGACACGATCGGCAGTACTGGATGACATCTTTCTTCAAACGTGGCCAGAAGAAGTGTGACATAATCTTGTGGTATGTCTTGTGGATGCCGAGATGACCTGACATTGGTGTATCATGAGCCAGATTCATGATGTACGCTCGGTATCTTTCTGGTAACACGATTTGATGGCATATTCTCCATTCTTCTTCGTTGGATGCGTCTGGAGGTTTCCATTTCCTGAAGAGCATATCATCTTGGATGTAGTAGCACGTTGATGCTAGCTCTGCCTCTTGTGATGTCATTGCGGTTTCTCGGAGTTTGGCGAGCTCTGGATCCTTCTTTTGGTCCTCAATCAACTGTTTTCGAGTTGATGCCGGCTTTTCAGAATTTGGCGTTGGTTCTTCTTCAAGAGAAGCAAAGAATGTGGTGCTCAAGTCCACATCATCTTGGTTACTGTTGGCTTTGATGACGTTCTCTTCTTGATATGCTTTCAACCTCATTGCCCTTGTTACTGCACACGCTGGATATAACTCTAGGTCTTCCTCGGGTGTGGCAGATAAGTCGGGTGTTTGAGTGACGATGGGTTCGGCTATCACCTTTCCACCTGCTAAGTCATTGCCTAACAGCAACGAGATGCCTTCCAATGGTAATGTTGGTCGGACACCTACAACAACCGGTCCAGTAATGAGATTTGACTTTATGTCGATTAGATGTAGAGGCACATCTATACATCCAAGCTCTACGCCTCGTAACAGGATGCTCTTCCCAGTCGATGATGATTTTGACAAGGGCAAGATACCCTCTAAAAGTAACGATTGTGAGGCACCTGTGTCTCTCAAAATGGTGATAGGTCGTAGACTTGTAGAATCACCGGGTAGTGATACAAATCCTTCCGAAATGAAAGGCTTAAAATCCTCTAATAAAACATCAATTTTGGTTGATGCAGACTGGACTTGGGTCGAACTCTCGCTGGAGTCATTGA
Source organism: Biomphalaria pfeifferi (assembly GCA_030265305.1). Lineage (NCBI taxonomy): Eukaryota > Metazoa > Mollusca > Gastropoda > Planorbidae > Biomphalaria > Biomphalaria pfeifferi. The sequence goes on along the minus strand of JASAOG010000199.1, from coordinate 266,026 downwards.
CATCTCTAGGAGACGCAGTGGAGAAACTCTTTCTTGAGTCAGTAGAACATCTTTTGGATGTATTTGGAGAACTCTTGATGGAGTCATTGGAACATCGGGGGGATGTCTTATGGGAACTCTTGATAGAGTCATGGGAACATCGGGATGATGTATTATGGGAACTCTGGATAGAGTCATTGGAACATCGGGGTGATGTATTATGGAAACTCTGGATAGAGTCATTGGAACATCGGTGTGATGTACTAGGTAAACTCTTGTTTGAGTCATTGGAACATCGGCTTGATGTATTTGAAAAACTCTTGTTTGAGTCATTAGAACATCGTAAAGATGAATTTGAAGAACTCACTGTTGAGTCATTTGAACATCGTGGAGACATTTTCGGAGAGTCTTGTACAGTCAATACATTTGAAACAGGTGGTGTCGAGGTATTCTTGATATGACTTGATGATGAGGGAGTAAACCTCGCCGACCACTGTACTGTGCAAGCGCTGACTTTTGAAGGAGCTTTTTCGTTTCTCTTCCTCAATTTCCAGCAATCGTCAATTTTATGGCCTTCTCGTTTGCAGTAGGAACAAGTAGCTTTACTTGTAGTAGGTTTTCTGTCATTTGTACTGCTGTTCTTGATGGAGTTGCTAGCAATGGACTCAGGCTGTTTGACTTGTTTTGGCTTGACATCCGTCGTATACTTGGCAAATTGATGTGATATTATATAATCGTCTGCCAACACTGCAGCCTTGTGCACATCTTCCTCGCCACGATCAGCTATATGCGTACGGACGTCCAGCCGCACACAACTCTTGAACTCTTCCATCAGCATTAGGTTCTTGAATTTTGCAAAGTCGGTGCCGATTTCCCTGGAAGTGAGCCATTTCTCAAAGCGTCGCTCCTTTTCCCGCAGGAATTCTACATGGGTTTGGCCATCTGATTTGCGACAATCCCTGAACTGCTTTCGGTAAGCTTCCGGAACAAGTTCATATGCCTTAAGAATTAAGGCCTTAACAACATTATAATCTTTTTGTTGTTCAATGGTCAGAGAACAAAATACCTCTGCAGCTCTACCAGTCAAAACTGTTTGCAGCAAAGTGGGCCACAAAGTTTCAGGTACATTAAAATTTTTCACAGCAAGTTCAAATTGTGGAAAATAATTGTCAATTGTGGCTTCATTAAAGCGTGGAATTATTTTCAAAAATTTTGTTGCTTCAGCAGTATGACTGGCAGGGGAAGAATCTGGTCTTACATTAGCAGCTAACTCTAATTTTTTTAACTCTATTTGTAATTTCATTTCCATTTCTTTCTGCTCTAATTCTTTTTGTTTAATTTCCTTCTGGGCTTCTATTTCCATTTCTTTCTGCTCTCTAGCCGCTGCAAGCTCCAATTCTTTTTGTTTAATTTCTCTCTGCTCTCTAGCCGTCTGGGCTTCTATTTCCATTTGTTTTAATTTTATCTGAAGTTCTAAATCTGATTTACCCTCATCGGGTCTAAGGGTTTCTAAAAGGTCTTCAGAAAACACTTCCTCGTCTACATAATGGATTACAATGTTATCTCTGATTTCTTGTTTAAGGGCATTTGATTTTATTTTTAACCCTAAATGTTTAGAAATAAGGACCAGTTCCTTCCTAGTAAAAGCATCAAGCTCTTCCACAGAGGGATTTGCAAGAAAAACCTGAATATCCATGACTAACTAACAACTATTACAAGCAAAAATATGTATACAATGTAAATATACAGTACAAAATCAGTACAACAAAAAAACCTTAAGAGAGTTTGGTCAATACTATTGATACTTTACTTCCGACTCTTTGACACAAAAAAAAATTTTGTTAAAGTCAACTTCGCCTTTACAAAATTACTCAAGTAAGCTGAAAATAGGTTCAGAAAAATATCCCGGACGAGCCCCCAAACTTCTTTTGTCACGTATTACGAATTGAATTCTACTTTTAAATGGCTTGCCTAGGGGAACGTGACAATAGAATAGCAGTTGTGTCACTTATAAGAAGTCTGAATTTAATCAAAGACTTACAATGATTAACAAAAAAAAAAATGACACAAGAAATCGGAAGGTAAAATATCAACTTAATGTTTAATCAAATATAAAGTTACAAGAAAGAAAAATAAACATTTACTCAATACAGAATTGATGTGTTGACCAAAACCCTTTTACAAAAATGGCATGTAAAAATATTACAATACAAGAGTTTGAAAATATAATTACAAATACAAGCAAGCAAGGCCTTGGAAAAAAGAAACAAAATATTAACTTACACGATCAAGTGGTATACCACGCACGGGTCGCGCAATGTCTCCGCTATTCTGTCTCACGGCTGTCTCCGTATGTCTGTCCGTCAACGTCACGCGGGCGGTCTTTATATAATCTACCGCGCGTCGATCTCAAGACAAATCTAGGAATTTCTCGAACCAAATACGTCATCAATTTCCCAGATCTAGAACGCTCTTCAAAGAGACAGAAGAAAAAAAAAAACACCCTCCTTTCAACCAGAGGTACACACACAGGTCAAGGACCGGTCACTGTCTGTGTGGCTTGACGAAAAAAAAAAAAACTTATTACACAAGGGGCGGACAACCTACCCGTCTCTCGACCGCAACAGGTCAAAGAAAGAAAAAAACAACGCCTAGATACGTAACAATATGCATAAATTTAACTAAAATCCACACACACACAAATACGCATAAACACAGCAAAAGCAATCTATAGTTTAATCTTAAGGTATATGTAATCTAAACTAAATAGTTAAACTAGGAACTAAAATTTAAAAAACTTCTATTAAAAAAATTGTAATGTCCCGAGACATGACGTTAAACTGCGCTCCTGTTTGGCACTTTGGAGCTCAAAAGTGCCCATCTTCTTTTCTATCATCATGTCTGCCTTTAACCTTATATTAATTATTACATAAATCATAGTGCAAAACTAAAAGTAGATTTTAAACCTAAAATCTAAAATATCATTGTGTTGGACAGCCAAAGCAATGCAATGGTATTTTATTCATAAAGATTTCTAAAATTAGATTTAGTACATAAATAAAAAAGAAATTAATGAAGATATGCATAAATTTAAATAAAATCCACACACACACAAATACGCATAAACACAGCAAAAGCAATCTATAGTTTAATCTTAAGGTAAATGTAATCTAAACTAATTAGTTAAAGTAGGAACTAAAATTTAAAAAACTTCTATTAAAAAAATTGTAATGTCCCGAGACATGACGTTAAACTGCGCTCCTGTTTGGCACTTTGGAGCTCAAAAGTGCCCATCTTCTTTTCTATCATCATGTCTGCCTTTAACCTTATATTAATTATTACATAAATCATAGTGCAAAACTAAAAGTAGATTTTAAACCTAAAATCTAAAATATCATTGTGTTGGACAGCCAAAGCAATGCAATGGTATTTTATTCATAAAGATTTCTAAAATTAGATTTAGTACATAAATAAAAAAGAAATTAATGAAGATATGCATAAATTTAAATAAAATCCACACACACACAAATACGCATAAACACAGCAAAAGCAATCTATAGTTTAATCTTAAGGTAAATGTAATCTAAACTAATTAGTTAAAGTAGGAACTAAAATTTAAAAAACTTCTATTAAAAAAATTGTAATGTCCCGAGACATGACGTTAAACTGCGCTCCTGTTTGGCACTTTGGAGCTCAAAAGTGCCCATCTTCTTTTCTATCATCATGTCTGCCTTTAACCTTATATTAATTATTACATAAATCATAGTGCAAAACTAAAAGTAGATTTTAAACCTAAAATCTAAAATATCATTGTGTTGGACAGCCAAAGCAATGCAATGGTATTTTATTCATAAAGATTTCTAAAATTAGATTTAGTACATAAATAAAAAAGAAATTAATGAAGATATGCATAAATTTAAATAAAATCCACACACACACAAATACGCATAAACACAGCAAAAGCAATCTATAGTTTAATCTTAAGGTAAATGTAATCTAAACTAATTAGTTAAAGTAGGAACTAAAATTTAAAAAACTTCTATTAAAAAAATTGTAATGTCCCGAGACATGACGTTAAACTGCGCTCCTTTTTGGCACTTCGGAGCTCAAAAGTGCCCATCTTCTTTTCTATTATCATGTCTGCCTTTAACCTTATATTAATTATTACATAAAACATAGTGCAAAACTAAAAGTAGATTTTAAACCTAAAATCTAAAATATCATTGTGTTGGACAGCCAAAGCAATGCAATGGTATTTTATTCATAAAGATTTCTAAAATTAGATTTAGTACATAAATAAAAAAGAAATTAATGAAGATATGCATAAATTTAACTAAAATCCACACACACACAAATACGCATAAACACAGCAAAAGCAATCTATAGTTTAATCTTAAGGTATATGTAATCTAAACTAAATAGTTAAACTAGGATATAAAATTTAAAAAACTTCTATTAAAAAAATTGTAATGTCCCGAGACATGACGTTAAACTGCGCTCCTGTTTGGCACTTTGGAGCTCAAAAGTGCCCATCTTCTTTTCTATCATCATGTCTGCCTTTAACCTTATATTAATTATTACATAAATCATAGTGCAAAACTAAAAGTAGATTTTAAACCTAAAATCTAAAATATCATTGTGTTGGACAGCCAAAGCAATGCAATGGTATTTTATTCATAAAGATTTCTAAAATTAGATTTAGTACATAAATAAAAAAGAAATTAATGAAGATATGCATAAATTTAAATAAAATCCACACACACACAAATACGCATAAACACAGCAAAAGCAATCTATAGTTTAATCTTAAGGTAAATGTAATCTAAACTAATTAGTTAAAGTAGGAACTAAAATTTAAAAAACTTCTATTAAAAAAATTGTAATGTCCCGAGACATGACGTTAAACTGCGCTCCTGTTTGGCACTTTGGAGCTCAAAAGTGCCCATCTTCTTTTCTATCATCATGTCTGCCTTTAACCTTATATTAATTATTACATAAATCATAGTGCAAAACTAAAAGTAGATTTTAAACCTAAAATCTAAAATATCATTGTGTTGGACAGCCAAAGCAATGCAATGGTATTTTATTCATAAAGATTTCTAAAATTAGATTTAGTACATAAATAAAAAAGAAATTAATGAAGATATGCATAAATTTAAATAAAATCCACACACACACAAATACGCATAAACACAGCAAAAGCAATCTATAGTTTAATCTTAAGGTAAATGTAATCTAAACTAAATAGTTAAACTAGGATATAAAATTTTAAAAACTTCTATTAAAAAAATTGTAATGTCCCGAGACATGACGTTAAACTGCGCTCCTGTTTGGCACTTTGGAGCTCAAAAGTGCCCATCTTCTTTTCTATCATCATGTCTGCCTTTAACCTTATATTAATTATTACATAAAACATAGTGCAAAACTAAAAGTAGATTTTAAACCTAAAATCTAAAATATCATTGTGTTGGACAGCCAAAGCAATGCAATGGTATTTTATTCATAAAGATTTCTAAAATTAGATTTAGTACATAAATAAAAAAGAAATTAATGAAGATATGCATAAATTTAACTAAAATCCACACACACAAATACGCATAAACACAGCAAAAGCAATCTATAGTTTAATCTTAAGGTAAACGTAATCTAAACTGATTAGTCAAAGTAGGAACTAAAATTTAAAAAACTTCCATTAAAAAAATTGTAATGTCCCGAGACATGACATTAAACTGCGCTCCTGTTTGGCACTTTGGAGCTCAAAAGTGCCCATCTTCTTTTCTATCATCATGTCTGCCTTTAACCTTATATTAATTATTACATAAAACATAGTGCAAAACTAAAAGTAGATTTTAAACCTAAAATCTAAAATATCATTGTGTTGGACAGCCAAAGCAATGCAATGGTATTTTATTCATAAAGATTTCTAAAATTAGATTTAGTACATAAATAAAAAAGAAATTAATGAAGATATGCATAAATTTAACTAAAATCCACACACACACAAATACGCATAAACACAGCAAAAGCAATCTATAGTTTAATCTTAAGGTAAACGTAATCTAAACTGATTAGTCGAAGTAGGAACTAAAATTTAAAAAACTTCCATTAAAAAAATTGTAATGTCCCGAGACATGACATTAAACTGCGCTCCTGTTTGGCACTTTGGAGCTCAAAAGTGCCCATCTTCTTTTCTATCATCATGTCTGCCTTTAACCTTATATTAATTATTACATAAATCATAGTGCAAAACTAAAAGTAGATTTTAAACCTAAAATCTAAAATATCATTGTGTTGGACAGCCAAAGCAATGCAATGGTATTTTATTCATAAAGATTTCTAAAATTAGATTTAGTACATAAATAAAAAAGAAATTAATGAAGATATGCATAAATTTAACTAAAATCCACACACACACAAATACGCATAAACACAGCAAAAGCAATCTATAGTTTAATCTTAAGGTATATGTAATCTAAACTAAATAGTTAAACTAGGATATAAAATTTAAAAAACTTCTATTAAAAAAATTGTAATGTCCCGAGACATGACGTTAAACTGCGCTCCTTTTTGGCACTTCGGAGCTCAAAAGTGCCCATCTTCTTTTCTATCATCATGTCTGCCTTTAACCTTATATTAATTATTACATAAAACATAGTGCAAAACTAAAAGTAGATTTTAAACCTAAAATCTAAAATATCATTGTGTTGGACAGCCAAAGCAATGCAATGGTATTTTATTCATAAAGATTTCTAAAATTAGATTTAGTACATAAATAAAAAAGAAATTAATGAAGATATGCATAAATTTAACTAAAATCCACACACACAAATACGCATAAACACAGCAAAAGCAATCTATAGTTTAATCTTAAGGTAAACGTAATCTAAACTGATTAGTCAAAGTAGGAACTAAAATTTAAAAAACTTCCATTAAAAAAATTGTAATGTCCCGAGACATGACATTAAACTGCGCTCCTTTTTGGCACTTCGGAGCTCAAAAGTGCCCATCTTCTTTTCTATCATCATGTCTGCCTTTAACCTTATATTAATTATTACATAAAACATAGTGCAAAACTAAAAGTAGATTTTAAACCTAAAATCTAAAATATCATTGTGTTGGACAGCCAAAGCAATGCAATGGTATTTTATTCATAAAGATTTCTAAAATTAGATTTAGTACATAAATAAAAAAGAAATTAATGAAGATATGCATAAATTTAAATAAAATCCACACACACACAAATACGCATAAACACAGCAAAAGCAATCTATAGTTTAATCTTAAGGTAAATGTAATCTAAACTAATTAGTTAAAGTAGGAACTAAAATTTAAAAAACTTCTATTAAAAAAATTGTAATGTCCCGAGACATGACGTTAAACTGCGCTCCTGTTTGGCACTTTGGAGCTCAAAAGTGCCCATCTTCTTTTCTATCATCATGTCTGCCTTTAATCTTATATTAATTATTACATAAATCATAGTGCAAAACTAAAAGTAGATTTTAAACCTAAAATCTAAAATATCATTGTGTTGGACAGCCAAAGCAATGCAATGGTATTTTATTCATAAAGATTTCTAAAATTAGATTTAGTACATAAATAAAAAAGAAATTAATGAAGATATGCATAAATTTAACTAAAATCCACGCACACAAATACGCATAAACACAGCAAAAGCAATCTATAGTTTAATCTTAAGGTAAACGTAATCTAAACTGATTAGTCAAAGTAGGAACTAAAATTTAAAAAACTTCCATTAAAAAAATTGTAATGTCCCGAGACATGACATTAAACTGCGCTCCTGTTTGGCACTTTGGAGCTCAAAAGTGCCCATCTTCTTTTCTATCATCATGTCTGCCTTTAACCTTATATTAATTATTACATAAATCATAGTGCAAAACTAAAAGTAGATTTTAAACCTAAAATCTAAAATATCATTGTGTTGGACAGCCAAAGCAATGCAATGGTATTTTATTCATAAAGATTTCTAAAATTAGATTTAGTACATAAATAAAAAAGAAATTACTGAAGATATGCATAAATTTAAATAAAATCCACACACACACAAATACGCATAAACACAGCAAAAGCAATCTATAGTTTAATCTTAAGGTAAATGTAATCTAAACTAATTAGTTAAAGTAGGAACTAAAATTTAAAAAACTTCTATTAAAAAAATTGTAATGTCCCGAGACATGACGTTAAACTGCGCTCCTTTTTGGCACTTCGGAGCTCAAAAGTGCCCATCTTCTTTTCTATTATCATGTCTGCCTTTAACCTTATATTAATTATTACATAAAACATAGTGCAAAACTAAAAGTAGATTTTAAACCTAAAATCTAAAATATCATTGTGTTGGACAGCCAAAGCAATGCAATGGTATTTTATTCATAAAGATTTCTAAAATTAGATTTAGTACATAAATAAAAAAGAAATTAATGAAGATATGCATAAATTTAAATAAAATCCACACACACACAAATACGCATAAACACAGCAAAAGCAATCTATAGTTTAATCTTAAGGTAAATGTAATCTAAACTAATTAGTTAAAGTAGGAACTAAAATTTAAAAAACTTCTATTAAAAAAATTGTAATGTCCCGAGACATGACGTAAAAACTGCGCTCCTGTTTGGCACTTTGGAGCTCAAAAGTGCCCATCTTCTTTTCTATCATCATGTCTGCCTTTAACCTTATATTAATTATTACATAAATCATAGTGCAAAACTAAAAGTAGATTTTAAACCTAAAATCTAAAATATCATTGTGTTGGACAGCCAAAGCAATGCAATGGTATTTTATTCATAAAGATTTCTAAAATTAGATTTAGTACATAAATAAAAAAGAAATTAATGAAGATATGCATAAATTTAACTAAAATCCACACACACACAAATACGCATAAATACAGCAAAAGCAATCTATAGTTTAATCTTAAGGTATATGTAATCTAAACTAAATAGTTAAACTAGGATATAAAATTTAAAAAACTTCTATTAAAAAAATTGTAATGTCCCGAGACATGACGTTAAACTGCGCTCCTTTTTGGCACTTCGGAGCTCAAAAGTGCCCATCTTCTTTTCTATCATCATGTCTGCCTTTAACCTTATATTAATTATTACATAAAACATAGTGCAAAACTAAAAGTAGATTTTAAACCTAAAATCTAAAATATCATTGTGTTGGACAGCCAAAGCAATGCAATGGTATTTTATTCATAAAGATTTCTAAAATTAGATTTAGTACATAAATAAAAAAGAAATTAATGAAGATATGCATAAATTTAACTAAAATCCACACACACAAATACGCATAAACACAGCAAAAGCAATCTATAGTTTAATCTTAAGGTAAACGTAATCTAAACTGATTAGTCAAAGTAGGAACTAAAATTTAAAAAACTTCCATTAAAAAAATTGTAATGTCCCGAGACATGACATTAAACTGCGCTCCTGTTTGGCACTTTGGAGCTCAAAAGTGCCCATCTTCTTTTCTATCATCATGTCTGCCTTTAACCTTATATTAATTATTACATAAATCATAGTGCAAAACTAAAAGTAGATTTTAAACCTAAAATCTAAAATATCATTGTGTTGGACAGCCAAAGCAATGCAATGGTATTTTATTCATAAAGATTTCTAAAATTAGATTTAGTACATAAATAAAAAAGAAATTAATGAAGATATGCATAAATTTAACTAAAATCCACACACACACAAATACGCATAAACACAGCAAAAGCAATCTATAGTTTAATCTTAAGGTAAATGTAATCTAAACTAATTAGTTAAAGTAGGAACTAAAATTTAAAAAACTTCTATTAAAAAAATTGTAATGTCCCGAGACATGACGTTAAACTGCGCTCCTTTTTGGCACTTCGGAGCTCAAAAGTGCCCATCTTCTTTTCTATCATCATGTCTGCCTTTAACCTTATATTAATTATTACATAAATCATAGTGCAAAACTAAAAGTAGATTTTAAACCTAAAATCTAAAATATCATTGTGTTGGACAGCCAAAGCAATGCAATGGTATTTTATTCATAAAGATTTCTAAAATTAGATTTAGTACATAAATAAAAAAGAAATTAATGAAGATATGCATAAATTTAAATAAAATCCACACACACACAAATACACATAAACACAGCAAAAGCAATCTATAGTTTAATCTTAAGGTAAATGTAATCTAAACTAATTAGTTAAAGTAGGAACTAAAATTTAAAAAACTTCTATTAAAAAAATTGTAATGTCCCGAGACATGACGTTAAACTGCGCTCCTGTTTGGCACTTTGGAGCTCAAAAGTGCCCATCTTCTTTTCTATCATCATGTCTGCCTTTAACCTTATATTAATTATTACATAAATCATAGTGCAAAACTAAAAGTAGATTTTAAACCTAAAATCTAAAATATCATTGTGTTGGACAGCCAAAGCAATGCAATGGTATTTTATTCATAAAGATTTCTAAAATTAGATTTAGTACATAAATAAAAAAGAAATTAATGAAGATATGCATAAATTTAAATAAAATCCACACACACACAAATACGCATAAACACAGCAAAAGCAATCTATAGTTTAATCTTAAGGTAAATGTAATCTAAACTAATTAGTTAAAGTAGGAACTAAAATTTAAAAAACTTCTATTAAAAAAATTGTAATGTCCCGAGACATGACGTTAAACTGCGCTCCTGTTTGGCACTTTGGAGCTCAAAAGTGCCCATCTTCTTTTCTATCATCATGTCTGCCTTTAATCTTATATTAATTATTACATAAATCATAGTGCAAAACTAAAAGTAGATTTTAAACCTAAAATCTAAAATATCATTGTGTTGGACAGCCAAAGCAATGCAATGGTATTTTATTCATAAAGATTTCTAAAATTAGATTTAGTACATAAATAAAAAAGAAATTAATGAAGATATGCATAAATTTAACTAAAATCCACGCACACAAATACGCATAAACACAGCAAAAGCAATCTATAGTTTAATCTTAAGGTAAACGTAATCTAAACTGATTAGTCAAAGTAGGAACTAAAATTTAAAAAACTTCCATTAAAAAAATTGTAATGTCCCGAGACATGACATTAAACTGCGCTCCTGTTTGGCACTTTGGAGCTCAAAAGTGCCCATCTTCTTTTCTATCATCATGTCTGCCTTTAACCTTATATTAATTATTACATAAATCATAGTGCAAAACTAAAAGTAGATTTTAAACCTAAAATCTAAAATATCATTGTGTTGGACAGCCAAAGCAATGCAATGGTATTTTATTCATAAAGATTTCTAAAATTAGATTTAGTACATAAATAAAAAAGAAATTACTGAAGATATGCATAAATTTAAATAAAATCCACACACACACAAATACGCATAAACACAGCAAAAGCAATCTATAGTTTAATCTTAAGGTAAATGTAATCTAAACTAATTAGTTAAAGTAGGAACTAAAATTTAAAAAACTTCTATTAAAAAAATTGTAATGTCCCGAGACATGACGTTAAACTGCGCTCCTTTTTGGCACTTCGGAGCTCAAAAGTGCCCATCTTCTTTTCTATTATCATGTCTGCCTTTAACCTTATATTAATTATTACATAAAACATAGTGCAAAACTAAAAGTAGATTTTAAACCTAAAATCTAAAATATCATTGTGTTGGACAGCCAAAGCAATGCAATGGTATTTTATTCATAAAGATTTCTAAAATTAGATTTAGTACATAAATAAAAAAGAAATTAATGAAGATATGCATAAATTTAAATAAAATCCACACACACACAAATACGCATAAACACAGCAAAAGCAATCTATAGTTTAATCTTAAGGTAAATGTAATCTAAACTAATTAGTTAAAGTAGGAACTAAAATTTAAAAAACTTCTATTAAAAAAATTGTAATGTCCCGAGACATGACGTAAAAACTGCGCTCCTGTTTGGCACTTTGGAGCTCAAAAGTGCCCATCTTCTTTTCTATCATCATGTCTGCCTTTAACCTTATATTAATTATTACATAAATCATAGTGCAAAACTAAAAGTAGATTTTAAACCTAAAATCTAAAATATCATTGTGTTGGACAGCCAAAGCAATGCAATGGTATTTTATTCATAAAGATTTCTAAAATTAGATTTAGTACATAAATAAAAAAGAAATTAATGAAGATATGCATAAATTTAACTAAAATCCACACACACACAAATACGCATAAATACAGCAAAAGCAATCTATAGTTTAATCTTAAGGTATATGTAATCTAAACTAAATAGTTAAACTAGGATATAAAATTTAAAAAACTTCTATTAAAAAAATTGTAATGTCCCGAGACATGACGTTAAACTGCGCTCCTTTTTGGCACTTCGGAGCTCAAAAGTGCCCATCTTCTTTTCTATCATCATGTCTGCCTTTAACCTTATATTAATTATTACATAAAACATAGTGCAAAACTAAAAGTAGATTTTAAACCTAAAATCTAAAATATCATTGTGTTGGACAGCCAAAGCAATGCAATGGTATTTTATTCATAAAGATTTCTAAAATTAGATTTAGTACATAAATAAAAAAGAAATTAATGAAGATATGCATAAATTTAACTAAAATCCACACACACAAATACGCATAAACACAGCAAAAGCAATCTATAGTTTAATCTTAAGGTAAACGTAATCTAAACTGATTAGTCAAAGTAGGAACTAAAATTTAAAAAACTTCCATTAAAAAAATTGTAATGTCCCGAGACATGACATTAAACTGCGCTCCTGTTTGGCACTTTGGAGCTCAAAAGTGCCCATCTTCTTTTCTATCATCATGTCTGCCTTTAACCTTATATTAATTATTACATAAATCATAGTGCAAAACTAAAAGTAGATTTTAAACCTAAAATCTAAAATATCATTGTGTTGGACAGCCAAAGCAATGCAATGGTATTTTATTCATAAAGATTTCTAAAATTAGATTTAGTACATAAATAAAAAAGAAATTAATGAAGATATGCATAAATTTAACTAAAATCCACACACACACAAATACGCATAAACACAGCAAAAGCAATCTATAGTTTAATCTTAAGGTAAATGTAATCTAAACTAATTAGTTAAAGTAGGAACTAAAATTTAAAAAACTTCTATTAAAAAAATTGTAATGTCCCGAGACATGACGTTAAACTGCGCTCCTTTTTGGCACTTCGGAGCTCAAAAGTGCCCATCTTCTTTTCTATCATCATGTCTGCCTTTAACCTTATATTAATTATTACATAAATCATAGTGCAAAACTAAAAGTAGATTTTAAACCTAAAATCTAAAATATCATTGTGTTGGACAGCCAAAGCAATGCAATGGTATTTTATTCATAAAGATTTCTAAAATTAGATTTAGTACATAAATAAAAAAGAAATTAATGAAGATATGCATAAATTTAAATAAAATCCACACACACACAAATACACATAAACACAGCAAAAGCAATCTATAGTTTAATCTTAAGGTAAATGTAATCTAAACTAATTAGTTAAAGTAGGAACTAAAATTTAAAAAACTTCTATTAAAAAAATTGTAATGTCCCGAGACATGACATTAAACTGCGCTCCTGTTTTGCACTTTGGAGCTCAAAAGTGCCCATCTTCTTTTCTATCATCATGTCTGCCTATGACTTTATATTAATTATTACATAAAACATAGTGCAAAACTAAAAGTAGATTTTAAACCTAAAATCTAAAATATCATTGTGTTGGACAGCCAAAGCAATGCAATGGTATTTTATTCATAAAGATTTCTAAAATTAGATTTAGTACATAAATAAAAAAGAAATTAATGAAGATATGCATAAATTTAACTAAAATCCACACACACACAAATACGCATAAACACAGCAAAAGCAATCTATAGTTTAATCTTAAGGTAAACGTAATCTAAACTGATTAGTCAAAGTAGGAACTAAAATTTAAAAAACTTCCATTAAAAAAATTGTAAGTGTCCCGAGACATGACATTAAACTGCGCTCCTGTTTGGCACTTTGGAGCTCAAAAGTGCCCATCTTCTTTTCTATTATCATGTCTGCCTATGACTTTATATTAATTATCACATAAAACATAGTGCAAAAACTAAAAGTAGATTTTAAACCTAAAATCTAAAATATCATTGTGTTGGACAGCCAAAGCAATGCAATGGTATTTTATACATAAAGATTTCTAAAATTAGATTTAGTACATAAATAAAAAAGAAATTAATGAAGATATGCATAAATTTAACTAAAATACCCACACACACAAATACGCATAAACACAGCAAAAGCAATCTATAGTTTAATCTTAAGGTAAATGTAATCTAAACTAATTAGTTAAAGTAGGAACTAAAATTTAAAAAACTTCTATTAAAAAAATTGTAAAGTCCCGAGACATGACGTTAAACTGCGCTCCTGTTTGGCACTTTGGAGCTCAAAAGTGCCCATCTTCTTTTCTATCATCATGTCTGCCTTTAACCTTATATTAATTATTACATAAATCATAGTGCAAAACTAAAAGTAGATTTTAAACCTAAAATCTAAAATATCATTGTGTTGGACAGCCAAAGCAATGCAATGGTATTTTATTCATAAAGATTTCTAAAATTAGATTTAGTACATAAATAAAAAAGAAATTAATGAAGATATGCATAAATTTAACTAAAATCCACACACACACAAATACGCATAAACACAGCAAAAGCAATCTATAGTTTAATCTTAAGGTATATGTAATCTAAACTAAATAGTTAAACTAGGATATAAAATTTAAAAAACTTCTATTAAAAAAATTGTAATGTCCCGAGACATGACGTTAAACTGCGCTCCTTTTTGGCACTTCGGAGCTTAAAAGTGCCCATCTTCTTTTCTATCATCATGTCTGCCTTTAACCTTATATTAATTATTACATAAAACATAGTGCAAAACTAAAAGTAGATTTTAAACCTAAAATCTAAAATATCATTGTGTTGGACAGCCAAAGCAATGCAATGGTATTTTATTCATAAAGATTTCTAAAATTAGATTTAGTACATAAATAAAAAAGAAATTAATGAAGATATGCATAAATTTAACTAAAATCCACACACACAAATACGCATAAACACAGCAAAAGCAATCTATAGTTTAATCTTAAGGTAAACGTAATCTAAACTGATTAGTCAAAGTAGGAACTAAAATTTAAAAAACTTCCATTAAAAAAATTGTAATGTCCCGAGACATGACATTAAACTGCGCTCCTGTTTGGCACTTTGGAGCTCAAAAGTGCCCATCTTCTTTTCTATCATCATGTCTGCCTTTAACCTTATATTAATTATTACATAAATCATAGTGCAAAACTAAAAGTAGATTTTAAACCTAAAATCTAAAATATCATTGTGTTGGACAGCCAAAGCAATGCAATGGTATTTTATTCATAAAGATTTCTAAAATTAGATTTATTACATAAATAAAAAAGAAATTAATGAAGATATGCATAAATTTAACTAAAATCCACACACACACAAATACGCATCAACACAGCAAAAGCAATCTATAGTTTAATCTTAAGGTAAACGTAATCTAAACTGATTAGTCGAAGTAGGAACTAAAATTTAAAAAACTTCCATTAAAAAAATTGTAATGTCCCGAGACATGACATTAAACTGCGCTCCTGTTTGGCACTTTGGAGCTCAAAAGTGCCCATCTTCTTTTCTATTATCATGTCTGCCTATAACTTTTTATTAATAATTACATAAATCATAGTGCAAAACTAAAAGTAGATTTTAAACCTAAAATCTAAAATATCATTGTGTTGGACAGCCAAAGCAATGCAATGGTATTTTATTCATAAAGATTTCTAAAATAAGATTTAGTACATAAATAAAAAAGAAATTAATGAAGATATGCATAAATTTAAATAAAATCCACACACACACAAATACGCATAAACACAGCAAAAGCAATCTATAGTTTAATCTTAAGGTAAATGTAATCTAAACTAATTAGTTAAAGTAGGAACTAAAATTTAAAAAACTTCTATTAAAAAAATTGTAATGTCCCGAGACATGACGTTAAACTGCGCTCCTTTTTGGCACTTCGGAGCTCAAAAGTGCCCATCTTCTTTTCTATCATCATGTCTGCCTTTAACCTTATATTAATTATTACATAAAACATAGTGCAAAACTAAAAGTAGATTTTAAACCTAAAATCTAAAATATCATTGTGTTGGACAGCCAAAGCAATGCAATGGTATTTTATTCATAAAGATTTCTAAAATTAGATTTAGTACATAAATAAAAAAGAAATTAATGAAGATATGCATAAATTTAAATAAAATCCACACACACACAAATACGCATAAACACAGCAAAAGCAATCTATAGTTTAATCTTAAGGTAAATGTAATCTAAACTAATTAGTTAAAGTAGGAACTAAAATTTAAAAAACTTCTATTAAAAAAATTGTAATGTCCCGAGACATGACGTTAAACTGCGCTCCTGTTTGGCACTTTGGAGCTCAAAAGTGCCCATCTTCTTTTCTATCATCATGTCTGCCTTTAACCTTATATTAATTATTACATAAATCATAGTGCAAAACTAAAAGTAGATTTTAAACCTAAAATCTAAAATATCATTGTGTTGGACAGCCAAAGCAATGCAATGGTATTTTATTCATAAAGATTTCTAAAATTAGATTTAGTACATAAATAAAAAAGAAATTAATGAAGATATGCATAAATTTAAATAAAATCCACACACACACAAATACGCATAAACACAGCAAAAGCAATCTATAGTTTAATCTTAAGGTAAATGTAATCTAAACTAATTAGTTAAAGTAGGAACTAAAATTTAAAAAACTTCTATTAAAAAAATTGTAATGTCCCGAGACATGACGTTAAACTGCGCTCCTGTTTGGCACTTTGGAGCTCAAAAGTGCCCATCTTCTTTTCTATCATCATGTCTGCCTTTAACCTTATATTAATTATTACATAAATCATAGTGCAAAACTAAAAGTAGATTTTAAACCTAAAATCTAAAATATCATTGTGTTGGACAGCCAAAGCAATGCAATGGTATTTTATTCATAAAGATTTCTAAAATTAGATTTAGTACATAAATAAAAAAGAAATTAATGAAGATATGCATAAATTTAAATAAAATCCACACACACACAAATACGCATAAACACAGCAAAAGCAATCTATAGTTTAATCTTAAGGTAAATGTAATCTAAACTAAATAGTTAAACTAGGATATAAAATTTTAAAAACTTCTATTAAAAAAATTGTAATGTCCCGAGACATGACGTTAAACTGCGCTCCTGTTTGGCACTTTGGAGCTCAAAAGTGCCCATCTTCTTTTCTATCATCATGTCTGCCTTTAACCTTATATTAATTATTACATAAAACATAGTGCAAAACTAAAAGTAGATTTTAAACCTAAAATCTAAAATATCATTGTGTTGGACAGCCAAAGCAATGCAATGGTATTTTATTCATAAAGATTTCTAAAATTAGATTTAGTACATAAATAAAAAAGAAATTAATGAAGATATGCATAAATTTAACTAAAATCCACACACACAAATACGCATAAACACAGCAAAAGCAATCTATAGTTTAATCTTAAGGTAAACGTAATCTAAACTGATTAGTCAAAGTAGGAACTAAAATTTAAAAAACTTCCATTAAAAAAATTGTAATGTCCCGAGACATGACATTAAACTGCGCTCCTGTTTGGCACTTTGGAGCTCAAAAGTGCCCATCTTCTTTTCTATCATCATGTCTGCCTTTAACCTTATATTAATTATTACATAAAACATAGTGCAAAACTAAAAGTAGATTTTAAACCTAAAATCTAAAATATCATTGTGTTGGACAGCCAAAGCAATGCAATGGTATTTTATTCATAAAGATTTCTAAAATTAGATTTAGTACATAAATAAAAAAGAAATTAATGAAGATATGCATAAATTTAACTAAAATCCACACACACACAAATACGCATAAACACAGCAAAAGCAATCTATAGTTTAATCTTAAGGTAAACGTAATCTAAACTGATTAGTCGAAGTAGGAACTAAAATTTAAAAAACTTCCATTAAAAAAATTGTAATGTCCCGAGACATGACATTAAACTGCGCTCCTGTTTGGCACTTTGGAGCTCAAAAGTGCCCATCTTCTTTTCTATCATCATGTCTGCCTTTAACCTTATATTAATTATTACATAAATCATAGTGCAAAACTAAAAGTAGATTTTAAACCTAAAATCTAAAATATCATTGTGTTGGACAGCCAAAGCAATGCAATGGTATTTTATTCATAAAGATTTCTAAAATTAGATTTAGTACATAAATAAAAAAGAAATTAATGAAGATATGCATAAATTTAACTAAAATCCACACACACACAAATACGCATAAACACAGCAAAAGCAATCTATAGTTTAATCTTAAGGTATATGTAATCTAAACTAAATAGTTAAACTAGGATATAAAATTTAAAAAACTTCTATTAAAAAAATTGTAATGTCCCGAGACATGACGTTAAACTGCGCTCCTTTTTGGCACTTCGGAGCTCAAAAGTGCCCATCTTCTTTTCTATCATCATGTCTGCCTTTAACCTTATATTAATTATTACATAAAACATAGTGCAAAACTAAAAGTAGATTTTAAACCTAAAATCTAAAATATCATTGTGTTGGACAGCCAAAGCAATGCAATGGTATTTTATTCATAAAGATTTCTAAAATTAGATTTAGTACATAAATAAAAAAGAAATTAATGAAGATATGCATAAATTTAACTAAAATCCACACACACAAATACGCATAAACACAGCAAAAGCAATCTATAGTTTAATCTTAAGGTAAACGTAATCTAAACTGATTAGTCAAAGTAGGAACTAAAATTTAAAAAACTTCCATTAAAAAAATTGTAATGTCCCGAGACATGACATTAAACTGCGCTCCTTTTTGGCACTTCGGAGCTCAAAAGTGCCCATCTTCTTTTCTATCATCATGTCTGCCTTTAACCTTATATTAATTATTACATAAAACATAGTGCAAAACTAAAAGTAGATTTTAAACCTAAAATCTAAAATATCATTGTGTTGGACAGCCAAAGCAATGCAATGGTATTTTATTCATAAAGATTTCTAAAATTAGATTTAGTACATAAATAAAAAAGAAATTAATGAAGATATGCATAAATTTAAATAAAATCCACACACACACAAATACGCATAAACACAGCAAAAGCAATCTATAGTTTAATCTTAAGGTAAATGTAATCTAAACTAATTAGTTAAAGTAGGAACTAAAATTTAAAAAACTTCTATTAAAAAAATTGTAATGTCCCGAGACATGACGTTAAACTGCGCTCCTGTTTGGCACTTTGGAGCTCAAAAGTGCCCATCTTCTTTTCTATCATCATGTCTGCCTTTAATCTTATATTAATTATTACATAAATCATAGTGCAAAACTAAAAGTAGATTTTAAACCTAAAATCTAAAATATCATTGTGTTGGACAGCCAAAGCAATGCAATGGTATTTTATTCATAAAGATTTCTAAAATTAGATTTAGTACATAAATAAAAAAGAAATTAATGAAGATATGCATAAATTTAACTAAAATCCACGCACACAAATACGCATAAACACAGCAAAAGCAATCTATAGTTTAATCTTAAGGTAAACGTAATCTAAACTGATTAGTCAAAGTAGGAACTAAAATTTAAAAAACTTCCATTAAAAAAATTGTAATGTCCCGAGACATGACATTAAACTGCGCTCCTGTTTGGCACTTTGGAGCTCAAAAGTGCCCATCTTCTTTTCTATCATCATGTCTGCCTTTAACCTTATATTAATTATTACATAAATCATAGTGCAAAACTAAAAGTAGATTTTAAACCTAAAATCTAAAATATCATTGTGTTGGACAGCCAAAGCAATGCAATGGTATTTTATTCATAAAGATTTCTAAAATTAGATTTAGTACATAAATAAAAAAGAAATTACTGAAGATATGCATAAATTTAAATAAAATCCACACACACACAAATACGCATAAACACAGCAAAAGCAATCTATAGTTTAATCTTAAGGTAAATGTAATCTAAACTAATTAGTTAAAGTAGGAACTAAAATTTAAAAAACTTCTATTAAAAAAATTGTAATGTCCCGAGACATGACGTTAAACTGCGCTCCTTTTTGGCACTTCGGAGCTCAAAAGTGCCCATCTTCTTTTCTATTATCATGTCTGCCTTTAACCTTATATTAATTATTACATAAAACATAGTGCAAAACTAAAAGTAGATTTTAAACCTAAAATCTAAAATATCATTGTGTTGGACAGCCAAAGCAATGCAATGGTATTTTATTCATAAAGATTTCTAAAATTAGATTTAGTACATAAATAAAAAAGAAATTAATGAAGATATGCATAAATTTAAATAAAATCCACACACACACAAATACACATAAACACAGCAAAAGCAATCTATAGTTTAATCTTAAGGTAAATGTAATCTAAACTAATTAGTTAAAGTAGGAACTAAAATTTAAAAAACTTCTATTAAAAAAATTGTAATGTCCCGAGACATGACGTAAAAACTGCGCTCCTGTTTGGCACTTTGGAGCTCAAAAGTGCCCATCTTCTTTTCTATCATCATGTCTGCCTTTAACCTTATATTAATTATTACATAAATCATAGTGCAAAACTAAAAGTAGATTTTAAACCTAAAATCTAAAATATCATTGTGTTGGACAGCCAAAGCAATGCAATGGTATTTTATTCATAAAGATTTCTAAAATTAGATTTAGTACATAAATAAAAAAGAAATTAATGAAGATATGCATAAATTTAACTAAAATCCACACACACACAAATACGCATAAATACAGCAAAAGCAATCTATAGTTTAATCTTAAGGTATATGTAATCTAAACTAAATAGTTAAACTAGGATATAAAATTTAAAAAACTTCTATTAAAAAAATTGTAATGTCCCGAGACATGACGTTAAACTGCGCTCCTTTTTGGCACTTCGGAGCTCAAAAGTGCCCATCTTCTTTTCTATCATCATGTCTGCCTTTAACCTTATATTAATTATTACATAAAACATAGTGCAAAACTAAAAGTAGATTTTAAACCTAAAATCTAAAATATCATTGTGTTGGACAGCCAAAGCAATGCAATGGTATTTTATTCATAAAGATTTCTAAAATTAGATTTAGTACATAAATAAAAAAGAAATTAATGAAGATATGCATAAATTTAACTAAAATCCACACACACAAATACGCATAAACACAGCAAAAGCAATCTATAGTTTAATCTTAAGGTAAACGTAATCTAAACTGATTAGTCAAAGTAGGAACTAAAATTTAAAAAACTTCCATTAAAAAAATTGTAATGTCCCGAGACATGACATTAAACTGCGCTCCTGTTTGGCACTTTGGAGCTCAAAAGTGCCCATCTTCTTTTCTATCATCATGTCTGCCTTTAACCTTATATTAATTATTACATAAATCATAGTGCAAAACTAAAAGTAGATTTTAAACCTAAAATCTAAAATATCATTGTGTTGGACAGCCAAAGCAATGCAATGGTATTTTATTCATAAAGATTTCTAAAATTAGATTTAGTACATAAATAAAAAAGAAATTAATGAAGATATGCATAAATTTAACTAAAATCCACACACACACAAATACGCATAAACACAGCAAAAGCAATCTATAGTTTAATCTTAAGGTAAATGTAATCTAAACTAATTAGTTAAAGTAGGAACTAAAATTTAAAAAACTTCTATTAAAAAAATTGTAATGTCCCGAGACATGACGTTAAACTGCGCTCCTTTTTGGCACTTCGGAGCTCAAAAGTGCCCATCTTCTTTTCTATCATCATGTCTGCCTTTAACCTTATATTAATTATTACATAAATCATAGTGCAAAACTAAAAGTAGATTTTAAACCTAAAATCTAAAATATCATTGTGTTGGACAGCCAAAGCAATGCAATGGTATTTTATTCATAAAGATTTCTAAAATTAGATTTAGTACATAAATAAAAAAGAAATTAATGAAGATATGCATAAATTTAAATAAAATCCACACACACACAAATACACATAAACACAGCAAAAGCAATCTATAGTTTAATCTTAAGGTAAATGTAATCTAAACTAATTAGTTAAAGTAGGAACTAAAATTTAAAAAACTTCTATTAAAAAAATTGTAATGTCCCGAGACATGACGTTAAACTGCGCTCCTGTTTGGCACTTTGGAGCTCAAAAGTGCCCATCTTCTTTTCTATCATCATGTCTGCCTTTAACCTTATATTAATTATTACATAAATCATAGTGCAAAACTAAAAGTAGATTTTAAACCTAAAATCTAAAATATCATTGTGTTGGACAGCCAAAGCAATGCAATGGTATTTTATTCATAAAGATTTCTAAAATTAGATTTAGTACATAAATAAAAAAGAAATTAATGAAGATATGCATAAATTTAACTAAAATCCACACACACACAAATACGCATAAACACAGCAAAAGCAATCTATAGTTTAATCTTAAGGTATATGTAATCTAAACTAAATAGTTAAACTAGGATATAAAATTTAAAAAACTTCTATTAAAAAAATTGTAATGTCCCGAGACATGACGTTAAACTGCGCTCCTTTTTGGCACTTCGGAGCTCAAAAGTGCCCATCTTCTTTTCTATCATCATGTCTGCCTTTAACCTTATATTAATTATTACATAAAACATAGTGCAAAACTAAAAGTAGATTTTAAACCTAAAATCTAAAATATCATTGTGTTGGACAGCCAAAGCAATGCAATGGTATTTTATTCATAAAGATTTCTAAAATTAGATTTAGTACATAAATAAAAAAGAAATTAATGAAGATATGCATAAATTTAACTAAAATCCACACACACAAATACGCATAAACACAGCAAAAGCAATCTATAGTTTAATCTTAAGGTAAACGTAATCTAAACTGATTAGTCAAAGTAGGAACTAAAATTTAAAAAACTTCCATTAAAAAAATTGTAATGTCCCGAGACATGACATTAAACTGCGCTCCTGTTTGGCACTTTGGAGCTCAAAAGTGCCCATCTTCTTTTCTATCATCATGTCTGCCTTTAACCTTATATTAATTATTACATAAATCATAGTGCAAAACTAAAAGTAGATTTTAAACCTAAAATCTAAAATATCATTGTGTTGGACAGCCAAAGCAATGCAATGGTATTTTATTCATAAAGATTTCTAAAATTAGATTTATTACATAAATAAAAAAGAAATTAATGAAGATATGCATAAATTTAACTAAAATCCACACACACACAAATACGCATCAACACAGCAAAAGCAATCTATAGTTTAATCTTAAGGTAAACGTAATCTAAACTGATTAGTCGAAGTAGGAACTAAAATTTAAAAAACTTCCATTAAAAAAATTGTAATGTCCCGAGACATGACATTAAACTGCGCTCCTGTTTGGCACTTTGGAGCTCAAAAGTGCCCATCTTCTTTTCTATTATCATGTCTGCCTATAACTTTTTATTAATAATTACATAAATCATAGTGCAAAACTAAAAGTAGATTTTAAACCTAAAATCTAAAATATCATTGTGTTGGACAGCCAAAGCAATGCAATGGTATTTTATTCATAAAGATTTCTAAAATAAGATTTAGTACATAAATAAAAAAGAAATTAATGAAGATATGCATAAATTTAAATAAAATCCACACACACACAAATACGCATAAACACAGCAAAAGCAATCTATAGTTTAATCTTAAGGTAAATGTAATCTAAACTAATTAGTTAAAGTAGGAACTAAAATTTAAAAAACTTCTATTAAAAAAATTGTAATGTCCCGAGACATGACGTTAAACTGCGCTCCTTTTTGGCACTTCGGAGCTCAAAAGTGCCCATCTTCTTTTCTATCATCATGTCTGCCTTTAACCTTATATTAATTATTACATAAAACATAGTGCAAAACTAAAAGTAGATTTTAAACCTAAAATCTAAAATATCATTGTGTTGGACAGCCAAAGCAATGCAATGGTATTTTATTCATAAAGATTTCTAAAATTAGATTTAGTACATAAATAAAAAAGAAATTAATGAAGATATGCATAAATTTAACTAAAATCCACACACACAAATACGCATAAACACAGCAAAAGCAATCTATAGTTTAATCTTAAGGTAAACGTAATCTAAACTGATTAGTCAAAGTAGGAACTAAAATTTAAAAAACTTCCATTAAAAAAATTGTAATGTCCCGAGACATGACATTAAACTGCGCTCCTGTTTGGCACTTTGGAGCTCAAAAGTGCCCATCTTCTTTTCTATTATCATGTCTGCCTATGACTTTTTATTAATAATTACATAAATCATAGTGCAAAACTAAAAGTAGATTTTAAACCTAAAATCTAAAATATCATTGTGTTGGACAGCCAAAGCAATGCAATGGTATTTTATTCATAAAGATTTCTAAAATTAGATTTAGTACATAAATAAAAAAGAAATTAATGAAGATATGCATAAATTTAAATAAAATCCACACACACACAAATACACATAAACACAGCAAAAGCAATCTATAGTTTAATCTTAAGGTAAATGTAATCTAAACTAATTAGTTAAAGTAGGAACTAAAATTTAAAAAACTTCTATTAAAAAAATTGTAATGTCCCGAGACATGACGTTAAACTGCGCTCCTGTTTGGCACTTTGGAGCTCAAAAGTGCCCATCTTCTTTTCTATCATCATGTCTGCCTTTAACCTTATATTAATTATTACATAAATCATAGTGCAAAACTAAAAGTAGATTTTAAACCTAAAATCTAAAATATCATTGTGTTGGACAGCCAAAGCAATGCAATGGTATTTTATTCATAAAGATTTCTAAAATTAGATTTAGTACATAAATAAAAAAGAAATTAATGAAGATATGCATAAATTTAACTAAAATCCACACACACACAAATACGCATAAACACAGCAAAAGCAATCTATAGTTTAATCTTAAGGTATATGTAATCTAAACTAAATAGTTAAACTAGGATATAAAATTTAAAAAACTTCTATTAAAAAAATTGTAATGTCCCGAGACATGACGTTAAACTGCGCTCCTTTTTGGCACTTCGGAGCTCAAAAGTGCCCATCTTCTTTTCTATCATCATGTCTGCCTTTAACCTTATATTAATTATTACATAAAACATAGTGCAAAACTAAAAGTAGATTTTAAACCTAAAATCTAAAATATCATTGTGTTGGACAGCCAAAGCAATGCAATGGTATTTTATTCATAAAGATTTCTAAAATTAGATTTAGTACATAAATAAAAAAGAAATTAATGAAGATATGCATAAATTTAACTAAAATCCACACACACAAATACGCATAAACACAGCAAAAGCAATCTATAGTTTAATCTTAAGGTAAACGTAATCTAAACTGATTAGTCAAAGTAGGAACTAAAATTTAAAAAACTTCCATTAAAAAAATTGTAATGTCCCGAGACATGACATTAAACTGCGCTCCTGTTTGGCACTTTGGAGCTCAAAAGTGCCCATCTTCTTTTCTATTATCATGTCTGCCTATGACTTTTTATTAATAATTACATAAATCATAGTGCAAAACTAAAAGTAGATTTTAAACCTAAAATCTAAAATATCATTGTGTTGGACAGCCAAAGCAATGCAATGGTATTTTATTCATAAAGATTTCTAAAATTAGATTTAGTACATAAATAAAAAAGAAATTAATGAAGATATGCATAAATTTAAATAAAATCCACACACACACAAATACACATAAACACAGCAAAAGCAATCTATAGTTTAATCTTAAGGTAAATGTAATCTAAACTATTTAGTTAAAGTAGGAACTAAAATTTAAAAAACTTCTATTAAAAAAATTGTAATGTCCCGAGACATGACGTTAAACTGCGCTCCTGTTTGGCACTTTGGAGCTCAAAAGTGCCCATCTTCTTTTCTATCATCATGTCTGCCTTTAACCTTATATTAATTATTACATAAATCATAGTGCAAAACTAAAAGTAGATTTTAAACCTAAAATCTAAAATATCATTGTGTTGGACAGCCAAAGCAATGCAATGGTATTTTATTCATAAAGATTTCTAAAATTAGATTTAGTACATAAATAAAAAAGAAATTAATGAAGATATGCATAAATTTAACTAAAATCCACACACACACAAATACGCATAAACACAGCAAAAGCAATCTATAGTTTAATCTTAAGGTATATGTAATCTAAACTAAATAGTTAAACTAGGATATAAAATTTAAAAAACTTCTATTAAAAAAATTGTAATGTCCCGAGACATGACGTTAAACTGCGCTCCTTTTTGGCACTTCGGAGCTCAAAAGTGCCCATCTTCTTTTCTATCATCATGTCTGCCTTTAACCTTATATTAATTATTACATAAAACATAGTGCAAAACTAAAAGTAGATTTTAAACCTAAAATCTAAAATATCATTGTGTTGGACAGCCAAAGCAATGCAATGGTATTTTATTCATAAAGATTTCTAAAATTAGATTTAGTACATAAATAAAAAAGAAATTAATGAAGATATGCATAAATTTAACTAAAATCCACACACACAAATACGCATAAACACAGCAAAAGCAATCTATAGTTTAATCTTAAGGTAAACGTAATCTAAACTGATTAGTCAAAGTAGGAACTAAAATTTAAAAAACTTCCATTAAAAAAATTGTAATGTCCCGAGACATGACATTAAACTGCGCTCCTGTTTGGCACTTTGGAGCTCAAAAGTGCCCATCTTCTTTTCTATCATCATGTCTGCCTTTAACCTTATATTAATTATTACATAAATCATAGTGCAAAACTAAAAGTAGATTTTAAACCTAAAATCTAAAATATCATTGTGTTGGACAGCCAAAGCAATGCAATGGTATTTTATTCATAAAGATTTCTAAAATTAGATTTAGTACATAAATAAAAAAGAAATTAATGAAGATATGCATAAATTTAAATAAAATCCACACACACACAAATACGCATAAACACAGCAAAAGCAATCTATAGTTTAATCTTTAGGTAAATGTAATCTAAACTAATTAGTTAAAGTAGGAACTAAAATTTAAAAAACTTCTATTAAAAAAATTGTAATGTCCCGAGACATGACGTTAAACTGCGCTCCTTTTTGGCACTTCGGAGCTCAAAAGTGCCCATCTTCTTTTCTATCATCATGTCTGCCTTTAACCTTATATTAATTATTACATAAAACATAGTGCAAAACTAAAAGTAGATTTTAAACCTAAAATCTAAAATATCATTGTGTTGGACAGCCAAAGCAATGCAATGGTATTTTATTCATAAAGATTTCTAAAATTAGATTTAGTACATAAATAAAAAAGAAATTAATGAAGATATGCATAAATTTAACTAAAATCCACACACACACAAATACGCATCAACACAGCAAAAGCAATCTATAGTTTAATCTTAAGGTAAACGTAATCTAAACTGATTAGTCGAAGTAGGAACTAAAATTTAAAAAACTTCCATTAAAAAAATTGTAATGTCCCGAGACATGACATTAAACTGCGCTCCTGTTTGGCACTTTGGAGCTCAAAAGTGCCCATGTTCTTTTCTATTATCATGTCTGCCTATGACTTTTTATTA
This sequence comes from Biomphalaria pfeifferi, assembly GCA_030265305.1. Classification (NCBI taxonomy): domain Eukaryota; kingdom Metazoa; phylum Mollusca; class Gastropoda; family Planorbidae; genus Biomphalaria; species Biomphalaria pfeifferi. Next base: position 238,371 of record JASAOG010000199.1, on the reverse strand, counting down.
ATAATTACATAAATCATAGTGCAAAACTAAAAGTAGATTTTAAACCTAAAATCTAAAATATCATTGTGTTGGACAGCCAAAGCAATGCAATGGTATTTTATTCATAAAGATTTCTAAAATTAGATTTAGTACATAAATAAAAAAGAAATTAATGAAGATATGCATAAATTTAAATAAAATCCACACACACACAAATACACATAAACACAGCAAAAGCAATCTATAGTTTAATCTTAAGGTAAATGTAATCTAAACTAATTAGTTAAAGTAGGAACTAAAATTTAAAAAACTTCTATTAAAAAAATTGTAATGTCCCGAGACATGACATTAAACTGCGCTCCTGTTTGGCACTTTGGAGCTCAAAAGTGCCCATCTTCTTTTCTATTATCATGTCTGCCTATGACTTTTTATTAATAATTACATAAATCATAGTGCAAAACTAAAAGTAGATTTTAAACCTAAAATCTAAAATATCATTGTGTTGGACAGCCAAAGCAATGCAATGGTATTTTATTCATAAAGATTTCTAAAATTAGATTTAGTACATAAATAAAAAAGAAATTAATGAAGATATGCATAAATTTAACTAAAATCCACACACACACAAATACGCATAAACACAGCAAAAGCAATCTATAGTTTAATCTTAAGGTATATGTAATCTAAACTAAATAGTTAAACTAGGATATAAAATTTAAAAAACTTCTATTAAAAAAATTGTAATGTCCCGAGACATGACGTTAAACTGCGCTCCTTTTTGGCACTTCGGAGCTCAAAAGTGCCCATCTTCTTTTCTATCATCATGTCTGCCTTTAACCTTATATTAATTATTACATAAAACATAGTGCAAAACTAAAAGTAGATTTTAAACCTAAAATCTAAAATATCATTGTGTTGGACAGCCAAAGCAATGCAATGGTATTTTATTCATAAAGATTTCTAAAATTAGATTTAGTACATAAATAAAAAAGAAATTAATGAAGATATGCATAAATTTAACTAAAATCCACACACACAAATACGCATAAACACAGCAAAAGCAATCTATAGTTTAATCTTAAGGTAAACGTAATCTAAACTGATTAGTCAAAGTAGGAACTAAAATTTAAAAAACTTCCATTAAAAAAATTGTAATGTCCCGAGACATGACATTAAACTGCGCTCCTGTTTGGCACTTTGGAGCTCAAAAGTGCCCATCTTCTTTTCTATTATCATGTCTGCCTATGACTTTTTATTAATAATTACATAAATCATAGTGCAAAACTAAAAGTAGATTTTAAACCTAAAATCTAAAATATCATTGTGTTGGACAGCCAAAGCAATGCAATGGTATTTTATTCATAAAGATTTCTAAAATTAGATTTAGTACATAAATAAAAAAGAAATTAATGAAGATATGCATAAATTTAAATAAAATCCACACACACACAAATACACATAAACACAGCAAAAGCAATCTATAGTTTAATCTTAAGGTAAATGTAATCTAAACTATTTAGTTAAAGTAGGAACTAAAATTTAAAAAACTTCTATTAAAAAAATTGTAATGTCCCGAGACATGACGTTAAACTGCGCTCCTGTTTGGCACTTTGGAGCTCAAAAGTGCCCATCTTCTTTTCTATCATCATGTCTGCCTTTAACCTTATATTAATTATTACATAAATCATAGTGCAAAACTAAAAGTAGATTTTAAACCTAAAATCTAAAATATCATTGTGTTGGACAGCCAAAGCAATGCAATGGTATTTTATTCATAAAGATTTCTAAAATTAGATTTAGTACATAAATAAAAAAGAAATTAATGAAGATATGCATAAATTTAACTAAAATCCACACACACACAAATACGCATAAACACAGCAAAAGCAATCTATAGTTTAATCTTAAGGTATATGTAATCTAAACTAAATAGTTAAACTAGGATATAAAATTTAAAAAACTTCTATTAAAAAAATTGTAATGTCCCGAGACATGACGTTAAACTGCGCTCCTTTTTGGCACTTCGGAGCTCAAAAGTGCCCATCTTCTTTTCTATCATCATGTCTGCCTTTAACCTTATATTAATTATTACATAAAACATAGTGCAAAACTAAAAGTAGATTTTAAACCTAAAATCTAAAATATCATTGTGTTGGACAGCCAAAGCAATGCAATGGTATTTTATTCATAAAGATTTCTAAAATTAGATTTAGTACATAAATAAAAAAGAAATTAATGAAGATATGCATAAATTTAACTAAAATCCACACACACAAATACGCATAAACACAGCAAAAGCAATCTATAGTTTAATCTTAAGGTAAACGTAATCTAAACTGATTAGTCAAAGTAGGAACTAAAATTTAAAAAACTTCCATTAAAAAAATTGTAATGTCCCGAGACATGACATTAAACTGCGCTCCTGTTTGGCACTTTGGAGCTCAAAAGTGCCCATCTTCTTTTCTATCATCATGTCTGCCTTTAACCTTATATTAATTATTACATAAATCATAGTGCAAAACTAAAAGTAGATTTTAAACCTAAAATCTAAAATATCATTGTGTTGGACAGCCAAAGCAATGCAATGGTATTTTATTCATAAAGATTTCTAAAATTAGATTTAGTACATAAATAAAAAAGAAATTAATGAAGATATGCATAAATTTAAATAAAATCCACACACACACAAATACGCATAAACACAGCAAAAGCAATCTATAGTTTAATCTTTAGGTAAATGTAATCTAAACTAATTAGTTAAAGTAGGAACTAAAATTTAAAAAACTTCTATTAAAAAAATTGTAATGTCCCGAGACATGACGTTAAACTGCGCTCCTTTTTGGCACTTCGGAGCTCAAAAGTGCCCATCTTCTTTTCTATCATCATGTCTGCCTTTAACCTTATATTAATTATTACATAAAACATAGTGCAAAACTAAAAGTAGATTTTAAACCTAAAATCTAAAATATCATTGTGTTGGACAGCCAAAGCAATGCAATGGTATTTTATTCATAAAGATTTCTAAAATTAGATTTAGTACATAAATAAAAAAGAAATTAATGAAGATATGCATAAATTTAACTAAAATCCACACACACACAAATACGCATCAACACAGCAAAAGCAATCTATAGTTTAATCTTAAGGTAAACGTAATCTAAACTGATTAGTCGAAGTAGGAACTAAAATTTAAAAAACTTCCATTAAAAAAATTGTAATGTCCCGAGACATGACATTAAACTGCGCTCCTGTTTGGCACTTTGGAGCTCAAAAGTGCCCATGTTCTTTTCTATTATCATGTCTGCCTATGACTTTTTATTAATAATTACATAAATCATAGTGCAAAACTAAAAGTAGATTTTAAACCTAAAATCTAAAATATCATTGTGTTGGACAGCCAAAGCAATGCAATGGTATTTTATTCATAAAGATTTCTAAAATTAGATTTAGTACATAAATAAAAAAGAAATTAATGAAGATATGCATAAATTTAAATAAAATCCACACACACACAAATACACATAAACACAGCAAAAGCAATCTATAGTTTAATCTTAAGGTAAATGTAATCTAAACTAATTAGTTAAAGTAGGAACTAAAATTTAAAAAACTTCTATTAAAAAAATTGTAATGTCCCGAGACATGACATTAAACTGCGCTCCTGTTTGGCACTTTGGAGCTCAAAAGTGCCCATCTTCTTTTCTATTATCATGTCTGCCTATGACTTTTTATTAATAATTACATAAATCATAGTGCAAAACTAAAAGTAGATTTTAAACCTAAAATCTAAAATATCATTGTGTTGGACAGCCAAAGCAATGCAATGGTATTTTATTCATAAAGATTTCTAAAATTAGATTTAGTACATAAATAAAAAAGAAATTAATGAAGATATGCATAAATTTAACTAAAATCCACACACACACAAATACGCATAAACACAGCAAAAGCAATCTATAGTTTAATCTTAAGGTATATGTAATCTAAACTAAATAGTTAAACTAGGATATAAAATTTAAAAAACTTCTATTAAAAAAATTGTAATGTCCCGAGACATGACGTTAAACTGCGCTCCTTTTTGGCACTTCGGAGCTCAAAAGTGCCCATCTTCTTTTCTATCATCATGTCTGCCTTTAACCTTATATTAATTATTACATAAAACATAGTGCAAAACTAAAAGTAGATTTTAAACCTAAAATCTAAAATATCATTGTGTTGGACAGCCAAAGCAATGCAATGGTATTTTATTCATAAAGATTTCTAAAATTAGATTTAGTACATAAATAAAAAAGAAATTAATGAAGATATGCATAAATTTAACTAAAATCCACACACACAAATACGCATAAACACAGCAAAAGCAATCTATAGTTTAATCTTAAGGTAAACGTAATCTAAACTGATTAGTCAAAGTAGGAACTAAAATTTAAAAAACTTCCATTAAAAAAATTGTAATGTCCCGAGACATGACATTAAACTGCGCTCCTGTTTGGCACTTTGGAGCTCAAAAGTGCCCATCTTCTTTTCTATCATCATGTCTGCCTTTAACCTTATATTAATTATTACATAAATCATAGTGCAAAACTAAAAGTAGATTTTAAACCTAAAATCTAAAATATCATTGTGTTGGACAGCCAAAGCAATGCAATGGTATTTTATTCATAAAGATTTCTAAAATTAGATTTAGTACATAAATAAAAAAGAAATTAATGAAGATATGCATAAATTTAAATAAAATCCACACACACACAAATACGCATAAACACAGCAAAAGCAATCTATAGTTTAATCTTTAGGTAAATGTAATCTAAACTAATTAGTTAAAGTAGGAACTAAAATTTAAAAAACTTCTATTAAAAAAATTGTAATGTCCCGAGACATGACGTTAAACTGCGCTCCTTTTTGGCACTTCGGAGCTCAAAAGTGCCCATCTTCTTTTCTATCATCATGTCTGCCTTTAACCTTATATTAATTATTACATAAAACATAGTGCAAAACTAAAAGTAGATTTTAAACCTAAAATCTAAAATATCATTGTGTTGGACAGCCAAAGCAATGCAATGGTATTTTATTCATAAAGATTTCTAAAATTAGATTTAGTACATAAATAAAAAAGAAATTAATGAAGATATGCATAAATTTAACTAAAATCCACACACACACAAATACGCATCAACACAGCAAAAGCAATCTATAGTTTAATCTTAAGGTAAACGTAATCTAAACTGATTAGTCGAAGTAGGAACTAAAATTTAAAAAACTTCCATTAAAAAAATTGTAATGTCCCGAGACATGACATTAAACTGCGCTCCTGTTTGGCACTTTGGAGCTCAAAAGTGCCCATGTTCTTTTCTATTATCATGTCTGCCTATGACTTTTTATTAATAATTACATAAATCATAGTGCAAAACTAAAAGTAGATTTTAAACCTAAAATCTAAAATATCATTGTGTTGGACAGCCAAAGCAATGCAATGGTATTTTATTCATAAAGATTTCTAAAATTAGATTTAGTACATAAATAAAAAAGAAATTAATGAAGATATGCATAAATTTAAATAAAATCCACACACACACAAATACACATAAACACAGCAAAAGCAATCTATAGTTTAATCTTAAGGTAAATGTAATCTAAACTAATTAGTTAAAGTAGGAACTAAAATTTAAAAAACTTCTATTAAAAAAATTGTAATGTCCCGAGACATGACGTTAAACTGCGCTCCTGTTTGGCACTTTGGAGCTCAAAAGTGCCCATCTTCTTTTCTATCATCATGTCTGCCTTTAACCTTATATTAATTATTACATAAATCATAGTGCAAAACTAAAAGTAGATTTTAAACCTAAAATCTAAAATATCATTGTGTTGGACAGCCAAAGCAATGCAATGGTATTTTATTCATAAAGATTTCTAAAATTAGATTTAGTACATAAATAAAAAAGAAATTAATGAAGATATGCATAAATTTAACTAAAATCCACACACACACAAATACGCATAAACACAGCAAAAGCAATCTATAGTTTAATCTTAAGGTATATGTAATCTAAACTAAATAGTTAAACTAGGATATAAAATTTAAAAAACTTCTATTAAAAAAATTGTAATGTCCCGAGACATGACGTTAAACTGCGCTCCTTTTTGGCACTTCGGAGCTCAAAAGTGCCCATCTTCTTTTCTATCATCATGTCTGCCTTTAACCTTATATTAATTATTACATAAAACATAGTGCAAAACTAAAAGTAGATTTTAAACCTAAAATCTAAAATATCATTGTGTTGGACAGCCAAAGCAATGCAATGGTATTTTATTCATAAAGATTTCTAAAATTAGATTTAGTACATAAATAAAAAAGAAATTAATGAAGATATGCATAAATTTAACTAAAATCCACACACACAAATACGCATAAACACAGCAAAAGCAATCTATAGTTTAATCTTAAGGTAAACGTAATCTAAACTGATTAGTCAAAGTGGGAACTAAAATTTAAAAAACTTCCATTAAAAAAATTGTAATGTCCCGAGACATGACATTAAACTGCGCTCCTGTTTGGCACTTTGGAGCTCAAAAGTGCCCATCTTCTTTTCTATCATCATGTCTGCCTTTAACCTTATATTAATTATTACATAAATCATAGTGCAAAACTAAAAGTAGATTTTAAACCTAAAATCTAAAATATCATTGTGTTGGACAGCCAAAGCAATGCAATGGTATTTTATTCATAAAGATTTCTAAAATTAGATTTATTACATAAATAAAAAAGAAATTAATGAAGATATGCATAAATTTAACTAAAATCCACACACACACAAATACGCATCAACACAGCAAAAGCAATCTATAGTTTAATCTTAAGGTAAACGTAATCTAAACTGATTAGTCGAAGTAGGAACTAAAATTTAAAAAACTTCCATTAAAAAAATTGTAATGTCCCGAGACATGACATTAAACTGCGCTCCTGTTTGGCACTTTGGAGCTCAAAAGTGCCCATCTTCTTTTCTATTATCATGTCTGCCTATGACTTTTTATTAATAATTACATAAATCATAGTGCAAAACTAAAAGTAGATTTTAAACCTAAAATCTAAAATATCATTGTGTTGGACAGCCAAAGCAATGCAATGGTATTTTATTCATAAAGATTTCTAAAATTAGATTTAGTACATAAATAAAAAAGAAATTAATGAAGATATGCATAAATTTAACTAAAATCCACACACACACAAATACGCATAAACACAGCAAAAGCAATCTATAGTTTAATCTTAAGGTATATGTAATCTAAACTAAATAGTTAAACTAGGATATAAAATTTAAAAAACTTCTATTAAAAAAATTGTAATGTCCCGAGACATGACGTTAAACTGCGCTCCTTTTTGGCACTTCGGAGCTCAAAAGTGCCCATCTTCTTTTCTATCATCATGTCTGCCTTTAACCTTATATTAATTATTACATAAAACATAGTGCAAAACTAAAAGTAGATTTTAAACCTAAAATCTAAAATATCATTGTGTTGGACAGCCAAAGCAATGCAATGGTATTTTATTCATAAAGATTTCTAAAATTAGATTTAGTACATAAATAAAAAAGAAATTAATGAAGATATGCATAAATTTAACTAAAATCCACACACACAAATACGCATAAACACAGCAAAAGCAATCTATAGTTTAATCTTAAGGTAAACGTAATCTAAACTGATTAGTCAAAGTAGGAACTAAAATTTAAAAAACTTCCATTAAAAAAATTGTAATGTCCCGAGACATGACATTAAACTGCGCTCCTGTTTGGCACTTTGGAGCTCAAAAGTGCCCATCTTCTTTTCTATCATCATGTCTGCCTTTAACCTTATATTAATTATTACATAAATCATAGTGCAAAACTAAAAGTAGATTTTAAACCTAAAATCTAAAATATCATTGTGTTGGACAGCCAAAGCAATGCAATGGTATTTTATTCATAAAGATTTCTAAAATTAGATTTAGTACATAAATAAAAAAGAAATTAATGAAGATATGCATAAATTTAAATAAAATCCACACACACACAAATACGCATAAACACAGCAAAAGCAATCTATAGTTTAATCTTTAGGTAAATGTAATCTAAACTAATTAGTTAAAGTAGGAACTAAAATTTAAAAAACTTCTATTAAAAAAATTGTAATGTCCCGAGACATGACGTTAAACTGCGCTCCTTTTTGGCACTTCGGAGCTCAAAAGTGCCCATCTTCTTTTCTATCATCATGTCTGCCTTTAACCTTATATTAATTATTACATAAAACATAGTGCAAAACTAAAAGTAGATTTTAAACCTAAAATCTAAAATATCATTGTGTTGGACAGCCAAAGCAATGCAATGGTATTTTATTCATAAAGATTTCTAAAATTAGATTTAGTACATAAATAAAAAAGAAATTAATGAAGATATGCATAAATTTAACTAAAATCCACACACACACAAATACGCATCAACACAGCAAAAGCAATCTATAGTTTAATCTTAAGGTAAACGTAATCTAAACTGATTAGTCGAAGTAGGAACTAAAATTTAAAAAACTTCCATTAAAAAAATTGTAATGTCCCGAGACATGACATTAAACTGCGCTCCTGTTTGGCACTTTGGAGCTCAAAAGTGCCCATGTTCTTTTCTATTATCATGTCTGCCTATGACTTTTTATTAATAATTACATAAATCATAGTGCAAAACTAAAAGTAGATTTTAAACCTAAAATCTAAAATATCATTGTGTTGGACAGCCAAAGCAATGCAATGGTATTTTATTCATAAAGATTTCTAAAATTAGATTTAGTACATAAATAAAAAAGAAATTAATGAAGATATGCATAAATTTAAATAAAATCCACACACACACAAATACACATAAACACAGCAAAAGCAATCTATAGTTTAATCTTAAGGTAAATGTAATCTAAACTAATTAGTTAAAGTAGGAACTAAAATTTAAAAAACTTCTATTAAAAAAATTGTAATGTCCCGAGACATGACGTTAAACTGCGCTCCTGTTTGGCACTTTGGAGCTCAAAAGTGCCCATCTTCTTTTCTATCATCATGTCTGCCTTTAACCTTATATTAATTATTACATAAATCATAGTGCAAAACTAAAAGTAGATTTTAAACCTAAAATCTAAAATATCATTGTGTTGGACAGCCAAAGCAATGCAATGGTATTTTATTCATAAAGATTTCTAAAATTAGATTTAGTACATAAATAAAAAAGAAATTAATGAAGATATGCATAAATTTAACTAAAATCCACACACACACAAATACGCATAAACACAGCAAAAGCAATCTATAGTTTAATCTTAAGGTATATGTAATCTAAACTAAATAGTTAAACTAGGATATAAAATTTAAAAAACTTCTATTAAAAAAATTGTAATGTCCCGAGACATGACGTTAAACTGCGCTCCTTTTTGGCACTTCGGAGCTCAAAAGTGCCCATCTTCTTTTCTATCATCATGTCTGCCTTTAACCTTATATTAATTATTACATAAAACATAGTGCAAAACTAAAAGTAGATTTTAAACCTAAAATCTAAAATATCATTGTGTTGGACAGCCAAAGCAATGCAATGGTATTTTATTCATAAAGATTTCTAAAATTAGATTTAGTACATAAATAAAAAAGAAATTAATGAAGATATGCATAAATTTAACTAAAATCCACACACACAAATACGCATAAACACAGCAAAAGCAATCTATAGTTTAATCTTAAGGTAAACGTAATCTAAACTGATTAGTCAAAGTAGGAACTAAAATTTAAAAAACTTCCATTAAAAAAATTGTAATGTCCCGAGACATGACATTAAACTGCGCTCCTGTTTGGCACTTTGGAGCTCAAAAGTGCCCATCTTCTTTTCTATCATCATGTCTGCCTTTAACCTTATATTAATTATTACATAAATCATAGTGCAAAACTAAAAGTAGATTTTAAACCTAAAATCTAAAATATCATTGTGTTGGACAGCCAAAGCAATGCAATGGTATTTTATTCATAAAGATTTCTAAAATTAGATTTATTACATAAATAAAAAAGAAATTAATGAAGATATGCATAAATTTAACTAAAATCCACACACACACAAATACGCATCAACACAGCAAAAGCAATCTATAGTTTAATCTTAAGGTAAACGTAATCTAAACTGATTAGTCGAAGTAGGAACTAAAATTTAAAAAACTTCCATTAAAAAAATTGTAATGTCCCGAGACATGACATTAAACTGCGCTCCTGTTTGGCACTTTGGAGCTCAAAAGTGCCCATCTTCTTTTCTATTATCATGTCTGCCTATGACTTTTTATTAATAATTACATAAATCATAGTGCAAAACTAAAAGTAGATTTTAAACCTAAAATCTAAAATATCATTGTGTTGGACAGCCAAAGCAATGCAATGGTATTTTATTCATAAAGATTTCTAAAATTAGATTTAGTACATAAATAAAAAAGAAATTAATGAAGATATGCATAAATTTAACTAAAATCCACACACACACAAATACGCATAAACACAGCAAAAGCAATCTATAGTTTAATCTTAAGGTATATGTAATCTAAACTAAATAGTTAAACTAGGATATAAAATTTAAAAAACTTCTATTAAAAAAATTGTAATGTCCCGAGACATGACGTTAAACTGCGCTCCTTTTTGGCACTTCGGAGCTCAAAAGTGCCCATCTTCTTTTCTATCATCATGTCTGCCTTTAACCTTATATTAATTATTACATAAAACATAGTGCAAAACTAAAAGTAGATTTTAAACCTAAAATCTAAAATATCATTGTGTTGGACAGCCAAAGCAATGCAATGGTATTTTATTCATAAAGATTTCTAAAATTAGATTTAGTACATAAATAAAAAAGAAATTAATGAAGATATGCATAAATTTAACTAAAATCCACACACACAAATACGCATAAACACAGCAAAAGCAATCTATAGTTTAATCTTAAGGTAAACGTAATCTAAACTGATTAGTCAAAGTAGGAACTAAAATTTAAAAAACTTCCATTAAAAAAATTGTAATGTCCCGAGACATGACATTAAACTGCGCTCCTGTTTGGCACTTTGGAGCTCAAAAGTGCCCATCTTCTTTTCTATCATCATGTCTGCCTTTAACCTTATATTAATTATTACATAAATCATAGTGCAAAACTAAAAGTAGATTTTAAACCTAAAATCTAAAATATCATTGTGTTGGACAGCCAAAGCAATGCAATGGTATTTTATTCATAAAGATTTCTAAAATTAGATTTAGTACATAAATAAAAAAGAAATTAATGAAGATATGCATAAATTTAAATAAAATCCACACACACACAAATACGCATAAACACAGCAAAAGCAATCTATAGTTTAATCTTTAGGTAAATGTAATCTAAACTAATTAGTTAAAGTAGGAACTAAAATTTAAAAAACTTCTATTAAAAAAATTGTAATGTCCCGAGACATGACGTTAAACTGCGCTCCTTTTTGGCACTTCGGAGCTCAAAAGTGCCCATCTTCTTTTCTATCATCATGTCTGCCTTTAACCTTATATTAATTATTACATAAAACATAGTGCAAAACTAAAAGTAGATTTTAAACCTAAAATCTAAAATATCATTGTGTTGGACAGCCAAAGCAATGCAATGGTATTTTATTCATAAAGATTTCTAAAATTAGATTTAGTACATAAATAAAAAAGAAATTAATGAAGATATGCATAAATTTAACTAAAATCCACACACACACAAATACGCATCAACACAGCAAAAGCAATCTATAGTTTAATCTTAAGGTAAACGTAATCTAAACTGATTAGTCGAAGTAGGAACTAAAATTTAAAAAACTTCCATTAAAAAAATTGTAATGTCCCGAGACATGACATTAAACTGCGCTCCTGTTTGGCACTTTGGAGCTCAAAAGTGCCCATCTTCTTTTCTATTATCATGTCTGCCTATAACTTTTTATTAATAATTACATAAATCATAGTGCAAAACTAAAAGTAGATTTTAAACCTAAAATCTAAAATATCATTGTGTTGGACAGCCAAAGCAATGCAATGGTATTTTATTCATAAAGATTTCTAAAATTAGATTTAGTACATAAATAAAAAAGAAATTAATGAAGATATGCATAAATTTAACTAAAATCCACACACACAAATACGCATAAACACAGCAAAAGCAATCTATAGTTTAATCTTAAGGTAAACGTAATCTAAACTGATTAGTCAAAGTAGGAACTAAAATTTAAAAAACTTCCATTAAAAAAATTGTAATGTCCCGAGACATGACATTAAACTGCGCTCCTGTTTGGCACTTTGGAGCTCAAAAGTGCCCATCTTCTTTTCTATCATCATGTCTGCCTTTAACCTTATATTAATTATTACATAAATCATAGTGCAAAACTAAAAGTAGATTTTAAACCTAAAATCTAAAATATCATTGTGTTGGACAGCCAAAGCAATGCAATGGTATTTTATTCATAAAGATTTCTAAAATTAGATTTAGTACATAAATAAAAAAGAAATTAATGAAGATATGCATAAATTTAAATAAAATCCACACACACACAAATACGCATAAACACAGCAAAAGCAATCTATAGTTTAATCTTTAGGTAAATGTAATCTAAACTAATTAGTTAAAGTAGGAACTAAAATTTAAAAAACTTCTATTAAAAAAATTGTAATGTCCCGAGACATGACGTTAAACTGCGCTCCTTTTTGGCACTTCGGAGCTCAAAAGTGCCCATCTTCTTTTCTATCATCATGTCTGCCTTTAACCTTATATTAATTATTACATAAAACATAGTGCAAAACTAAAAGTAGATTTTAAACCTAAAATCTAAAATATCATTGTGTTGGACAGCCAAAGCAATGCAATGGTATTTTATTCATAAAGATTTCTAAAATTAGATTTAGTACATAAATAAAAAAGAAATTAATGAAGATATGCATAAATTTAACTAAAATCCACACACACACAAATACGCATCAACACAGCAAAAGCAATCTATAGTTTAATCTTAAGGTAAACGTAATCTAAACTGATTAGTCGAAGTAGGAACTAAAATTTAAAAAACTTCCATTAAAAAAATTGTAATGTCCCGAGACATGACATTAAACTGCGCTCCTGTTTGGCACTTTGGAGCTCAAAAGTGCCCATGTTCTTTTCTATTATCATGTCTGCCTATGACTTTTTATTAATAATTACATAAATCATAGTGCAAAACTAAAAGTAGATTTTAAACCTAAAATCTAAAATATCATTGTGTTGGACAGCCAAAGCAATGCAATGGTATTTTATTCATAAAGATTTCTAAAATTAGATTTAGTACATAAATAAAAAAGAAATTAATGAAGATATGCATAAATTTAAATAAAATCCACACACACACAAATACACATAAACACAGCAAAAGCAATCTATAGTTTAATCTTAAGGTAAATGTAATCTAAACTAATTAGTTAAAGTAGGAACTAAAATTTAAAAAACTTCTATTAAAAAAATTGTAATGTCCCGAGACATGACGTTAAACTGCGCTCCTGTTTGGCACTTTGGAGCTCAAAAGTGCCCATCTTCTTTTCTATCATCATGTCTGCCTTTAACCTTATATTAATTATTACATAAATCATAGTGCAAAACTAAAAGTAGATTTTAAACCTAAAATCTAAAATATCATTGTGTTGGACAGCCAAAGCAATGCAATGGTATTTTATTCATAAAGATTTCTAAAATTAGATTTAGTACATAAATAAAAAAGAAATTAATGAAGATATGCATAAATTTAACTAAAATCCACACACACACAAATACGCATAAACACAGCAAAAGCAATCTATAGTTTAATCTTAAGGTATATGTAATCTAAACTAAATAGTTAAACTAGGATATAAAATTTAAAAAACTTCTATTAAAAAAATTGTAATGTCCCGAGACATGACGTTAAACTGCGCTCCTTTTTGGCACTTCGGAGCTCAAAAGTGCCCATCTTCTTTTCTATCATCATGTCTGCCTTTAACCTTATATTAATTATTACATAAAACATAGTGCAAAACTAAAAGTAGATTTTAAACCTAAAATCTAAAATATCATTGTGTTGGACAGCCAAAGCAATGCAATGGTATTTTATTCATAAAGATTTCTAAAATTAGATTTAGTACATAAATAAAAAAGAAATTAATGAAGATATGCATAAATTTAACTAAAATCCACACACACAAATACGCATAAACACAGCAAAAGCAATCTATAGTTTAATCTTAAGGTAAACGTAATCTAAACTGATTAGTCAAAGTAGGAACTAAAATTTAAAAAACTTCCATTAAAAAAATTGTAATGTCCCGAGACATGACATTAAACTGCGCTCCTGTTTGGCACTTTGGAGCTCAAAAGTGCCCATCTTCTTTTCTATCATCATGTCTGCCTTTAACCTTATATTAATTATTACATAAATCATAGTGCAAAACTAAAAGTAGATTTTAAACCTAAAATCTAAAATATCATTGTGTTGGACAGCCAAAGCAATGCAATGGTATTTTATTCATAAAGATTTCTAAAATTAGATTTATTACATAAATAAAAAAGAAATTAATGAAGATATGCATAAATTTAACTAAAATCCACACACACACAAATACGCATCAACACAGCAAAAGCAATCTATAGTTTAATCTTAAGGTAAACGTAATCTAAACTGATTAGTCGAAGTAGGAACTAAAATTTAAAAAACTTCCATTAAAAAAATTGTAATGTCCCGAGACATGACATTAAACTGCGCTCCTGTTTGGCACTTTGGAGCTCAAAAGTGCCCATCTTCTTTTCTATTATCATGTCTGCCTATGACTTTTTATTAATAATTACATAAATCATAGTGCAAAACTAAAAGTAGATTTTAAACCTAAAATCTAAAATATCATTGTGTTGGACAGCCAAAGCAATGCAATGGTATTTTATTCATAAAGATTTCTAAAATTAGATTTAGTACATAAATAAAAAAGAAATTAATGAAGATATGCATAAATTTAACTAAAATCCACACACACACAAATACGCATAAACACAGCAAAAGCAATCTATAGTTTAATCTTAAGGTATATGTAATCTAAACTAAATAGTTAAACTAGGATATAAAATTTAAAAAACTTCTATTAAAAAAATTGTAATGTCCCGAGACATGACGTTAAACTGCGCTCCTTTTTGGCACTTCGGAGCTCAAAAGTGCCCATCTTCTTTTCTATCATCATGTCTGCCTTTAACCTTATATTAATTATTACATAAAACATAGTGCAAAACTAAAAGTAGATTTTAAACCTAAAATCTAAAATATCATTGTGTTGGACAGCCAAAGCAATGCAATGGTATTTTATTCATAAAGATTTCTAAAATTAGATTTAGTACATAAATAAAAAAGAAATTAATGAAGATATGCATAAATTTAACTAAAATCCACACACACAAATACGCATAAACACAGCAAAAGCAATCTATAGTTTAATCTTAAGGTAAACGTAATCTAAACTGATTAGTCAAAGTAGGAACTAAAATTTAAAAAACTTCCATTAAAAAAATTGTAATGTCCCGAGACATGACATTAAACTGCGCTCCTGTTTGGCACTTTGGAGCTCAAAAGTGCCCATCTTCTTTTCTATCATCATGTCTGCCTTTAACCTTATATTAATTATTACATAAATCATAGTGCAAAACTAAAAGTAGATTTTAAACCTAAAATCTAAAATATCATTGTGTTGGACAGCCAAAGCAATGCAATGGTATTTTATTCATAAAGATTTCTAAAATTAGATTTAGTACATAAATAAAAAAGAAATTAATGAAGATATGCATAAATTTAAATAAAATCCACACACACACAAATACGCATAAACACAGCAAAAGCAATCTATAGTTTAATCTTTAGGTAAATGTAATCTAAACTAATTAGTTAAAGTAGGAACTAAAATTTAAAAAACTTCTATTAAAAAAATTGTAATGTCCCGAGACATGACGTTAAACTGCGCTCCTTTTTGGCACTTCGGAGCTCAAAAGTGCCCATCTTCTTTTCTATCATCATGTCTGCCTTTAACCTTATATTAATTATTACATAAAACATAGTGCAAAACTAAAAGTAGATTTTAAACCTAAAATCTAAAATATCATTGTGTTGGACAGCCAAAGCAATGCAATGGTATTTTATTCATAAAGATTTCTAAAATTAGATTTAGTACATAAATAAAAAAGAAATTAATGAAGATATGCATAAATTTAACTAAAATCCACACACACACAAATACGCATCAACACAGCAAAAGCAATCTATAGTTTAATCTTAAGGTAAACGTAATCTAAACTGATTAGTCGAAGTAGGAACTAAAATTTAAAAAACTTCCATTAAAAAAATTGTAATGTCCCGAGACATGACATTAAACTGCGCTCCTGTTTGGCACTTTGGAGCTCAAAAGTGCCCATCTTCTTTTCTATTATCATGTCTGCCTATAACTTTTTATTAATAATTACATAAATCATAGTGCAAAACTAAAAGTAGATTTTAAACCTAAAATCTAAAATATCATTGTGTTGGACAGCCAAAGCAATGCAATGGTATTTTATTCATAAAGATTTCTAAAATTAGATTTAGTACATAAATAAAAAAGAAATTAATGAAGATATGCATAAATTTAAATAAAATCCACACACACACAAATACGCATAAACACAGCAAAAGCAATCTATAGTTTAATCTTAAGGTATATGTAATCTAAACTAAATAGTTAAACTAGGATATAAAATTTAAAAAACTTCTATTAAAAAAATTGTAATGTCCCGAGACATGACGTTAAACTGCGCTCCTTTTTGGCACTTCGGAGCTCAAAAGTGCCCATCTTCTTTTCTATCATCATGTCTGCCTTTAACCTTATATTAATTATTACATAAAACATAGTGCAAAACTAAAAGTAGATTTTAAACCTAAAATCTAAAATATCATTGTGTTGGACAGCCAAAGCAATGCAATGGTATTTTATTTATAAAGATTTCTAAAATTAGATTTAGTACATAAATAAAAAAGAAATTAATGAAGATATGCATAAATTTAACTAAAATCCACACACACAAATACGCATAAACACAGCAAAAGCAATCTATAGTTTAATCTTAAGGTAAACGTAATCTAAACTGATTAGTCAAAGTAGGAACTAAAATTTAAAAAACTTCCATTAAAAAAATTGTAATGTCCCGAGACATGACATTAAACTGCGCTCCTGTTTGGCACTTTGGAGCTCAAAAGTGCCCATCTTCTTTTCTATCATCATGTCTGCCTTTAACCTTATATTAATTATTACATAAATCATAGTGCAAAACTAAAAGTAGATTTTAAACCTAAAATCTAAAATATCATTGTGTTGGACAGCCAAAGCAATGCAATGGTATTTTATTCATAAAGATTTCTAAAATTAGATTTAGTACATAAATAAAAAAGAAATTAATGAAGATATGCATAAATTTAAATAAAATCCACACACACACAAATACGCATAAACACAGCAAAAGCAATCTATAGTTTAATCTTTAGGTAAATGTAATCTAAACTAATTAGTTAAAGTAGGAACTAAAATTTAAAAAACTTCTATTAAAAAAATTGTAATGTCCCGAGACATGACGTTAAACTGCGCTCCTTTTTGGCACTTCGGAGCTCAAAAGTGCCCATCTTCTTTTCTATCATCATGTCTGCCTTTAACCTTATATTAATTATTACATAAATCATAGTGCAAAACTAAAAGTAGATTTTAAACCTAAAATCTAAAATATCATTGTGTTGGACAGCCAAAGCAATGCAATGGTATTTTATTCATAAAGATTTCTAAAATTAGATTTAGTACATAAATAAAAAAGAAATTAATGAAGATATGCATAAATTTAAATAAAATCCACACACACACAAATACGCATAAACACAGCAAAAGCAATCTATAGTTTAATCTTTAGGTAAATGTAATCTAAACTAATTAGTTAAAGTAGGAACTAAAATTTAAAAAACTTCTATTAAAAAAATTGTAATGTCCCGAGACATGACGTTAAACTGCGCTCCTTTTTGGCACTTCGGAGCTCAAAAGTGCCCATCTTCTTTTCTATCATCATGTCTGCCTTTAACCTTATATTAATTATTACATAAAACATAGTGCAAAACTAAAAGTAGATTTTAAACCTAAAATCTAAAATATCATTGTGTTGGACAGCCAAAGCAATGCAATGGTATTTTATTCATAAAGATTTCTAAAATTAGATTTAGTACATAAATAAAAAAGAAATTAATGAAGATATGCATAAATTTAACTAAAATCCACACACACACAAATACGCATCAACACAGCAAAAGCAATCTATAGTTTAATCTTAAGGTAAACGTAATCTAAACTGATTAGTCGAAGTAGGAACTAAAATTTAAAAAACTTCCATTAAAAAAATTGTAATGTCCCGAGACATGACATTAAACTGCGCTCCTGTTTGGCACTTTGGAGCTCAAAAGTGCCCATGTTCTTTTCTATTATCATGTCTGCCTATGACTTTTTATTAATAATTACATAAATCATAGTGCAAAACTAAAAGTAGATTTTAAACCTAAAATCTAAAATATCATTGTGTTGGACAGCCAAAGCAATGCAATGGTATTTTATTCATAAAGATTTCTAAAATTAGATTTAGTACATAAATAAAAAAGAAATTAATGAAGATATGCATAAATTTAAATAAAATCCACACACACACAAATACACATAAACACAGCAAAAGCAATCTATAGTTTAATCTTAAGG
This sequence comes from Biomphalaria pfeifferi, assembly GCA_030265305.1. Taxonomy (NCBI): domain Eukaryota; kingdom Metazoa; phylum Mollusca; class Gastropoda; family Planorbidae; genus Biomphalaria; species Biomphalaria pfeifferi. The sequence continues at coordinate 219,569 of JASAOG010000199.1, read as the reverse complement.
TAAATGTAATCTAAACTAATTAGTTAAAGTAGGAACTAAAATTTAAAAAACTTCTATTAAAAAAATTGTAATGTCCCGAGACATGACGTTAAACTGCGCTCCTGTTTGGCACTTTGGAGCTCAAAAGTGCCCATCTTCTTTTCTATCATCATGTCTGCCTTTAACCTTATATTAATTATTACATAAATCATAGTGCAAAACTAAAAGTAGATTTTAAACCTAAAATCTAAAATATCATTGTGTTGGACAGCCAAAGCAATGCAATGGTATTTTATTCATAAAGATTTCTAAAATTAGATTTAGTACATAAATAAAAAAGAAATTAATGAAGATATGCATAAATTTAACTAAAATCCACACACACACAAATACGCATAAACACAGCAAAAGCAATCTATAGTTTAATCTTAAGGTATATGTAATCTAAACTAAATAGTTAAACTAGGATATAAAATTTAAAAAACTTCTATTAAAAAAATTGTAATGTCCCGAGACATGACGTTAAACTGCGCTCCTTTTTGGCACTTCGGAGCTCAAAAGTGCCCATCTTCTTTTCTATCATCATGTCTGCCTTTAACCTTATATTAATTATTACATAAAACATAGTGCAAAACTAAAAGTAGATTTTAAACCTAAAATCTAAAATATCATTGTGTTGGACAGCCAAAGCAATGCAATGGTATTTTATTCATAAAGATTTCTAAAATTAGATTTAGTACATAAATAAAAAAGAAATTAATGAAGATATGCATAAATTTAACTAAAATCCACACACACAAATACGCATAAACACAGCAAAAGCAATCTATAGTTTAATCTTAAGGTAAACGTAATCTAAACTGATTAGTCAAAGTAGGAACTTAAATTTAAAAAACTTCCATTAAAAAAATTGTAATGTCCCGAGACATGACATTAAACTGCGCTCCTGTTTGGCACTTTGGAGCTCAAAAGTGCCCATCTTCTTTTCTATCATCATGTCTGCCTTTAACCTTATATTAATTATTACATAAATCATAGTGCAAAACTAAAAGTAGATTTTAAACCTAAAATCTAAAATATCATTGTGTTGGACAGCCAAAGCAATGCAATGGTATTTTATTCATAAAGATTTCTAAAATTAGATTTATTACATAAATAAAAAAGAAATTAATGAAGATATGCATAAATTTAACTAAAATCCACACACACACAAATACGCATCAACACAGCAAAAGCAATCTATAGTTTAATCTTAAGGTAAACGTAATCTAAACTGATTAGTCGAAGTAGGAACTAAAATTTAAAAAACTTCCATTAAAAAAATTGTAATGTCCCGAGACATGACATTAAACTGCGCTCCTGTTTGGCACTTTGGAGCTCAAAAGTGCCCATCTTCTTTTCTATTATCATGTCTGCCTATGACTTTTTATTAATAATTACATAAATCATAGTGCAAAACTAAAAGTAGATTTTAAACCTAAAATCTAAAATATCATTGTGTTGGACAGCCAAAGCAATGCAATGGTATTTTATTCATAAAGATTTCTAAAATTAGATTTAGTACATAAATAAAAAAGAAATTAATGAAGATATGCATAAATTTAACTAAAATCCACACACACACAAATACGCATAAACACAGCAAAAGCAATCTATAGTTTAATCTTAAGGTATATGTAATCTAAACTAAATAGTTAAACTAGGATATAAAATTTAAAAAACTTCTATTAAAAAAATTGTAATGTCCCGAGACATGACGTTAAACTGCGCTCCTTTTTGGCACTTCGGAGCTCAAAAGTGCCCATCTTCTTTTCTATCATCATGTCTGCCTTTAACCTTATATTAATTATTACATAAAACATAGTGCAAAACTAAAAGTAGATTTTAAACCTAAAATCTAAAATATCATTGTGTTGGACAGCCAAAGCAATGCAATGGTATTTTATTCATAAAGATTTCTAAAATTAGATTTAGTACATAAATAAAAAAGAAATTAATGAAGATATGCATAAATTTAACTAAAATCCACACACACAAATACGCATAAACACAGCAAAAGCAATCTATAGTTTAATCTTAAGGTAAACGTAATCTAAACTGATTAGTCAAAGTAGGAACTAAAATTTAAAAAACTTCCATTAAAAAAATTGTAATGTCCCGAGACATGACATTAAACTGCGCTCCTGTTTGGCACTTTGGAGCTCAAAAGTGCCCATCTTCTTTTCTATCATCATGTCTGCCTTTAACCTTATATTAATTATTACATAAATCATAGTGCAAAACTAAAAGTAGATTTTAAACCTAAAATCTAAAATATCATTGTGTTGGACAGCCAAAGCAATGCAATGGTATTTTATTCATAAAGATTTCTAAAATTAGATTTAGTACATAAATAAAAAAGAAATTAATGAAGATATGCATAAATTTAAATAAAATCCACACACACACAAATACGCATAAACACAGCAAAAGCAATCTATAGTTTAATCTTTAGGTAAATGTAATCTAAACTAATTAGTTAAAGTAGGAACTAAAATTTAAAAAACTTCTATTAAAAAAATTGTAATGTCCCGAGACATGACGTTAAACTGCGCTCCTTTTTGGCACTTCGGAGCTCAAAAGTGCCCATCTTCTTTTCTATCATCATGTCTGCCTTTAACCTTATATTAATTATTACATAAAACATAGTGCAAAACTAAAAGTAGATTTTAAACCTAAAATCTAAAATATCATTGTGTTGGACAGCCAAAGCAATGCAATGGTATTTTATTCATAAAGATTTCTAAAATTAGATTTAGTACATAAATAAAAAAGAAATTAATGAAGATATGCATAAATTTAACTAAAATCCACACACACACAAATACGCATCAACACAGCAAAAGCAATCTATAGTTTAATCTTAAGGTAAACGTAATCTAAACTGATTAGTCGAAGTAGGAACTAAAATTTAAAAAACTTCCATTAAAAAAATTGTAATGTCCCGAGACATGACATTAAACTGCGCTCCTGTTTGGCACTTTGGAGCTCAAAAGTGCCCATCTTCTTTTCTATTATCATGTCTGCCTATAACTTTTTATTAATAATTACATAAATCATAGTGCAAAACTAAAAGTAGATTTTAAACCTAAAATCTAAAATATCATTGTGTTGGACAGCCAAAGCAATGCAATGGTATTTTATTCATAAAGATTTCTAAAATTAGATTTAGTACATAAATAAAAAAGAAATTAATGAAGATATGCATAAATTTAAATAAAATCCACACACACACAAATACGCATAAACACAGCAAAAGCAATCTATAGTTTAATCTTAAGGTATATGTAATCTAAACTAAATAGTTAAACTAGGATATAAAATTTAAAAAACTTCTATTAAAAAAATTGTAATGTCCCGAGACATGACGTTAAACTGCGCTCCTTTTTGGCACTTCGGAGCTCAAAAGTGCCCATCTTCTTTTCTATCATCATGTCTGCCTTTAACCTTATATTAATTATTACATAAAACATAGTGCAAAACTAAAAGTAGATTTTAAACCTAAAATCTAAAATATCATTGTGTTGGACAGCCAAAGCAATGCAATGGTATTTTATTTATAAAGATTTCTAAAATTAGATTTAGTACATAAATAAAAAAGAAATTAATGAAGATATGCATAAATTTAACTAAAATCCACACACACAAATACGCATAAACACAGCAAAAGCAATCTATAGTTTAATCTTAAGGTAAACGTAATCTAAACTGATTAGTCAAAGTAGGAACTAAAATTTAAAAAACTTCCATTAAAAAAATTGTAATGTCCCGAGACATGACATTAAACTGCGCTCCTGTTTGGCACTTTGGAGCTCAAAAGTGCCCATCTTCTTTTCTATCATCATGTCTGCCTTTAACCTTATATTAATTATTACATAAATCATAGTGCAAAACTAAAAGTAGATTTTAAACCTAAAATCTAAAATATCATTGTGTTGGACAGCCAAAGCAATGCAATGGTATTTTATTCATAAAGATTTCTAAAATTAGATTTATTACATAAATAAAAAAGAAATTAATGAAGATATGCATAAATTTAACTAAAATCCACACACACACAAATACGCATCAACACAGCAAAAGCAATCTATAGTTTAATCTTAAGGTAAACGTAATCTAAACTGATTAGTCGAAGTAGGAACTAAAATTTAAAAAACTTCCATTAAAAAAATTGTAATGTCCCGAGACATGACATTAAACTGCGCTCCTGTTTGGCACTTTGGAGCTCAAAAGTGCCCATCTTCTTTTCTATTATCATGTCTGCCTATGACTTTTTATTAATAATTACATAAATCATAGTGCAAAACTAAAAGTAGATTTTAAACCTAAAATCTAAAATATCATTGTGTTGGACAGCCAAAGCAATGCAATGGTATTTTATTCATAAAGATTTCTAAAATTAGATTTAGTACATAAATAAAAAAGAAATTAATGAAGATATGCATAAATTTAAATAAAATCCACACACACACAAAAACGCATAAACACAGCAAAAGCAATCTATAGTTTAATCTTAAGGTAAATGTAATCTAAACTAATTAGTTAAAGTAGGAACTAAAATTTAAAAAACTTCTATTAAAAAAATTGTAATGTCCCGAGACATGACGTTAAACTGCGCTCCTTTTTGGCACTTCGGAGCTCAAAAGTGCCCATCTTCTTTTCTATCATCATGTCTGCCTTTAACCTTATATTAATTATTACATAAAACATAGTACAAAACTAAAAGTAGATTTTAAACCTAAAATCTAAAATATCATTGTGTTGGACAGCCAAAGCAATGCAATGGTATTTTATTCATAAAGATTTCTAAAATTAGATTTAGTACATAAATAAAAAAGAAATTAATGAAGATATGCATAAATTTAACTAAAATCCACACACACAAATACGCATAAACACAGCAAAAGCAATCTATAGTTTAATCTTAAGGTAAACGTAATCTAAACTGATTAGTCAAAGTAGGAACTAAAATTTAAAAAACTTCCATTAAAAAAATTGTAATGTCCCGAGACATGACATTAAACTGCGCTCCTGTTTGGCACTTTGGAGCTCAAAAGTGCCCATGTTCTTTTCTATTATCATGTCTGCCTATGACTTTTTATTAATAATTACATAAATCATAGTGCAAAACTAAAAGTAGATTTTAAACCTAAAATCTAAAATATCATTGTGTTGGACAGCCAAAGCAATGCAATGGTATTTTATTCATAAAGATTTCTAAAATTAGATTTAGTACATAAATAAAAAAGAAATTAATGAAGATATGCATAAATTTAAATAAAATCCACACACACACAAATACACATAAACACAGCAAAAGCAATCTATAGTTTAATCTTAAGGTAAATGTAATCTAAACTAATTAGTTAAAGTAGGAACTAAAATTTAAAAAACTTCTATTAAAAAAATTGTAATGTCCCGAGACATGACGTTAAACTGCGCTCCTGTTTGGCACTTTGGAGCTCAAAAGTGCCCATCTTCTTTTCTATCATCATGTCTGCCTTTAACCTTATATTAATTATTACATAAATCATAGTGCAAAACTAAAAGTAGATTTTAAACCTAAAATCTAAAATATCATTGTGTTGGACAGCCAAAGCAATGCAATGGTATTTTATTCATAAAGATTTCTAAAATTAGATTTAGTACATAAATAAAAAAGAAATTAATGAAGATATGCATAAATTTAACTAAAATCCACACACACACAAATACGCATAAACACAGCAAAAGCAATCTATAGTTTAATCTTAAGGTATATGTAATCTAAACTAAATAGTTAAACTAGGATATAAAATTTAAAAAACTTCTATTAAAAAAATTGTAATGTCCCGAGACATGACGTTAAACTGCGCTCCTTTTTGGCACTTCGGAGCTCAAAAGTGCCCATCTTCTTTTCTATCATCATGTCTGCCTTTAACCTTATATTAATTATTACATAAAACATAGTGCAAAACTAAAAGTAGATTTTAAACCTAAAATCTAAAATATCATTGTGTTGGACAGCCAAAGCAATGCAATGGTATTTTATTCATAAAGATTTCTAAAATTAGATTTAGTACATAAATAAAAAAGAAATTAATGAAGATATGCATAAATTTAACTAAAATCCACACACACAAATACGCATAAACACAGCAAAAGCAATCTATAGTTTAATCTTAAAGTAAACGTAATCTAAACTGATTAGTCAAAGTAGGAACTAAAATTTAAAAAACTTCCATTAAAAAAATTGTAATGTCCCGAGACATGACATTAAACTGCGCTCCTGTTTGGCACTTTGGAGCTCAAAAGTGCCCATCTTCTTTTCTATCATCATGTCTGCCTTTAACCTTATATTAATTATTACATAAATCATAGTGCAAAACTAAAAGTAGATTTTAAACCTAAAATCTAAAATATCATTGTGTTGGACAGCCAAAGCAATGCAATGGTATTTTATTCATAAAGATTTCTAAAATTAGATTTATTACATAAATAAAAAAGAAATTAATGAAGATATGCATAAATTTAACTAAAATCCACACACACACAAATACGCATCAACACAGCAAAAGCAATCTATAGTTTAATCTTAAGGTAAACGTAATCTAAACTGATTAGTCGAAGTAGGAACTAAAATTTAAAAAACTTCCATTAAAAAAATTGTAATGTCCCGAGACATGACATTAAACTGCGCTCCTGTTTGGCACTTTGGAGCTCAAAAGTGCCCATCTTCTTTTCTATTATCATGTCTGCCTATGACTTTTTTTTAATAATTACATAAATCATAGTGCAAAACTAAAAGTAGATTTTAAACCTAAAATCTAAAATATCATTGTGTTGGACAGCCAAAGCAATGCAATGGTATTTTATTCATAAAGATTTCTAAAATTAGATTTAGTACATAAATAAAAAAGAAATTAATGAAGATATGCATAAATTTAACTAAAATCCACACACACACAAATACGCATAAACACACCAAAAGCAATCTATAGTTTAATCTTAAGGTAAATGTAATCTAAACTAATTAGTTAAAGTAGGAACTAAAATTTAAAAAACTTCTATTAAAAAAATTGTAATGTCCCGAGACATGACGTTAAACTGCGCTCCTTTTTGGCACTTCGGAGCTCAAAAGTGCCCATCTTCTTTTCTATCATCATGTCTGCCTTTAACCTTATATTAATTATTACATAAAACATAGTGCAAAACTAAAAGTAGATTTTAAACCTAAAATCTAAAATATCATTGTGTTGGACAGCCAAAGCAATGCAATGGTATTTTATTCATAAAGATTTCTAAAATTAGATTTAGTACATAAATAAAAAAGAAATTAATGAAGATATGCATAAATTTAACTAAAATCCACACACACAAATACGCATAAACACAGCAAAAGCAATCTATAGTTTAATCTTAAGGTAAACGTAATCTAAACTGATTAGTCAAAGTAGGAACTAAAATTTAAAAAACTTCCATTAAAAAAATTGTAATGTCCCGAGACATGACATTAAACTGCGCTCCTGTTTGGCACTTTGGAGCTCAAAAGTGCCCATCTTCTTTTCTATCATCATGTCTGCCTTTAACCTTATATTAATTATTACATAAATCATAGTGCAAAACTAAAAGTAGATTTTAAACCTAAAATCTAAAATATCATTGTGTTGGACAGCCAAAGCAATGCAATGGTATTTTATTCATAAAGATTTCTAAAATTAGATTTAGTACATAAATAAAAAAGAAATTAATGAAGATATGCATAAATTTAACTAAAATCCACACACACACAAATACGCATAAACACAGCAAAAGCAATCTATAGTTTAATCTTAAGGTAAACGTAATCTAAACTGATTAGTCGAAGTAGGAACTAAAATTTAAAAAACTTCCATTAAAAAAATTGTAATGTCCCGAGACATGACATTAAACTGCGCTCCTGTTTGGCACTTTGGAGCTCAAAAGTGCCCATCTTCTTTTCTATTATCATGTCTGCCTATGACTTTTTATTAATAATTACATAAATCATAGTGCAAAACTAAAAGTAGATTTTAAACCTAAAATCTAAAATATCATTGTGTTGGACAGCCAAAGCAATGCAATGGTATTTTATTCATAAAGATTTCTAAAATTAGATTTAGTACATAAATAAAAAAGAAATTAATGAAGATATGCATAAATTTAAATAAAATCCACACACACACAAATACGCATAAACACAGCAAAAGCAATCTTTAGTTTAATCTTAAGGTAAATGTAATCTAAACTAATTAGTTAAAGTAGGAACTAAAATTTAAAAAACTTCTATTAAAAAAATTGTAATGTCCCGAGACATGACGTTAAACTGCGCTCCTGTTTGGCACTTTGGAGCTTAAAAGTGCCCATCTTCTTTTCTATCATCATGTCTGCCTTTAACCTTATATTAATTATTACATAAATCATAGTGCAAAACTAAAAGTAGATTTTAAACCTAAAATCTAAAATATCATTGTGTTGGACAGCCAAAGCAATGCAATGGTATTTTATTCATAAAGATTTCTAAAATTAGATTTAGTACATAAATAAAAAAGAAATTAATGAAGATATGCATAAATTTAACTAAAATCCACACACACACAAATACGCATAAACACAGCAAAAGCAATCTATAGTTTAATCTTAAGGTATATGTAATCTAAACTAAATAGTTAAACTAGGATATAAAATTTAAAAAACTTCTATTAAAAAAATTGTAATGTCCCGAGACATGACGTTAAACTGCGCTCCTTTTTGGCACTTCGGAGCTCAAAAGTGCCCATCTTCTTTTCTATCATCATGTCTGCCTTTAACCTTATATTAATTATTACATAAATCATAGTGCAAAACTAAAAGTAGATTTTAAACCTAAAATCTAAAATATCATTGTGTTGGACAGCCAAAGCAATGCAATGGTATTTTATTCATAAAGGTTTTATAAAATTAGATTTAGTACATAAATAAAAAAGAAATTAATGAAGATATGCATAAATTTAAATAAAATCCACACACACACAAATACGCATAAACACAGCAAAAGCAATCTATAGCTTAATCTTAAGGTAAACGTAATCTAAACTGATTAGTCAAAGTAGGAACTAAAATTTAAAAAACTTCCATTAAAAAAATTGTAATGTCCCGAGACATGACATTAAACTGCGCTCCTGTTTGGCACTTTGGAGCTCAAAAGTGCCCATCTTCTTTTCTATCATCATGTCTGCCTTTAACCTTATATTAATTATTACATAAATCATAGTGCAAAACTAAAAGTAGATTTTAAACCTAAAATCTAAAATATCATTGTGTTGGACAGCCAAAGCAATGCAATGGTATTTTATTCATAAAGATTTCTAAAATTAGATTTAGTACATAAATAAAAAAGAAATTAATGAAGTTATGCATAAATTTAAATAAAATCCACACACACACAAATAGGCATAAACACAGCAAAAGCAATCTATAGCTTAATCTTAAGGTAAACGTAATCTAAACTGATTAGTCAAAGTAGGAACTAAAATTTTAAAAACTTCCATTAAAAAAATTGTAATGTCCCGAGACATGACATGAAACTGCGCTCCTGTTTGGCACTTTGGAGCTCAAAAGTGCCCATCTTCTTTTCTATTATCATGTCTGCCTATGACTTTATATTAATTATTACATAAAACATAGTGCAAAAACTAAAAGTAGATTTTAAACCTAAAATCTAAAATATCATTGTGTTGGACAGCCAAAGCAATGCAATGGTATTTTATACATAAAGATTTCAAAAATTAGATTTAGTACATAAATAAAAAAGATATTAATGAAGATATGCATAAATTTAACTAAAATCCACACCTACACAAATACGCATAAACACAGCAAAAGCAATCTATAGTTTAATCTTAAGGTAAACGTAATCTAAACTGATTAGTCAAAGTAGGAACTAAAATTTTAAAAACTTCCATTAAAAAAATTGTAATGTCCCGAGACATGACATTAAACTGCGCTCCTGTTTGGCACTTTGGAGCTCAAAAGTGCCCATCTTCTTTTCTATTATCATGTCTGCCTATGACTTTATATTAATTATCACATAAAACATAGTGCAAAAACTAAAAGTAGATTTTAAACCTAAAATCTAAAATATCATTGTGTTGGACAGCCAAAGCAATGCAATGGTATTTTATACAAAAAGATTTCTAAAATTAGATTTAGTACATAAATAAAAAAGAAATTAATGAAGATATGCATAAATTTAACTAAAATACCCACACACACAAATACGCATAAACACAGCAAAAGCAATCTATAGTTTAATCTTAAGGTAAATGTAATCTAAACTAATTAGTTAAAGTAGGAACTAAAATTTAAAAAACTTCTATTAAAAAAATTGTAATGTCCCGAGACATGACGTTAAACTGCACTCCTGTTTGGCACTTTGGAGCTCAAAAGTGCCCATTTTCTTTTCTATCATCATGTCTGCCTTTAACCTTATATTAATTATTACATAAATCATAGTGCAAAACTAAAAGTAGATTTTAAACCTAAAATCTAAAATATCATTGTGTTGGACAGCCAAAGCAATGCAATGGTATTTTATTCATAAAGATTTCTAAAATTAGATTTAGTACATAAATAAAAAAGAAATTAATGAAGATATGCATAAATTTAAATAAAATCCACACACACACAAATACGCATAAACACAGCAAAAGCAATCTATAGTTTAATCTTAAGGTAAACGTAATCTAAACTGATTAGTCAAAGTAGGAACTAAAATTTAAAAAACTTCCATTAAAAAAATTGTAATGTCCCGAGACATGACGTTAAACTGCGCTCCTGTTTGGCACTTTGGAGCTTAAAAGTGCCCATCTTCTTTTCTATCATCATGTCTGCCTTTAACCTTATATTAATTATTACATAAATCATAGTGCAAAACTAAAAGTAGATTTTAAACCTAAAATCTAAAATATCATTGTGTTGGACAGCCAAAGCAATGCAATGGTATTTTATTCATAAAGATTTCTAAAATTAGATTTAGTACATAAATAAAAAAGAAATTAATGAAGATATGCATAAATTTAACTAAAATCCACACACACACAAATACGCATAAACACAGCAAAAGCAATCTATAGTTTAATCTTAAGGTATATGTAATCTAAACTAAATAGTTAAACTAGGATATAAAATTTAAAAAACTTCTATTAAAAAAATTGTAATGTCCCGAGACATGACGTTAAACTGCGCTCCTTTTTGGCACTTCGGAGCTCAAAAGTGCCCATCTTCTTTTCTATCATCATGTCTGCCTTTAACCTTATATTAATTATTACATAAATCATAGTGCAAAACTAAAAGTAGATTTTAAACCTAAAATCTAAAATATCATTGTGTTGGACAGCCAAAGCAATGCAATGGTATTTTATTCATAAAGGTTTTATAAAATTAGATTTAGTACATAAATAAAAAAGAAATTAATGAAGATATGCATAAATTTAAATAAAATCCTTACACACACAAATACGCATAAACATAGCAAAAGCAATCTATAGCTTAATCTTAAGGTAAACGTAATCTAAACTGATTAGTCAAAGTAGGAACTAAAATTTTAAAAACTTCCATTAAAAAAATTGTAATGTCCCGAGACATGACATTAAACTGCGCTCCTGTTTGGCACTTTGGAGCTCAAAAGTGCCCATCTTCTTTTCTATCATCATGTCTGCCTTTAACCTTATATTAATTATTACATAAATCATAGTGCAAAACTAAAAGTAGATTTTAAACCTAAAATCTAAAATATCATTGTGTTGGACAGCCAAAGCAATGCAATGGTATTTTATTCATAAAGATTTCTAAAATTAGATTTAGTACATAAATAAAAAAGAAATTAATGAAGTTATGCATAAATTTAAATAAAATCCACACACACACAAATAGGCATAAACACAGCAAAAGCAATCTATAGCTTAATCTTAAGGTAAACGTAATCTAAACTGATTAGTCAAAGTAGGAACTAAAATTTTAAAAACTTCCATTAAAAAAATTGTAATGTCCCGAGACATGACATTAAACTGCGCTCCTGTTTGGCACTTTGGAGCTCAAAAGTGCCCATCTTCTTTTCTATTATCATGTCTGCCTATGACTTTATATTAATTATCACATAAAACATAGTGCAAAAACTAAAAGTAGATTTTAAACCTAAAATCTAAAATATCATTGTGTTGGACAGCCAAAGCAATGCAATGGTATTTTATACAAAAAGATTTCTAAAATTAGATTTAGTACATAAATAAAAAAGAAATTAATGAAGATATGCATAAATTTAACTAAAATACCCACACACACAAATACGCATAAACACAGCAAAAGCAATCTATAGTTTAATCTTAAGGTAAATGTAATCTAAACTAATTAGTTAAAGTAGGAACTAAAATTTAAAAAACTTCTATTAAAAAAATTGTAATGTCCCGAGACATGACGTTAAACTGCACTCCTGTTTGGCACTTTGGAGCTCAAAAGTGCCCATTTTCTTTTCTATCATCATGTCTGCCTTTAACCTTATATTAATTATTACATAAATCATAGTGCAAAACTAAAAGTAGATTTTAAACCTAAAATCTAAAATATCATTGTGTTGGACAGCCAAAGCAATGCAATGGTATTTTATTCATAAAGATTTCTAAAATTAGATTTAGTACATAAATAAAAAAGAAATTAATGAAGATATGCATAAATTTAAATAAAATCCACACACACACAAATACGCATAAACACAGCAAAAGCAATCTATAGTTTAATCTTAAGGTAAACGTAATCTAAACTGATTAGTCAAAGTAGGAACTAAAATTTTAAAAACTTCCATTAAAAAAATTGTAATGTCCCGAGACATGACATTAAACTGAGCTCCTGTTTGGCACTTTGGAGCTCAAAAGTGCCCATCTTCTTTTCTATTATCATGTCTGCCTATGACTTTATATTAATTATCACATAAAACATAGTGCAAAAACTAAAAGTAGATTTTAAACCTAAAATCTAAAATATCATTGTGTTGGACAACCAAAGCAATGCAATGGTATTTTATACAAAAAGATTTCTAAAATTAGATTTAGTACATAAATAAAAAAGAAATTAATGAAGATATGCATAAATTTAACTAAAATACCCACACACACAAATACGCATAAACACAGCAAAAGCAATCTATAGTTTAATCTTAAGGTAAATGTAATCTAAACTAATTAGTTAAAGTAGGAACTAAAATTTAAAAAACTTCTATTAAAAAAATTGTAATGTCCCGAGACATGACGTTAAACTGTGCTCCTGTTTGGCACTTTGGAGCTCAAAAGTTCCCATTTTCTTTTCTATCATCATGTCTGCCTTTAACCTTATATTAATTATTACATAAATCATAGTGCAAAACTAAAAGTAGATTTTAAACCTAAAATCTAAAATATCATTGTGTTGGACAGCCAAAGCAATGCAATGGTATTTTATTCATAAAGATTTCTAAAATTAGATTTAGTACATAAATAAAAAAGAAATTAATGAAGAAATGCATAAATTTAAATAAAATCCACACACACACAAATACGCATAAACACAGCAAAAGCAATCTATAGTTTAATCTTAAGGTAAACGTAATCTAAACTGATTAGTCAAAGTAGGAACTAAAATTTAAAAAACTTCCATTAAAAAAATTGTAATGTCCCGAGACATGACATTAAACTGCGCTTCTGTTTGGCACTTTGGAGCTCAAAAGTGCCCATCTTCTTTTCTATTATCATGTCTGCCTATGACTTTATATTAATTATCACATAAAACATAGTGCAAAAACTAAAAGTAGATTTTAAACCTAAAATCTAAAATATCATTGTGTTGGACAGCCAAAGCAATGCAATGGTATTTTATTCATAAAGATTTCTAAAATTAGATTTAGTACATAAATAAAAAAGAAATTAATGAAGATATGCATAAATTTAAATAAAATCCACACACACACAAATACGCATAAACACAGCAAAAGCAATCTATAGTTTAATCTTAAGGTAAACGTAATCTAAACTGATTAGTCAAAGTAGGAACAAAAATTTAAAAAACTTCCATTAAAAAAATTGTAATGTCCCGAGACATGACATTAAACTGCGCTCCTTTTTGGCACTTTGGAGCTCAAAAGTGCCCATCTTCTTTTCTATCATCATGTCTGCCTTTAACCTTATATTAATTATTACATAAATCATAGTGCAAAACTAAAAGTAGATTTTAAACCTAAAATCTAAAATATCATTGTGTTGGACAGCCAAAGCAATGCAATGGTATTTTATTCATAAAGATTTCTAAAATTAGATTTAGTACATAAATAAAAAAGAAATTAATGAAGATATGCATAAATTTAACTAAAATCCACACACACACAAATACGCATAATCACAGCAAAAGCAATCTATAGTTTAATCTTAAGGTAAACGTAATCTAAACAGATTAGTCAAAGTAGGAACAAAAATTTAAAAAACTTCCATTAAAAAAATTGTAATGTCCCGAGACATGACATTAAACTGCGCTCCTGTTTGGCACTTTGGAGCTTAAAAGTGCCCATCTTCTTTTCTATCATCATGTCTGCCTTTAACCTTATATTAATTATTACATAAATCATAGTGCAAAACTAAAAGTAGATTTTAAACCTAAAATCTAAAATATCATTGTGTTGGACAGCCAAAGCAATGCAATGGTATTTTATTCATAAAGATTTCTAAAATTAGATTTAGTACATAAATAAAAAAGAAATTAATGAAGATATGCATAAATTTAACTAAAATCCACACACACACAAATACGCATAAACACAGCAAAAGCAATCTATAGTTTAATCTTAAGGTAAACGTAATCTAAACTGATTAGTCAAAGTAGGAACTAAAATTTAAAAAACTTCCATTAAAAAAATTGTAATGTCCCGAGACATGACATTAAACTGCGCTCCTGTTTGGCACTTTGGAGCTCAAAAGTGCCCATCTTCTTTTCTATTATCATGTCTGCCTATGACTTTATATTAATTATTACATAAAACATAGTGCAAAAACTAAAAGTAGATTTTAAACCTAAAATCTAAAATATCATTGTGTTGGACAGCCAAAGCAATGCAATGGTATTTTATACATAAAGATTTCTAAAATTAGATTTAGTACATAAATAAAAAAGAAATTAATGAAGATATGCATAAATTTAACTAAAATACCCACACACACAAATACGCATAAACACAGCAAAAGCAATCTATAGTTTAATCTTAAGGTAAATGTAATCTAAACTAATTAGTTAAAGTAGGAACTAAAATTTAAAAAACTTCTATTAAAAAAATTGTAATGTCCCAAGACATGACGTTAAACTGCGCTCCTCTTTTGCACTTTGGAGCTCAAAAGTGCCCATCTTTTTTTCTATCATCATGTCTGCCTTTAACCTTATATTAATTATTACATAAATCATAGTGCAAAACTAAAAGTAGATTTTAAACCTAAAATCTAAAATATCATTGTATTGGACAGCCAAAGCAATGCAATGGTATTTTATTCATAAAGATTTCTAAAATTAGATTTAGTACATAAATAAAAAAGAAATTAATGAAGATATGCATAAATTTAACTAAAATCCACACACACACAAATACGCATAAACACAGCAAAAGCAATCTATAGTTTAATCTTAAGGTAAACGTAATCTAAACTGATTAGTCGAAGTAGGAACTAAAATTTAAAAAACTTCCATTAAAAAAATTGTAATGTCCCGAGACATGACATTAAACTGCGCTCCTGTTTGGCACTTTGGAGCTCAAAAGTGCCCATCTTCTTTTCTATTATCATGTCTGCCTATGACTTTTTATTAATAATTACATAAATCATAGTGCAAAACTAAAAGTAGATTTTAAACCTAAAATCTAAAATATCATTGTGTTGGACAGCCAAAGCAATGCAATGGTATTTTATTCATAAAGATTTCTAAAATTAGATTTAGTACATAAATAAAAAAGAAATTAATGAAGATATGCATAAATTTAACTAGAATCCACACACACACAAATACGCATAAACACAGCAAAAGCAATCTATAGTTTAATCTTAAGGTAAATGTAATCTAAACTGATTAGACAAAGTAGGAACTAAAATTTAAAAAACTTCCATTAAAATAATTGTAATGTCCCGAGACATGACATTAAACTGCGCTCCTGTTTGGCACTTTGGAGCTTAAAAGTGCCCATCTTCTTTTCTATCATCATGTCTGACTTTAACCTTATACTAATAATTACATAAAACAAAGTGCAAAACTAAAAGTAGATTTTAAACCTAAAATTTAAAATGTCATTGTGTTGGACAGCCAAAGCAATGCAATGGTATTTTATTCATAAAGATTTCTAAAATTAGATTTAGTACATAAATAAAAAAGAAATTAATGAAGATATGCATAAATTTAAATAAAATCCCCCACACACACAAATATGCATAAACACAGCAAAAGCAATCTATAGTTTAATCTTAATGTAAATGTAATCTAAACTGATTAGACAAAGTAGATTAAAATTTAAAAAACTTCCATTAAAATAATTGTAATGTCCTGAGACATGACGTTGAACTGCGCTCCTGTTTGGCACTTTGTAGCTCAAAAGTGCACATCTTCTTTTCTATCATCATGTCTGCATTTAACTTTTATTAATAATTACATAAAACATAATGCAAAACTAAATGTAGATTTTAAACCTAAAATCTAAAATGTCATTGTGTTAGACAGCGAAAGCAATACAATGGCATTTTATTCATAAATCGTAAATTAGATTTAATATATAAATTTAAAAAAAAATTAATTTGAATGAATTCACCCCAAACATACACACACAGTATAACAATCTATAGTTTAATCTAAATAATAATTATTTTTTTTTGTAAACTTTATTTAAACTTATTAGACAAAATAAGAAATAACATAAAAACAGATAAATAAATAACTTAAACATTAATAACTTACTTTTTTAAGCAAAATGTAGAGTCTAAAGTTAATGATTGATTATAACTATTTAATTCTAAATAGCCATTAATTCCTATTAAAACTGTACATCAAACTTACATCCTTTTAGATTAGTTTTTGTTTAAATGCTTTAAAGAAAAATTGTAATTCTTTTAGTTTGAAATTATCTTTTGCAGAGGTTTCCTGTCCAAGACATTCTTATATGGAAGTGAAAGAAGTAAGATTTTTTACTATTTTCTTTTTTTTAATTTTAGAAATAATATATTTAATTATTTGTTTGACACTAGTTAAGGGTTAAGGATGTGGTGGCTGAGTGGTTAAGCCCTTGACTTCTTAACCTAGTGTCTTGTGTTCAAATCTTATTGAACATTAGGATTTTAAATTGCAGTATTTTTTAGAGCTCCCCTGAGTCCACCCAACTCTAATGGGTAACTTACTTTAGTTTGGGAGAGTAAAGGCAGTTGGTCATTGTGCTAACCACATAATACCCTGATCAAAAACATCAGCCAAATAAAAAAGATGAACTTAACATTACCTGCTTTATAGCTCTGAAAGGGGGAACTTTTTTTTTTTTAGACTATAGTAAGCCCCATGATTTTTTTATTGTTTCCAATACAATAACTTGTCTTTTCTTTTTCAGATGAAGAGACAAGAATGTGAAGAGAGCTCTTCAGAACTCTACATGTCACTGTGACGTTACCATTAAAGGGATGTTATTGAAACATTATTCAACAATTGTAAAATTTCTTGTTTTGCCTGTGAATTGTTTTTTGTAATATCTTTTTAATGTATGCCTATTTTATTGTTTGGAATTTGCTTTTTTTTAAATTTTTGTTTGATCTTATTAGTTTAGTTTATGTTTTAATTCTTTGGAGAAAATGTTTAATTCTTTTCTGTTCGAAAGTATTTTTTCAGAGGTTTAAGGTCAAAGACATTTTTATTTGGAAGTGAAACAGGTGAGATCTTTTTGTTATTTCTTTTTTTGAAATTTTATTTTAGAAATTATATATTTAAATAATTTTAGACACTATTTAGCCCCATGATTCAACTAAAATTATTTTGAGATAAAATTATTCTATAAGTGCAAAGAAAAATAATAACTAGTCATTTCTGTTTCAGATCAAAAACAATAAAGTGAAGTGGTATTCTCCAAAACTGAACGTGTCAGTGTGGCATTACCTTTAAGGTAAAGTTATTTAAACATTGTTCAACATTTGTAAAATGTCTTTTTTTTTAATTGTTCTGTCTCGACTGCCCATCTGACAAAGATAGCAGTCATCAGGGTTCTAAATGACTTACTACATAATTCTGACATAGGCCACATATTATTTTTTCTATGCTGGAATTGGCCTCAGCCTTTTGTATGCTATACCATGAGATTCTCTGCCTCTTTTGGTTTAGAAGGAATAGTCATAAAGCTGCTTGGATCCTACATGAATGAACACACCCAAAGTGTCGTGGATAATGTACATAGTCAATAAGCTTACTCTTGAAGTACCCAAGGATCAGTTCTAGGCCCAGTATTGTTCACTAAGTATACATACTTACTCAGAGGTGTAATACATCTAAAAGGCATCTTATACCACTTCTTAAGAGTTTTCTTTGAATCAATACTATATCTTTCAACCCACACATACGTCAACTGCGCAGATTTAGCCAGATCTGACCATATTTGACAACCAAGTCAACTAAAAAACTAATTGTGACATTCCTTGACTACTGCAATGCTGTGCTAGCAGGTAAACCTGATTATGAAATTGCCAAATGCAGAATTCAGAATAATGCTGCACAAATAGCCCTATTTAAAACAAGGCGAGATTCTCCTACTGCTCTCTTGTGCACACTCCATTGGCTTCCTGTGAAAGGAAAAATCGACTACAAGGTGACCACACTTTGTCATCAGTGCATCTTTGATAAAGAAGTGCCCCTGTACCTTAAAGAGCTGATCACTCTATATATTCCTCAGAGAGCACTGTCCTCCAGGTACTCAACCTTTCTAGTGATGCCACGTTTCTTCCTCAAAAAATTGTTTTTTTTCAGTACTCGGACCAAAGGTTTGGAACTCATTACTCATTGATCTCAGACAGACAACATTAAGAACATTAAGACCTATCTGTTAAAAACATTTTTAGATTAGTTTGCCTTTAGCTTACATCATGTTTGTTAACAGTGCTTTATAATTATGATTATTATTTAAATATGTGTATGTAATTGTTGAGTGTTTAAATGCTTGGCCTCTAAACCAAGAGGGCTCAGGTTCAAATCCTGATGTAGAGTAGGATTTTGAATTTCTGATTTTTTATGCCCATGAGTCCACTCTAATGTGTACTTGACTTAGTGGGAAAATAAAGGAGCTTGATCATTGTGATGGCAACATGACACCATCTTTAACCTTTGCCCATAGAAACTACCATACTCGTGCCTTCATACAGATATTCTGTGTTCTCAAAAAATAAATTTTAATTTGGTTTTAAAAATGTTTATTTAGTTGCCAACTGTGATCTCTTTTTTAGGACGTTTTGACATAATTTATTTGAAAATCTCTCTTGTTTTCATTTTGTTACTTTTTCTGGCAGATTTATGGTTTTTATTTGGTTTCCATTTCTTACCACCACATTAAATCATATCGCTTTTTATTTTTTATCTCTTACTGAGCAAGATTTTTAAAATCCTGTCCACAAATCTCTGCATAGACTAATTTATATTCATCGATTTTATAGTACTTGTATTCTCTTTTAATTTTTACTGTTCTTTGACTGACCACAAGAACTTGCTAACCTTACTGATTTGTAAACCTCTTTAATTACTGTGTACATGGAAGCTTAAACAAATTAATCACAAAATTAATCTTAATATTTCATATTTCAGATGTTTTGGGAACTTTTTAACGAGTTGTTAGCCTGCCTACCCAAGCTGATAGGAACTTAATGACAAGATGTTGATCTACCCAAGTTGATAGGAAGTTGATGACAAGATGATCTATCCAAGTTGAGAGGAACTTTTTAAAAGAGGTTTGAAGAAGTGCTGAAAACTAAAGGTCATGTTAAACATTTCTATATAATATTAAAGATAATTTTAGAATGAGTCTACTAATCTTTGCTTTGTCTGCTTTTCTTCTTTTAAGATTGCTACATCTTGGCACACATTTGTTTGTCAAACCGATCAAACTATTTTGCCTGTTTCTTTCTGTTTGCTATTTCTACTATACCTCTGACACAGGTTTAGGTAGTTGCATGAATTTAATTTTATTGCATAAACCTGTACTTTAGTTTATTACAGTATCATTAGGTTTATTGTGCTAACTTTTAGTATTTAGGGTAGTAGCACTAACTGCTAGTGTCTAGGGTTGTTGCATTAACACATAGTGTCTAGGGTTGTTGCACTAACACATAGTGTCTAGGGTTGTTGCACTAACACACAGTGTTTAGGGTTGTTGCTCTAACACATAGTGTCTAGGGTTGTTGCACTAACACACAGTGTTTAGGGTTGTTGCTCTAACACACAGTGTCTAGGGTTGTTGCACTAACACAGAGTGTCTAGGGTTGTTTCACTAGCAGATAGTGTACAGGGTTGTTAACAGTAATTGCTGTAGTGTTTGGGGTCATTTCACTAACTTCTAGTGTTTGGGTTGTTGTACTAACACATAGTATTTAGGGTTGTTAACATTAATTTCTTTAGTGTTAAGTGTTTTACTAACTATCTTCCAATTAATTCTTCATTAGTCATTCTTTTTTATCACTCCTCATTTGCCTTTTCTTTGTTCTCAAGTTTGATCAGGTAGAGACTCACTTAATATTTGTCTTATCTTTTTGGGTGTTTTTTCATAATCTGATTGGAGGGAACCATCTTCAATGCTGGTAGCATATAGTGGCTCTATCAGTAAGGGTCTTTACCCTCTGTGAGTATTGATGAACCTGCAGTGGCAGACTAGATAGGAGCCAACCCTTCAAAGATCATCAGTATTTTTTTCTTGATGAAGGTGGTAGTACATTTTGTACTCAGTGACTATTATCATAGTTACTCTTGGATAAGGATTGAAAGCATGCTGTCAACATCTGTTTTGGATATCAAGTCTTGTTACCTGTTGCTGAGCTAGTGGTGGGTACATATAGGGTGCAGTGTATTTAGAGTCTGGTTTTCTTCTCCTGAGCTGCAGTCAGTGGCATAGCTAGGAATTCACCATCATTTGGGTGCCCAAGGGGGAGAGGGGCTTGACCCCTTTAGGGGCCCCTGAGTAATATTTAATGTAAAAAAACTCATTTGGCAGCCCACCTCAAGTTAGGGCCCCCTCTCAAGCTAAGGCTCCCTCATGTTTGGGCCCCTTCAAGATGGGGGCTCCCCCCCCCTTAAATTTGGGCCCCCCCCCCCTTAAGTTCGGGCCCCCCCTCAAGGGGGGCCTGAGGGGATTTTCAAATTTCCCTCTTCCTCCCCCCACCCTACCTTCGCCTCTGAAACCAGTTTCTCAGTTTATTAGAGAGCAATATTTCAAATGCCTAGACTGATCCAGTTAGGACTTGATCCTAGGCTTTATTGAACAAGAATGACAAAACAGTTTAAAATAACGCAGTACACACACACACAAGCTGACCCTAACCAGGACATGCATATGCAAAAGGAAACCTTGAGTTCTCATCAATAATTGTCAATAAATATTTATTTTTAGTGGTCCCTAAAGTCTCTCGAATGGTGATGTGGCCTTTACTAAGCTGCCAGCAGTTGGTTGATACAGTTCTTACTACTTCAACTGCATACGGGAGATTCTTTGACCGGACAAAATGGAGCATTCGCACTATGCCAGGGTGGCAAAGTGTGTTGTGAAGTTCTTCCAAAGACCTAGGGTGGTGGTGGTTGTACTTGTACAGAAACCACGAGAAAGAGCATCGGCGGCCATGTTGTCAGCCCACGTCCGGTAACATACATCAAAACTGTACAATGATAGTTCTATTCTCCACCTATGAATTTTGTCGTTTTTAATCTTACCGTGGTGACAAGGGTTAAGCATGAAGGATACGGACCTTTGATCCATGGTGAGTTTGAAATGCGACCCTAATAGAAAATTTCTCCATTTCTTAATTGATTTAATGATAGCCATCGCTTCTTTCTCTACGGAGGATTGACGTCTCTCGCTAAGAGATAGTGTTCTGGAGAAGAAGGCAACTGGTCTTTTGTTCTGTGATAAGGTAGCGGATATAGTGATATCCAATGCATCTGTTTCAACCTCCAGCGGCGTTTTGTGGTCTACATTAGTGACAACAGGCATTTCTACTTCTTTCAACACTTGAAATGTTTCTTTGACTCTCAGGGAGTGGGAAAGTTTTGTTGTGTAGCAAAGGATGGATCTTATCTGAGAAATGTCCTATCCAGTTGGCATAGTAGGAGAATAGACCCACAGCTCGTCTTTGTGCATTTAAGTTCTCGGAAGCTGATGCAAGGGCAATAGTCTGTTGGGGTCTGTCTTCATCTCGTTATGAGAGACTTCATACCCTAGTAATCTAATACTTGAAGAAGTGTATGCACACTTTTCTTCATTAAGAGTTAGTCCATATTTTTATAGCCCCAAGAAAGTTAAGAAGATTTTTATCATGCTCTTCTCTGTCCTTACCACTCTTGTTCTATGATCTTGTCGATTCTTCGTTGAAAACAGGCTACTCCGTTAGTTACTCCAAAGGGTATCCTACAGAATTGGTATAACTTTCCTCCAGCTTCAAAGGCAGTATAAGGGCGATCAGTCTTCCTTAGAGGGATCTGGTGGTATGCATTGCGAAGATCATAAGTGTTCTAATTATTTCGTACTTAGCTATTTGAGAGACCATATCATCAATGCGAGGTATGGGATAAGTATCCCGAAGTGTGAACCGATTAACAGTTTTGCTGTAGTCCACTACCATTCTTTGTTTGTGTCATTCGTTAGTTGTTATTAAGACTTGAGCCCGCCATGGAGATGATGAGGCCTCAATGATGCCATATTTCAAGAGTCTGTCAACCTCTGAATTGATGAATAGATTGTCATTTGCTGAATAACGTCTGGATTTTGTGGCAATATGTCGACACTCTTAAAGAATATTTTGGAAAAGAGGAGCGGGTTCAACATTAGCAGCTTTCATTCCATTTAAGACCATTGTTGGTTTAGGTCCTTGAAAAAAAAAGTGATCTGTACACTCTCATATTGTTCAAGGAAGTCGTGGCCTAAAATAACATCCTCACAGAGTTTCTCAGGTATGTGTAGCTTGAAGTCTTTATAAGTGGAGCCTTTACTCTAAATGTCAGCATTAACATGGCCGCGAGTATAACTAGTTAGGTTCGTGTTGGCCATAGATATAAGTTTTGATGTGTGAAAAATTCTAAATCTATACTTTCTGACAGCCGATACAGAAATGTAACTGTCCAAACTACCTGTATCAATGAGGTCATCAAATGTAATGTTGTTAACTTGAATTTTCGTTAAAACACGAGATTTAAAAAAAAACAACAGGCGGCTGTTATTGTATACGCTGCTGAATCAGAGTTAGGTCTGTAAACTGTAGAAAGTTTTGATTTGCATACCTTTTTGTAGTGTTCCTTTTTACCACATTTATTACAGATTGCATCTTTAGCGGGGCATTTGCTACGAGAGTGGATAGCACCTCCACAAAAGTAGCACTTGCCTTGAGCTGCTGCTATGGTAACGATTGCCGAATCAACCTTGTCCTCTACAGCAGTGCAAAGCGGCAATTCCGACGTAGTGGTTTGTTGTGCTTGTGGTGTTTGAAAAGTAGTGGCTTGTTGCGAGTTATGTCAAAATGTTTCTGTGCCATCTCCAGAGATCTAGCTACCTCCAATGACTTTGCAAGGTCCAGATATGAGTTTGGGTACTCTAGAAGTCTCTGCCTAATCTCTGGTGATGACATCTTTGAGTTTACCTTTCAACACTCTGTCCTGTTTCCTCATTGGTTTGTTTGACATAGAGTCTGTTTAATGTAGTTACAGCAGTTTCAAAATTGATACAGTCAGATATCAAATAAATACACACTGTGTGAGATAAAGTTACATAGTTGATCAAACTTTTCACCTTCTGACTAATTTTAATGCGAATTTTTCGAATGTGTAAGGTCAGTGCTTCCAGATCCTTTGAGTGTCTGGATCATTAGGATCTACCACCAATTGTTCAGGTTTTAGAAAACGATCCATACTTGAAGTTTGAAGCACAATTAATCCACAAGATTCTTGTTCAATAAATTGTTGTAACCTAATGAAACACTACAAGAAGACATGTCGACATGTCTTCATCTTACACACACGCTGACCTAGACACCAAGACGTTTTGACACACTAGAACAGATCAGTTCACAACACACAACAAGTAACATAAATGCATAACAGTATTCAAAAAATTAAATCAAAATATACATCCTTTCAAAAGTAGTCCATGTTCCATGTGGTATAGTGGTAGAACAGGTACCAAACAGTTTTATGGAACAGTTGCTACCACCACCCCCATTAGGTTATCAGGGGAAGAAAACCAGATCATGCAGAGCCATATGATAAGGCTCTAGGTTAGCCCACTAACATCTTTAATCTATGTTCTAAGTAATCAAAAAATTTAATCAAAATATACATCCTTTCAAAAGTAGTTCATGTGGTATAGTGGTAGAACAGATACTAAAACAGTTTTAAGGATCAGTTGCTACCCTCCCCCATTAGGTTATCAGGAGACGAAAACCAGATCATATATATTTTAACTGCAGAGCCTTTTGATAAGACTTTTGGTTAGCCCTCTATTAAATAACTTTAATCTACGCTCGAAGTAATGAAAAAATTAAATCAAAATAAACATCCTTTCAAAAGTAGTTCTTGTGGTAGAGTGGTAGAACAAATACAAAACAGTCAGGTCTTATCACCCTCATCTATCAAGCTGACTTGTCTGCAGCCTTTGTACATGCATCCATTCATTTTTGTTAGACCATTTCTTCAAGATCAACCCCTGTCTGTACAATATCTCCTTCAAATGTCTACTAACTCACCATTGCACTTACACATAGGGTTTCTGTCCAGGGCTGTTGTAAGAGAGGATTTAAACTTCTCAAGCCCATACTAAAAAGGCGTTGATTGATGGTGAAGATGACTAGCAACCAATTTATATGGGAAAGAAATGATTAAATTCAGAACAAGTGGTGTTAATGTATGAAATCTGCTACCAGACAGACTCAGTCATGTGCCTCCATAAAGTGCTCAGTTTCCAAACCATTGAAGGTTGAGATTTTGAGGTTCTGTAGTTTTAGGATGCTCCAGAGTCCACCTAAATCTGATATTAGACTGTAGCATCCTAATTTTCAATATAATTCTTTGATTCAACTGTCAATGTAATTCTTTGATTCAACCATGTCCTTTAAAAATCATTTTATTCACTTCTTTGGTACCTCTTGAAATTAAGAATTATTTGTTTGGCTACCTCATAAACTGTAAGGCCACAAGCATTGCTCAAAACACACCATATGCTTTCACCATCTACCTAGACCTTTTTTCTTTCATTCTCATGGTGACAATGATTTTTCTTCCCATTGTTACTGTTCATGTGAACTATCAGCATGTCATACTTAATTATATCAAAACTGGATGGCCCAGACACATCTCATCTAACTATTTAGATTTCATTTGCCAAAGCAATGACAAAATGTATTTGTAGATTCAAATCACTTGTCTTCCTCCGATGAAAGAAGATGAAAAAAGCAACAGACTAAATGCTTGTGGCTGTCGAGTTTTTTGTGCATGTCAGAAGGTGTGAAACAAGCTTGATCTATTTACCTTGATCATTCTCATTTTATGCTTTCTACCAAGGAATAATTTTTCTAAAATGTCTTCAAAACATTCTGTCTTCCCTATTGTAGACTTGAACCACAAATGTATCTTGAAGCGAGTGTCCAGATTACTCATGAATACAAGATCCCAGTTCTCTATTCAGATAAGATTCATATAGCATTTTTTTTTCATTCACCACTGTCCTTAACATGTTGCCTGATATGGCAACTAATGTTTGGAACTTGCTCCCAAACAAGCTCAGGCCAACCAAATTGCTTTACAAATGTACCTTGGAAATAATAGTATACATTTTTTTCTATGGTACCAAAGATTTTTTTCTCTCATCTTTGAAATCCCCAAGATGTCTTAGCTATTAAGATTTAATAAGAACTAATGCTTTATTATTAAAGAGAAAAAAATTCTTCAACTTTTGTATTTTGTCAGTAAGGGCTTTTATTTACTAATTTAAAGCTTTACAATATTGTTAATGATGAAAAAAATAATTGCTCGAGGGGTAGAGCCATTAGGTTTGAGACTGAATACCTCAAGTTTGAATCCTAATAATTTGTTCATTGTTGGCTAAAAACTAAAGTGTGAATTATTTGAATCATTATTTAAGAGCATGAAATAAGCTATACAAACTAGGTCACACACCTTATCTGTTTGTTCTCTTTCATTTTTTCTGTAACTTGGTTCTGTATCTTTTTTTTTAATGAAGTGGTAAATGATCTTTGCATCATTTCAGAAGGGTGTTCTGACCAACTCACCTTCACCCATCCATTAGACTGTGAACATCATTTCAGAAGGGTGTTTTGATCAACTCACCTTCACCTATTCATTAGTCTGGTGGTCATGGAAATGGACACCACAACATGATTGACCAACTGCCTCTCTCCTTCCCTCTTTTGCCAGGTTTAAAGTCACTTCCATAGACAGACCCACCACTTCTTCTGCCTGCCTTTCCTTCTTTTTTCTCTGCAGAAAAGTCTTTGCAAGCCCTGAGGGTCTCTTAATTCTCATGCAGTTATTTGACAGTGATCATAATGTCACCAGGCAGCGAAATTGATATTTTTCTAACCAAAATCAGACTACAGAAGTTGAAAGGATGCCTTGAAAGGGTTATTAAAACAAGAATTTATAAAATATAGAGGATTTAATAACATGGTTTACTATATCCTAGTCATTAGAATTTTCTATTACATTTATCTGTATTTAGTTCTTTGAAAAACAAAGTAATAGATTTTTTTTTCTGAGGATTATTAAAAGAACTTAAACAGTTCTCTAGTGTGTCTTGAAAGACAATGAGTTCATACACATAATTGATGTGCTGTGCTAATTGCCTCTCCTATGTTGTGACCAAACAAACCAATTTTGGTGTCGCTAATATTTTCTTCAGTTTATACAAAGTGCTGACTTTGTCTCCAGGTTATAAGATAGTGCTGCTTACTTTTTCCTCTTTTCTATGACTGCCTCAGTTCATTTGCTTGCAGTCAGTTCTAACTATAAACTCTTCAATAAGAAATCTGTTTAACATGAAAAATTTTTCTTTTATTCTGAATTTCAGTATTCAGCTGTCAGAATTGCACATGTTTGATGGTAAACTTTTTTCTTTCAGTATTTCAGTATCTGTGTTGACTCTTGTCTTTAAACCCAGATTAGATCATTGATATTTGTGAATTTTAATCTATTTCTTCTTCTTGATCTTTTCTTGTAAGTGAATTGGCTTGGTTTATGTTTCTGTGCCTTAAACCATATTCGAAAACTTGATTCATTATTACTAATTATATCATTTCTTTTATTATTTGTCCTCTTTGATTCTTTGTTGATCTTTTCTACTCTTGGGGAGGAGTGGTTCTGACCAACTTAGACTCTGAATTTCAATCTATTCATTTTCTTCAATGCTTTGTTGTAGGTGAAATGGCCTATTTTCTATAGATGTGCCATAAACCATATTCCAAAACTAAACTTACTATTCCTTTTTTTACAACAGCTAAATATGTCTTTTTTTTTTTTTTTTTTTTTTACTTTGACTGATTCTTTGTTGATCTTTTCTTCTCTTGGGGAGGAGCGGTCCTGATTAACTTAGACTCTTAAAAGAACATTAATGCCTTTTTAGGATTTTTTCTAATGATTAAGACAACATATTTTATTTTATGTAAATGACCCATAAAGATGTAACATGATTTAACATCATAACTTCACAACAGGTTTTTGTTAGTTTAGTCTTAAATGATATGTTGGCTACATCTCTTTATGAAGAGTAGAATAATTTAGACAACTATAGAAGTTGAACAACTCCTTTGAGGGCTCAATATAAAGCTGATAAAGATAAAATAAAGACTGAGAAAATAAATTGAAATATATTTATTACCAACCACAGAAGTCAAACAAGTCCTTTTGAGGGCTCAATGCATTTGAAGCTGATCAAGGTAATATAAAGACTGAAAAATAAATTGAAATATATTTATTAACAACTACAGAAATTAAAAGGGCCCTTTTCAGGGCCAAAAGAAAACCATTTACTGTGATCCAACTATAACCAGAATAGGTTATAAAATTCCAAAAGAAAGGTTCTTTTCAGAGCCAAAGCTAAAGACTACTGACCTATAGAAGTTTATGCAAGGAACAAGTAATTCTTTTTTTCTAAAACAAAGAAAATTTTGAAACAGAATACTGTATCATAATATATATTTCAAAACCCACACATCTTACCAGGATGATCAGTTTATTCAATACATTTTTAAAATGTCTAAATTAATTTTCTACTTTTCTTGAGGGTGTGTACATTTATTGGTATAGAAAAGATGTTTTTTTAAAACTAAATTAGAAAATGTCTTAAGTCCATTAATCACTTTATGACAAATTTTAATGACTATCGGCACTACTCTATTGATAAGAACTTACTTTTGACTTAAATAAAAGGTTCTTTCTTTCTTTCTTGACCATCACAAGTTCTTACTTATAAAAAATAAGTTTAAGGTCAGTTAAACTACTTTTAGTTTAGCCTTACTATCCACCTAGTCATGTACTTTCTTAAAGCCTTTCATCCTTACTTGTGTATCTTCTTTGTTTGATTTACTCTTTGAAAAACACTTGCTGCTGTTTTCAATGTTTCCATTATCTTCATGACATTTTCTTCCAACATTAATTTCTTTTCTCTTAATTCTGAAATTCTGTTTTTTTGTCATGCTGAGCACTTCTCAAGTGAAAGATGGTCTTCAACATTTTCAATTGTAGCCTATCTACTACAAAACATTTACTTTCTAGGTCTATCCTACTAGAACTTGAACTTGGTTCTTCTTGATTACATTTTTCTTATTTGCTGATACTTTAAGTGTTTCTGTTATTTTCAAGGCATTCCCTTTCAACATTATCTATTCTATTACTTTGTTTTGCTGGAAAGTGGAAACTTTTCAGATGAAAAAAATTGTCTTTCGCATTTTCATCTTATACTTCTAATTAGTTTTCTTTTTTTTTGTTTTTCTTACAGTGAGACCTTAGTGTGAATGGTCTAAAACTCTAAATCATAGAAATAAATATATGGTTTATGTCATAGAAAGAGTCAATAGAAACCATTATTATTAAATCATGTGCAGTAATCTGCAGAATTTTAGGGATTTACAAAAAAAGCCATACATTATCAAATAAATGACTTATGGTTCATTTAAAAAACAACTTTCAATTCAATTTTCTTTAATTCAAAAATTTATTTTAAGGACTTAATAAAAATTCCAGAAGCTAGATCTAGCTGCTTGCTTTCATTGTTCAGCCTGTTTTTTTGTACAACCTTGACATTTGAATTTTTCTTTTGCACTGCAAGCCTTCATTCTTTTATAGCTTATAATGTGAGTTCTGACCGAATCTCTGAAACATTCTAGTTGAAAGGAAAACCTGTGAGAAATTTCCTGCTGAATTTAAATGCTGAAAAACATCTTTCAATCATGAATTAAAATTTCTAGCCACCATTAGGATTCAAACTTGAGAATTCTTATTTTAGCATCCAGATAATTTTTACCAATTAATGAAAAATAAATCAAAGATTTAATGGAATATTGCAACAAAAAGGCTGGCAATAAAAGAATGCTTAAAAAACATCTTAAGTCATGAATTAAAATTTCTAGCCACCATTAGGATTCAAGCTTGAGAATTCTTATTTCAGCAGTCAGATAATAATTTATACCAATATTGTAACTAAAATGGCTGGTAATGGAAACAGAAATGAATGTGCCTTCAGATTTTGTGATTTAATTTTTAAAAAACAACAGAAGGGCACGAATGTTGAACAACAAAAACAAAATATATTTCACCTGACATGTGTCCACCACATCCTCACTGCCAGGTGACAATTCAAGATGTCCAAAATTAGGTTGTCCTCAGCATGTAATCAATCCTCACCCATCAGTGGCCATGGTAAGTGTTGTGTGCAGTGCATGATGTATGAACTTATACTTTCTCAAGAAGATGACCATTGATTGGCTGGTGCCTGACCATCTGGCTGAGCACTGCTTTAGGTTTATCAATATCTAATAGAGGGTTTAAGATTCCTGCTGGTAAAGTTACTTATGCACCAGTATTTTGGATGGGGACCTCTGAAGGTTATGAAAAAACACAGAATAGATAAGAACGCTTAAGTGTTTCTCAATTTCCTCAACATTTGTGTGTCATTCTGTATTCCAATCTTCCTGTTGATTTCTCTGAACTTTTTCCTATTTAATTAAGATTAGATTAAATATTAAACTAGTAAATTTAGAGTTGTATTAAAAAATCTAATAATACACAAATTTTTAAAAGTATTTTTCAGTTTCCCTTCAAGACAAGAGTCAAGGATAAAAGATCAAGTGGTAACCATAGTAACCTAACTAGTTTACATATCACTTTAAGTAAATTATTCTAATTTTGATTTGTTTTCAGCTTGTGAAAGCTTAAGTGGTATATGGATACAAAACATAAGAAAAGGAGATCATATAAGTAGGTTATCATTTTTTAAATGAATATCTGAAGTTCAGCATTGTGATAATAATTGCTAGTTATACTATATATCAAATTAGAAATTATGAAACACAAACTTCTAAGTGGCCCCTAGAGGCCAGTCTAATTCACACATAGTATTAATTTCAGATGAAGTTCCACCTTCAAATAAGAACATGGATGACATCTATAGAGAACTCAACATATCACCGAGATTAAAGTGGAATTGTTTAAACTTATTAATTGATTTATTAAACCATTTTTTAATGTATATTATATGAGTCTTGTTTGTGGATGATAGAATGTTGTTCATCTTGTCTGTGCCTGTTTGAAAATTTATTAAGTTGTCTCCCTTTAGTTTATTTCTTTAATCTATTGTAGTTTTTTTGGTACAAATCTCAATGATAATAGTTCTCTAATTCTTTAAATTTGAAAGTTTAATTTCAGAAGAGGTTGTTCCCATTTTAAGTCTTAGCAAGAACACTGATGAACTCAACATGTCACTGGGATGTTTTGATTAAGGTGGAGTTATTTTTAAGTTATTAGACTGTGTTTAAAATGTATTTCTGTTGTCTTGTTTATGTCTAGTTCTGTTTTTGTTCTTCTTGTTCTGTTCATGTTTATGGACCTGTCCAAACTTTTGTTTTGTGGATATCTGACTGACTTAGTTCTATAATCTATTTTTGTTTTCTGGTTTTAATCCCTATGATAATAATTCTAATTCTTTGAGTTTGAAAGTATAATTTCAGATGATGTTGTTCCCATTCCAAGTCTTAGCAAGAAGATTGATGAAGACACCACTGGGATGCTGTGATTAAGGTGGAGTTAGTTTTAAATTATTAGACCATATTTTATGTCACCTGGTTTGTGTCTAGTTTTGTTTTTGTTCATCTTGTTCTGTTCATGTTTGTGGACGTGTCCAAAGACTTGTTTTTATCTTGTCTTTGTTTGTCAGACTGCTGTTTATTAAGTTGTCTCCCTTTAGTTTAGTTTATGATAATAATTCTAATTCTTTGAGTTTGAAAGTATAATTTCAGATGATGTTCCCATTCCAAGTCTTAGCAAGAAGATTGATGAAAACGTCCATAGCGAAATCAACATGTCACTGGGATGCTGTGATTAAGGTGGAGTTCATTTTAAATTATTAGAGCATATTCTAATGTCATATGTCATCTTGTTTGTGTCTAGTTTTATTTTTGTTCATCTTAGTCTGTTAATGTTTTGATCTGACAATACACTTCCGCCGTGACTTATTCTATGTTGACCTGACATACACTTCCGCTGTGACTTGTTCTATGTTGACCTGACAATAAACTTCCGTCTTATTTAGGGAGACAGACTGTTTGTGACATGGGGTGTAGGGTGATGGGAAAAGTGACTTGACAGCCATATTCTTTAGAATAGTCAGAAGCCTTAAAGGTGATTTGACAACAATATTCTTTAGAATAGTCAAAAGCTTTAAATTCCCATCTACCTAGCTCATGTATGGCTCCTCGTGCCACACCCCGGACAACAGTCTTGGCTGACTGTCTAAATACATGAGCGAAATCTGTTTTTTAACTAATCAAAATGTTCAGTGTCAAATTTACTACCTTTTTTTTTTAAAGGATATATTTTTTTTAAATGATGATTTATGTTTTTATTTGTATAAAAGATGGAAATGTCTTAGTATGGTTACACAATTTTAAAATTCAAAAGTTGAGCGTTTATAACGTTGAAAAATGACACATATTAAAGACCGACTTTCCAATTTTAATTTCTAATTTTCCAATCTGTCTTCATTTTTGTAATTCTATGCTTATTTTATTTAATATGAATTAATCTTGATGTCACTGGTAATGGATATAAAATGCTTCCTATTGGCATGCGTCTCTAATAGCCTTTGTTCATGAGTGGCTCAGATATTGGGACTGACAGAATTGTTATCATTAACATGATTAGCTTAAATCAGTAAAGCTTCTTGTAGGAGATGGTCATTAGCTTTGGAAAACTTTGAATCCAAACCTGTGCTACCTTGCAAAATACCCCAAAATAAGAATTTGGATTCCTCCCTATTTTCTTGTTTTGATAAAACATTGTCACGTATCAAGGCCAAGTTGTAATTTAAAATATTAAATTAAATTAAATTCTGTTCAAGGTTGCAAGGTTTTCCAATGACGTTGCAAACATCCAGTGATCACGCATGTAATGTTTGATAGAAAAGTATTTGATTGGTTAGGCAATTATGTTAATTTAAAGGATTGAATCTGGCAAGACGTATATTATTCTCGAGTTATAATTACTAGAGAACAGTTTTATACCTATACTAAATCTATTAGTTAATTTAAATATTTCGTATTCTTGATACAGTTCACTTTGTAAAAGCTGTATTATATGTTCCTATTTTCAAGTTAGGAAATAAAATTTTCTGTGTTTGAATCAAAAGGATCTTCTTCATTGAATCTAACAGTTAACATTTAGATCTAGACATTATATAGAATCCCTGGCACGTCACAGTCTAATCCTATCAGCTGACATCAAGTAAAGCTTAACTCATCTTATTAGCTGACTACTTCAAGTAAAACTAAACCTGTTACATGTTCAGGCATCTAGAGCTGTGACAATTAGATATTAAATGGTTTTGAAAATTTCTACAAATGTATTAGATATTAAATGGTTTTGAAAATTTCTACAAATGTATTAGATATTAAATTGTTTTGAAAATTTCTACAAATGTATTAAAAATAGATATTAAATTAATAAAATGATCCTTCTTTTGTTTGTCATTTAATTATATTGTATTAGTTTTTATTATATTATATAATACATATTGTAAACGTAGTTGGATTTAAAAAACAAAAATATTTTGTTACACACACAAAATAAAAGTAAAACATTAGATATTAAACTTTATGGAAATTTCTACAAATGTATTAGATATTAAATTGTTTTGAAAATTTCTACAAATGTATTAAAAATAGATATTAAATTAATAAAATGATCCTTCATTTGTTTGTTATTTATTTATATTGTATTAGTTTTTATTATAATATATAATATAACACATATTGCAAACATATAGTTGGTATTTAGTTACACACATAAAAAGAAAGTAAAACATTACTTTTAAATTTTTTAACATTTCATTAATTGTTAATCATTTTGCCATCATAAATAATTGTTAAAAAAAATAACAAAATGATCAGTCAATACATTCACAAATATACAGTACACAATGAAAGTTCATTAATAATTAGCGAAATGAAAAAAAAAAATCAATATTAATTACAAAGATGTTTGTAGTGTTCAGGCCTCCGCGCGGTGGTGATGCTTGTAGATATATCTAGTGTAGATCTACGTCTGGCTGGAGGTACTACCGAACTCAAAACTACTTCAGTAACACCGGCGAAAAGCCGAAACAATCAAAATAGGTAGTCGACGCTGATGCTGTTTACAAATACATTTAATAACTAAGAAGGAAATCGTCCGATGTCAGCTATGTCCGTACATTCGTATCTCTATTCTACTGCTCTACACAAAGCATCCTCTTTCTAGCGTCACTAAGAGCGTTCTTGTTTTTTAAAGATCTGTCACGTCATTTGTCGCTAAGTAAAACTTTACCCTTATTCCCGAAACAAATAACTAATTCCTAATCATGTCATAACAACTCCTCCCCCTCCCGCTAAAAAAAATTGCCAGTCAATTTTTTATCTACTGTCTTAGTCTTACATTGTGCAAGGGCCAAAATGTAGGGAAACATAAAAGACAACACAACTTGAGTCTTGATTTCGGTTTCAACTTCTTTATCATTGTCCCAAACTCAAGTTGATCTGAACACCTATTTCCCTCAAATGTCACAAAGTGATACTGTCCAATGTGATGTGCCATAGGTGACCGCCGACATAGTCTGTATATCCATACTTTATCACATCACATTCCAGAGGTTCCACCACTTTCCCTCACACGTCAGGACAGATATTTTACCTAATATGACAAATTGACATTTATCAATAATCGTTCTCCCACTATACACCTAATGTTCGTTCGGGCATTTACAAGTGTATTTTATTTCCTCTCTCCACTTACTTGTCCCAGCGCGACCTAACTCTTTACTGATGTATGATCATGATCAACAACAAGGAATAACTTATAAAACTTACTTTCCCTTGGTATCAATACCTCGTCGCCTTATAAATGCCCTATCTATTCATACCTCCATACATACAATTCATACATATTAATATTCATACATAATAACTAACTAACATGAGTCAATCTAATACTAACTAATACTACAACAACATAATAACTGCCTAGCTATGACTACTAGGTAAGTCAATTAATTAAGAATAAACACTTCAAATATCAAACCAATCAACTTATTTACACACTACGGTTGTATAGTGTTATGTTTCACAGGCTATCTACACGACCCATACATTTGTTCTCTCCAACTGGAGTTAACATCTCTTCTTACACCACTATAGCCCGCGTGCGGCCTTCTACCTTGGTATGCCTTGCGATTACCGCTACCACAGTCATCGGATATAGACCTGTGCCTCCTATCCGAACTCGCAATCTTCTGTTCAGACTGTTCTGCCCTACTCCAACAGTCTTTAGCGATGTGCCCCTGTTTATGGCAGTTAAAACAAATTCTGTCCTTTCTAGGTTTGTTTCGCCTCCTGTTGCCATATCTGCTTTTCCAACTTCTAACCTGTTTATCAGAAGCGGCTCTGACACCTGCTACATTTCCAAGTAAAACATCTCTAGATAACCTCGGCATGGCTACCCCTTCACAATACCCTGTGTACAATGGAGATCGAAGGAACACTTTGCACGCTTCGAACCTCTTAACTGCACCGTTTGCCAATCTGACTGATTTGGTATAGCCTAAATAATCATTGGACTTAACTAATCCCCCTCTAACCGCGAGTGTACTGCTAGCTGTGTCCCGGATCACCTTTATCTGTTTATTATTTATCATGCCTGGATATAATTTAAACCTATCTTCCCCACAATCAACGTAGTTAATTTCCTCATCTGGTTCACTATCCCTACTATCACGATCCCTGTCTTGGATGCTCCTTACAAAATTAACCCTATCTGGTGACCGATTATCCCTCTCTTGTCTACGGTTTCCTTGATTACCTCTCCTATCACTAGTGCCACTATTATCCTGTGTATTCATATTGCCAGCTCTATTCCCCCTATGTTTCTTACACTGGTATGCCATGTGTCCCTTTTCCTGACAGTTAAAACATGTAACCTCCCTAAGGTTTCTATCACCCGCTTTAGGTCTATCTATTCTCCTATCATAACTTTCCCTGCCATTGTTTTCATTTTCCCAGGATCTATCCTTTATGCCATCATAACTATCCCGACTATTGTTCCCACGTTCCCTGGACCTACCATTTCTCCCACCATAGGTGTCCCTATCACTAACATCATTCCTTCTACAATACTCCCTATCATTGCTATCATTTCCCTTTACATAATTTACCAGGTCAATAACTTTTTTGTGGTCTCTAACTGAAAGTGGGTTGTTTGGATAAGCATTCTTAAAGATCCTAATAATTTCTACCAAGTCTTCAATTATCTTAGGGTTTCTTTCTTTTATAAAAGACTGTAGCTGAGGGTCGCACTTATTGATGAAATTGTCAATCAGAATAAAGTTCCTCAACCCCTCGTAGGTGTTCTCCACATTCTCGAATCCGAGCCATTTAGTGAAGAAGTCCTTCTCTGCGTTGATAGTTGTTTGCGGATCAACTTGGCTGGATGGAGTGTTTTCGTAATACTTCTTTCGGAATGTTGCCGCGTTGTGCCCGTATGCGTTTAGCAGTTCCTTCTTTAGCACCTGATAGCTGTTTTGCATCGAGTGGTCGTGGTTCTGGCAAATCGTGAGGGCTTTCCCATGTACGAAGTCCAACAAGATTTCGGACCACTCCCTCTCATGGACATTAAACTTTGCTAGTTTAATTTCAAAGCGTTTCAGATAGTCGCCGATGTCGTCCTTGTCTTCCGCAAAAGGTTGTATTTTCTTTTTCATCCATGCGGCGCTACAATGGCTTTCTATATTGGCGCTATTGTTGCTGTTCCCTTCGATGGGCACACTTACACCAGCCTCTATCCTCATCTGCTCAACTTGAATTCTCACTTTTCTGTCCGCCTCTTCTTTCTTCTCCCTCTCTGCACGTTCCGCCTCTCTAACCTTTTCCCTCTCCAACTTTTCTGCCTCTCTAACCTTTTCCCGCTCTATGCGATCTGCTTCTTCTTTTTCCTTTTCTCTGCCTCTAGCTTTCTCTCTCTCCAAGCGTTCTGCTTCTTCTTTTTCCTTTTCTCTGCCTCTAGCTTTCTCTCTCTCCAAGCGTTCTGCTTCCCTACTTCTCTCCTTCTCCAAGCGCTCTGCTTCCGCCGCCACCATCTGCTGCACATAGGCCGTTAGTTCTTTGCCTCGCAGTTCCAATTCTGTCTTGGCTTCATGAATTAGCTTTTTTCTAAATTCTTCTAGGTCGTAACCTGAAGTAGTTGCCATATTCCTTATTTGTTACTTTATCCTACGTTATGGTACCTCTTATACCAACAAACAAAACCCTTGGCGTCTAACTACCAACGTAGACTAATAACCACTTCTACCCTTTCTCAAGATACACTTAGTATCCTTGGTACAAGTGTGTAGGCCACACTTTGACCCGACTGAATACGATGTGCGACACACGCACCCTCAACCGACACCGTGTTACTCAACACGAGTGGCCGGTAAATAGACCAACCTGTCTATTTACAAATACTAAAATTACCAATGGGCAATCAGGCTTCACCTCGATTGCTCCCCAGATCTAGTCTAGATTACGCTAGATCTTAGTTACTTCTTACCTGCTTTCACAGCCAGGAGTGTATATAACTTACAACTCATACAACTAAAATATGAAAATATAACTTAAATACGATAAACAACAAACTATAGATCTATGAATGAGACTTTCGTCTGACAGTAAGACTTAGGACGGGAGTATTGCAAACAATTAATACGTGACGTTACTAAAAAAATGCTTAACTAAATGATTCACACTCACATACAGGACGCATTAACAGCTAAACGTATATATGGACCTCTTGCTAGATTACACCTAATTTTAAGGATATCCCCAATCCACCACGATTTAACCTGGTAGTGATAATCTAGCGAGTGGTCACTTCCCTACAGACTCTAATTATTCTAAGGAGAAAGTAGTTAAATAACACTTGACTTATCTGTCTAAGAAGCGGCGATAACTCCCCAGTCAGTCTCGGGTCCACTCTTCCTACGCTAATGTCTGTCCCGGCGGCAAGGCTCACGGCGATGTCTTCCCTAGCGGTGAGACAAGAACAACGAACGTTTCGGCTCTCCAAGGTCCTTCGGTGCTGGTCTGCAATGGCTTCGGTTCTTCGGTGGTACGGCGTCTGGTTCTGGTGTTCACGGTGATCTGTCGTCTGGCTCCGGTTCGTCGGTGGCGTAGAGTCTGGTTCCGGCTGCTGGTTCCGACGCAGGTACGGTGGTTCCAAGTGGTCGTCTGTCCAAAGTGAATCTGGAACGGTCCAACTATTGATACAGCGACAAAGTCAAAGTCCAGTGCTAAACTACCGGCTATCTGGCTATCTAACGTGTAGCCCAGAATTCAGCCGAGCTGTAGATCAAATTAGCACTACTGTACTTAAGTGCCGTAGGCAGTACGATGTCTCCTACGTCAAAAGTTCTTTGGCGTGACCCTAACGGTCGATCTTGGCCTTGCAGAAGGTGACCTTCACGTTCGTTCTCACTATGCCGGGCAGGCGATATCTCTTCAGTACGGAATCGACAGGACGGTTTTCTTCCCTCCACAAACTGTAGCCTTCTCGATACAAGCTTCAATACGATGCCACAAGTATGGGCATTTACAAATCACAACTGTAGATCTAGATCTATATTTCGTTACCTCCTAGTTCTACGAGTCCAGGATCTCACTGGCTTTCCTTCGCCGACGTGGCTGTATAATCAGGGTCTAGCTGCAGACTAGGCCGATGACGTTAACTTCTTCCTACTCCTAACAGAGGGCTTCTATTCTTCTTGATGTTGCTGCCAGTAAGCTCCGAGTCGGGGGTCGCCACGTTGTTCAGGCCTCCGCGCGGTGGTGATGCTTGTAGATATATCTAGTGTAGATCTACGTCTGGCTGGAGGTACTACCGAACTCAAAACTACTTCAGTAACACCGGCGAAAAGCCGAAACAATCAAAATAGGTAGTCGACGCTGATGCTGTTTACAAATACATTTAATAACTAAGAAGGGAATCGTCCGATGTCAGCTATGTCCGTACATTCGTATCTCTATTCTACTGCTCTACACAAAGCATCCTCTTTCTAGCGTCACTAAGAGCGTTCTTGTTTTTAAAGATCTGTCACGTCATTTGTCGCTAAGTAAAACTTTACCCTTATTCCCGAAACAAATAACTAATTCCTAATCATGTCATAACAGTAGGTAGGTTAAAAAAAAATACAAATCAAATAAATTAACCAAAATAAAATCATCCCTCCCCCCCCCTCCAAAAAACACAAAAGTGTGGGGGGGGGGGGGAATACTGCTATTAGCTTTGTAATTTAAAATTAACCAATTTCAAGGAAAAACCAAGAAAATAATATACAAAACCATAATAAGACCAGCAGCAATGTATGGAAGTGAGACTTGGACACTAACTAAGACATCCGAAAATTTACTTAATACTTGGGAACGGAAAATTCTTATGAAAATCCATACAGAATGAAACAGGGTAGAGAAAACGCACTAACCAAGAGAAATTAAAATCCCAGGATCGAACCTGGGCCGCACCATATCAGAAGCCAAGCACCTTACTGCTGAGCCATGGCACCACAAAATTTAAGAAAAAGTTTTTTTTTAATCTATCATGTTGAATATGGCTTGTACACGGACTCTGATGCACTAGTACTGTAGACTTTCAGTATTGTTTTGTCCTCTCCGTTGCCACACTAGCCCTTGAAGTCTGACAAAAGCAACACTGTTGCGAGCAACACGAAAGTCTACGTCATCATATAGGTTGGCGTTTGACTGATATGCTGATATCTTTTAAGACCTTCTTGCTCTGTACAGCATTTGTATATAATAATAAGTCTTGTCTTCGAGTCCTAAGATTGAGGAATGCAGTATTTCCCGTGGTTTTGAGTATAAATACACCCATACAAAGAGTTTTGAGGTTTTATTCAATTTTATTCTAAAGCAAACTACAGTCACCAAATTCTAGGAGTGTAGGTAAAGGGGTTTTGAATTAAATAAAAACAAACTCCACAGACTTTGACGATAAAACTTCCCTTTTCGATATAAAATCTAAAGCGAACTACAGTCATCTAATTCCAAGAGCGTATAGCAAAGAGAGGTTAGAAATTTCTACCAGTGGTTGGCTCACTTAATAAAGTGCAGTGAATTGAAAAAGACTAAATGTGACTCAACAAAGATGGCTAAGACGGATTTAAGGAGTCAGTTATAGAAATCGGATCTCGATCAAGGAAATCCTATGCCGAACTAGTAAGGTTGTGACAGAGCGTCGCTTGAGGTTTGCCGGACATGTTCTCCGACAAAATGAATTACGCATAATAAGAGTTGCGATGACATGGAGGCTATTACTAGGAAAGCGCAAAGAGGGACATCCTAGTACAACTTGGCGCCACACTTTTATGGAGGTCCTCAGAGCAGGTGGGAAGAGGCTTTAGACATTGCCAGCGACAGATTTTTGAGGAAACATTTTGTCGCCCTATGCGCCGAACGACGCGGGAGGGTCTAAGTCAGTAAGAATAGCACATGAAGTTTTAAAATAAAACATTTTAATAGCTGGATAATGCACTGGAGATACCTCAGAAAATGCATTTTGTAGATAAGATAAGATAACCAATGAGGAAGTGCTACAAAGAGCAGGGTGCCAGGACATCCGCTCTGTTATCAGCAGTAGACGCCTTGGCTGGCTTGGCCACGTTCGTAGAATGCCAGTAGGTCGACTTCCACAGGACATCCTGTATGGCGATCTAATAGAAGGCAGGAGAGCCGCTGGTCGCCCACTTTTACGTTATACGGATGTATGCAAACGCGACATGAAGCTCTTCAAAATCGACACTGGCAACTGGGAAGAGGTGGCACTGGAAAGATCCTCATTCAGAGAGAGCATAAAGGAAGGGTCAAAGATTGCAGATGTCATACACAACAGAAGAAGGGTGTAAATGCAACGGCGCCTGGTGATTATATATGCCCAACCTGCGATGGCAGCTGTGTATCAAGGATTGGCCTCTTTAGTCACATAAGAAGTTGCAAAGGGAAAAGATCGTCTCTCGAGACGTAAAATGCCACAGTCATATATATATATATATATATATAAGAATTTTTTAAAAAAGCAATGTTTCTCAACCTTCGGCGAAAAAAAAACAGTCATGTTGAGGCCTTTCTCTTGCAAGCTTGGGGTCTGGGGGAACGCTGTACTCCCCGCCGCCAAAATTGTTTTCTTGCATTCTTCACTGAAGAAAAGTATTCTCCTGACATCTACAGCACATTATTAATCAATCGAGTTCGGGGCGAAGCCCCGACGCCAAAAGTGTTTTCTTGCAATCTTCACTGCAGAAATCAATTCTCCTGACATCTACAGCTCATTATTCATCAGTGGAGTTCGGGGCGAAGCCCTAACGACATAAGTGTTTTCTTGCATTCTTCACTGAAGAAACGCATTGTTCTGACCTAAAGTTCCCCATTAAAAAAGGACCTTTTGAATAGTGTTGTAGATTATTCTAATATGAATTTATAGGCCCTTAATACATTGCAAATAAAACCGAGTTGTTCCTTGAAAAGACAAGATACCCCACATATTTAGTTTAAAGCTTTGAGGATCGCCGCCGAAGAAAAAATTGTACTGAAAAATTTCGTTTTATTTTGTAATTTCTTAACTATAATACAAAAAAATAAAAGTATTTGTTTGTTTATGTGAGGGAAGGCGATTGCATGTATCGCCCCTACCACCTGGTACAACCCTTTTTCATTTTATATTTAATAATCATAAAATTTGATATTAGAGTGTGGTGCGACATAATACACAATGGATTCACATATCAATACGTAGTTTATATTATATAGATATTCAACTAATTGTGTTCACAAACTATGAATTCTCCATAAAAATAGGACCGCCCCCCCCCCCACTAAGAGGGCTAGAGTGGGGAGGGCAGTACAGGCAATCGCATACCCCTTACCCTACCGAATCGGCAAAAATATCAGAAGGGGAGCGACATTATATAAAATTTATATATTAATTAAACTAATTTTGTTCAGAAACTATGATTTGTCCATAAAAGTAGGACCGTAGAGGGCAGTAGAGGTATTCCCCCCTCCCAATCGGTCAACAGGGGAACGACATAATATAAAGATCGGTTAAAATATCAATAACAAGTTTTAATCATATAGATATTTAATTGATTCTGTTATGAAGCTGTGATTTCTACAAATAAATTGGACCGCTCCCCCCCCCCCCACTCAAAAGTTTATTGGGGGGGGGCGAATTAATGTCATCGCCCCCTCCCGATCCCACCAAATCGGCCAACATACTAGAGAGGGGGGGCGAAATAATCTAAAAATATGTTAAAAATATAAATTATTAGTATATATTTTTAACATAAGTAATAAATTCCTATACAAATTATGTGAATTCTAATGTGAATTTCGGCCGACCCCCCCGAAGGAGAGGACGGCCGAGTGTGGGGGGGGGCGATCGCCCCTACCGCCCTCCCCCTGGATCCGCCAGTGCCTCCAGATGGTTTTGAGTTTAAATATCCCCTACAGAGCGTTTTGAATTGAAAACCTCTCTCTTCAATATTATTTTAAAGCAAAGTACAGTCACCAAATTCTATGACCGTAGCTAAATGGGGTTTTGAATTTAAAAAAAAAACCAAAAAAATTCCAGAGATTTTTTAGTTTAAAACCCTTCAACATATTATTTTGACGATAAAACTTTCCTTTTCGATATAAAATCTAAAGCGAAATACAGGCATATAATTCCAAGAGCGTAGTCAAGAGAGATTACAAATTTCTACCAGTGGCTTGGGCCCCATTTCTGCCGAAATTGAAAAACACTAAATGAGGCTTAACAAAGATGGCTAAGTCAGATTTTAGGAGTCAGTTATAGAGATCGGGTCTAAATCAAAGAAATCATATGCCTAAGTGGGAGTCGAACCCTTAGTAAGGTTGTGACAGAGCGTCGCATGAGGTTTTGAGGGACATGTTCTCCGAAAAAATGAATTACGCATAATAAGAGTTGCGGAAACATCTTGAAGGTTTTTGAAATAAAAGTTTTTAAAATAAAATAAAAGTTGCTAGCAAGGGGGGGGGGGGAGTCTACAAGTTTTCCACTAATTCCAGAAAGCAACTTTTCTAGGGCACAATAAACGTTTTCCATAGGGTCAGAATGTAATAAAGATTAATTATGTACACACACACATATATTTTTATTTTCGCGGGAGGGGGGTGGGAGGAAATACCCCCCAACCCCCCCCCCCCCCCCCAAAAAAAAAAAAATCCTGGCTACGCCCATGACCTTACTATTAGTATTACTTCGCTAAGAACAGACTAAAGTTCCAGTATAAGCCACTGAGCCGACTAAGGTAACACTACAGAAACAAAATAACACTAGAGTAGATTCCCTAGAATTAGAATAGATCTACAGAAACAATAACAATAGCAGTAATAAATGCAGCAGAGTAATAGCAGCAATATTAGTTACAGCAGCATGTATTTTGGCAATAATAATAGCCTGCAATACATAAATGCAAAACTATAAATACAAAATCATATATTCTATTAGATCTAGAACATGAACAACATATTTATATCAGGCTAAGCTGGGCGCCGTCAACTTTAAATCAACATGCTCAAAACAAAAGCTGCCAACTAGAAAATAAAACTAAATTAAAATATATCTAGCATATTTACATAGTGTGACAAGAGCTAGTAAAAGAAAATATAAAATATTTATAAACTTGCAGGCCGTCCCAGGTACAGAAATATAGAAATGATTAAATAAGTATACGCCAGATCACTAAGATCAACTGTCACACAGACAGTGATTTACTTTACTGACCGCTGGTCAACTGTACAGGATGTAGCATGGATTTAACTATTTATCCTACCCGCCCTAACCCCTATAACAAAATACGGAAGTACA
This sequence comes from Biomphalaria pfeifferi, assembly GCA_030265305.1. Taxonomy (NCBI): domain Eukaryota; kingdom Metazoa; phylum Mollusca; class Gastropoda; family Planorbidae; genus Biomphalaria; species Biomphalaria pfeifferi. The sequence continues at coordinate 175,631 of JASAOG010000199.1, read as the reverse complement.
AATATTAATCCTGGCACTAGCCTATAAAAAAAATATACATAACAGCTATAGCCTATGAAAATACACATAAAAAATAGCTCTGGGAGCGCAAGCTCACACACACACACACATTATATATATATATATATATATATAAACCCCTATTCCCCTTCCTGGTTACGCCAATGTTCATAGTGATAACGTGATTTATAAACAGAGACTCAACTGTGGCCTTTTCAATATTAAACATCATCTGTACGTTAAATAACAGTTTGGATAACAGTAATCTGTCGAGGTCAGACAGCCATTAACAACAAGGGCAAGGCGTATCACAATATATATATACGTTTATTTATAGTCCGATCTGTGATGTAACGTAAGTTTAATGTATCAATCATAGTTCATAAGTCAAGTGTCTATTTGTCGAACCTTTCTATACACTTGTGGGAACTAAATTAAGAAAACCCGAATTAGAAAAAAAAGTGCAATAATAGATTGACAACTATGAGTGTTTTTATGTACAATTCAAGTGGTTATTTACATGAAAAAAAAATAAGATGAAAAAAATATTATTAAAATATATTATAAACTTATATTTACTTGTGAGCAGGAAAGGGAGGGGGGACAGGATGACAAAATCGGCCCGAGCATTTCTATACTATCCGGCCCACATGGACCCACTATCGAAAATAGTAATTTATTAAATGATAAGCTCTACTCCAAAAAAAAAAGTATAACACTTGGAATGGGGAATCTTTAATTCCTGCTACAATAATATACATTATTACTTGACATTGATATTCAAACGAAATAATTGTTTATGATTCAGTTCTACTTCTTGCCGTTTTCGTAGGTATATGGACTTCAATGTACAAATACAACTCTTCATCCTTAATTATTTAACTGCCCAACTAAAAGGTCATAATGGCTGAGTGGCAGAGTGATTAAGCACTTGGTTTCCGAACATAGACCCTGGGTTAGAATGTTTGTGAAGAAATCTAGCAGTTACCTGATTATAGTTGGGGAAAGTAAAGGCGCTTGGTCGTTGTGCTGACCACATGACAACCTGCACATTAACCATAGACCAAAGAAACAGATGACCTTAACATCATAAATCGCCCAATAAATCGCAAGTTCTGAAACAGAAACTTTACTTTACTCACAAGGTCATACACTGCTTTCTAAAGAACTTGGAAACATAGTTTGATATGTCTGCAACTTCATATTTTGGCAAAGCCTCTTTGTATTTCGACTTAAGTTTATATCTTTGTCATCTTGGCATTAGTGTTTCTTATGGCGTTGAGCCTGTTCAGTCATAAATGCTTTCATCATATGGTTTGTGAATCTCTGGCGCTTGTGAGGAAATTTTACATTTTCATGCCCAGGATTCCAGCAAGAGTTGCTCTTGATTTTCTTCAATATTTTCTGCTCCTTCTTTTTTCGATTCTTTTGCATTTTGATTCCAATCAGCGCAGACATTACTCTGCTGCCACTGTTCCCCTAATCAATAAGAATTCGTATGCATCTGGACATATCAAATAAAGAACCCAAGTAAGTTATTATTTGATTTTTTTTTCTTTACGCATTACGCATAGAAGAAAAAATTGAATTAATTAACTAATGTCTTAATTGTCTTACCATATTTTCTGTTTACCACAACAACAACCACAACTAAAATCACCACAACACAAGCAGCAATACTTCCACCTACAGCTGCACCGATATTTATACCTGTCTCTTTATTGTACAGTGGCATCATAAAATAAAATTTAAAAAATATATATCAATCTTTTTATATAAACAAACTAAAAGCAAACGTGAGAGTCTATACTTTTAAAATGTGTATACGTAAACCAAAAAAAAAACAAAAAAACATAAAAATTCATAATTTCCTGTGTACAGAAAATCAAACTGTTTATGAGCAACGCATTATTTTTTTTTATTTTGCTATTTGAAGCAAATCTAGAATCAAATTTCTAGCTTTACCTTGTAGCGCAAATATTTGTAGGCCTGTAAATTGGCAACAGTGCTGACGATCTTTCATAAAAGCGCCGCTTTGATTTTCTGTCTGTTATTATAAAATCTCCTCCTATCTTCCTCATTTCTTTTCATTTGGATATTTTATAGCTTTCATTACATAGCCAACACATTTCTTCGTAATTCTTTTCTTCTTTTTCTCTGCCACATAGTTTTATAGACTAAATAACGTCAACAGTAAATTAATAGATTTCTAAACAATGGCCAGTCTGGTGAGATTAACTTAAAATGTGATAATCCCCAACAAAATATAAATTAAAATAAATGTTTGTTTAAAGAATACGCTTCTCCGATCATAGATAGTTCTATTTCCCACAGTTTGGATTTTTTTTCTTCTCATCCCTTTCCGTGTACACCAATGTTAGATAGACACAATGTTAGATAGACACAATGTTAGATAGACACAATGTTAGATAGACACAATGTTAGATAGACACAATGTTAGATAGACACAATGTTAGATAGACACAATGTTAGATAGACACAATGTTAGATAGACACAATGTTAGATAGACACAATGTTAGATAGACACAATGTTAGATAGACACAATGTTAGATAGACACAATGTTAGATAGACACAATGTTAGATAGACACAATGTTAGATAGACACAATGTTAGATAGACACAATGTTAGATAGACACAATGTTAGATAGACACAATGTTAGATAGACACAATGTTAGATAGACACAATGTTAGATAGACACAATGTTAGATAGACACAATGTTAGATAGACACAATGTTAGATAGACACAATGTTAGATAGACACAATGTTAGATAGACACAATGTTAGATAGACACAATGTTAGATAGACACAATGTTAGATAGACACAATGTTAGATAGACACAATGTTAGATAGACACAATGTTAGATAGACACAATGTTAGATAGACACAATGTTAGATAGACACAATGTTAGATAGACACAATGTTAGATAGACACAATGTTAGATAGACACAATGTTAGATAGACACAATGTTAGATAGACACAATGTTAGATAGACACAATGTTAGATAGACACAATGTTAGATAGACACAATGTTAGATAGACACAATGTTAGATAGACACAATGTTAGATAGACACAATGTTAGATAGACACAATGTTAGATAGACACAATGTTAGATAGACACAATGTTAGATAGACACAATGTTAGATAGACACAATGTTAGATAGACACAATGTTAGATAGACACAATGTTAGATAGACACAATGTTAGACAAAATGTTAATGACAAAAGTAATTTAAGATTTAATAAAAATCATTTATTGCATGCGGTATGAATCAATTTCTTTGGTATAAAAAGAGTTTAAAAATATTTTTACTGCACCTTGGATTCTCAAAAAACATACCTTCATTTATAATGAAAATCTTATCTTATCTTATATAATACAGACGTTACTTCAAAAAAGAAGATGATTACGTCCTACGCGTCATGCATTTAGTCATGCATATTAACCAATGACTTAAATTCTGCCAAGTCACTGGTTTTCCTGGCTAGCTCAGGCAACCCATTCCATGCTCTAATAGCACTAGGTAAGAAGGAGTATTTGTACAAATTTGTCCTAGCATATGGGACGAGGAATGTGCCTTTATCTTTGTGTCTTTCAGAGTATTTTATTAGATTTTGTTTTTGTATTTAAAGATTATGGTTCAGTGTTTTATGTATAATTGCTACTTTACTTTTGAGTCTTCTGTCCTGAAGGCTTTCTAAATTTAGTGATTTTACTATAGGTGTTACTCTAGTCAAATGTGAATATTCGTTTGTTATGAATCTCACTGCTCTATTTTGTGTCTGTTCCAGTTTCTTAATGTTTTCTTGAGTTGAGGGATCCCAAATGGAGGATGCATATTCTATTATTGGCCTAACCAAGGTTAAATAACATTTTAGTTTTATGTTCTTATTTGATTTATAGAAATTTCTTTTAATAAATCCTAATGCTTTGTTTGATTTTTTTATAGTTTCATCAATATGTCGATTCCATGGCAGTTTTTCATTTATTATAACACCTAAGTATTTTGCGTTTTTAGTCTGTGTTACTGGTTTGCCATGAATAAGATAAGTGGAATTAATTAATTTTAGTTTTTTTGTTACTCTTAACAACTGACATTTTTCTGGGTGGAAAGACATGCTCCAATTTGATTCCCATTTCTGTAATTCATCTAATTATCTTTGTAAAGTATCTGTGTCTTGTGTTGTTTTTATTGTTCTATATAGTATGCAATCGTCTGCAAATAATCTGACTTTTGTTCCTGAAGTAATGCAATTTGGTAAATCATTTATGTAAATAAAAAATAGTAGTGGACCCAAGACTGTTCCTTGAGGTACACCTGAGTTTACTGTTATCGGTGTTGATTTAGAGCCATTTATTATTACAGTTTGTTCTCTCCCTATCAGAAAATCTTTAATCCACTGATGCAGTGAACCATTAATGCCAAAATATTTTAATTTTTTAAGCAAACTATGGTGGTGAACTTTGTCAAAAGCCTTAGAAAAATCTAGTAAGATAGCATCTATTTGTTCACTATTATCTTAACCTTTAGAAAAATCATCAATTAGTCCTATTAGTTGTGTTTTACATGATCTATATTTCCTAAAGCCATGTTGGTATGGTGTGAGGACATTTTGTTTGTCTAAGTGGTTTATGATGTTGCTACATATTATGTGTTCTAGGATTTTACATGTGATGCTGGTAAGTGATACTGGTCTGTAGTTTCCTGGGTCAGATTTTTCTCCTTTTTTAAATAGGGGGGTGACATTAGCTTCTTTCCAGTCCTTTGGTACTCTGCCCTGGTTAAGTGAAGCCTGAAAGAGTATTTTGAACACTGGGGCTAGCTCATTGCTTAGTTCTTTGAGTAATCTAGCTGGAATACCATCAGGTCCAGACGCTTTATTTGGTTTGGTGTTGGCTAATAGTTTTTGAATTCCATTTTCTTGCACTACTATATCTTCTATGTTGTCTACTTGGTTCAAATTCAGTAATATGTCTTTGTCTCCTGGGGCTGAGAATGCTGATGCAAAGTATTTGTTTAGGATGTTTGCTTTAGTTTCATTATCATTATGTATTATGTTATGTTCATCTTTTAATGGCGCTATGCCTGTTGTTTCCATTTTCTTAGACTTAATGTATGACCATAGGTTTTTGTTGTTATTTTTAGATATTACATTGTTTATATATTTTATAAGATAAACGACAAAGTCTGTAATTCATTTTGAAACATAATAAGTGTGTAAATACCGAAATCTGCAGAAGACAGGCTGAAAATCTTGAGTTCTACTCTTACATAGGGAGGCTCCAGTGATGAATTTGTAACTATAACATTGTTTGAGACTTGATTAGATTTGATAATTGTAATCTTAACTGGTTCTGGATATCCATACACAGTAAATTTTTAGGAAAACTTTTTTCCTTGTTGAAGACTAAAACTCTGTTAAATTTTATTGGAAGTATGTTATAAAGGACCTGAAATATTATAGCAATAATTTCATAATATTTTATCTAACAAAAATGAAACGTATCGACAAACTATTTAAAAGCAAATCTCTACTGATTATATTTACGGCTTATATCAACTCAATGTAAAACGCATTCTTTGCTCTCTTGTCATGTAGAGGACTAATAGACAATATTATATTATTTATGGAAGTTAAGAGCAAAACCGTGTTATTGAATTCTGGGGTAGACACAATCAGTGACTTTCTGTTGTCTATCGCACGCGCAAAGCTTTGCTTACAAAGTTTAAAATTTAAAGTTATCTGTAAATAATGCAATCTCTATTTCACACTTCTAATTATGAATGTTTTTTTTTGTATCCAATCTATCCTGTGACACATCAACTTTAATGCCGAAATTCGCTAAACATGTATGCAATTTAGCAATGATTCGAGAGATCGTGAAGGTTGTCGTTTTGTGTATAATTTTGTTGAGCTCTACTACTAGAGTGAGCTTTTTATCAAACTGTGAACGTTGAAGAGGTCATTTGTTACAATACGAAAGTCGCATTTTATGAATTCTAAGACTAAGACTGCTTTATTGATCATTATAAAAATTTTGTGTGATTACATATAAAGACAACACAACTGAAACATACAGATAAATAGAACAGACACAACATAAAGAGTTCATTCAACCACTACACACAGGCATCTTGATACTTTTCATGTTTCTTGTGATGTTGATAAAGTCCGACCTAGTAAAGTACGCACGAGTTTTTGTACCGCTGTGTTCTTGTCTTAATTGACAGAAGTCGCCCACTTCGCGACGACTTGACGTAGTTATGATGGAGCGGGTGGCCATTGTCTTCCAAGATTTTTACGATTTTTCTTAGACATTTGTGTTCAAAAAGTTCCTTTAAATATGGTAATGTTGTGTGTGTCATTTTTGATGCCCTTTAATAATGTTTTTTAGGCGGCGCAACATTTTAGATGTAGAGTTGCATTGCAAACAAGTTATTCTGCTACTTCGGTCTCAGAAGAAAGAGGAATTTTAAAAAGCATATTGAAAAAATCATGCGACTTTGCTACAATCAAACCACGTTTTTTAAAGAGAGTTCGCTATGAAGATCATAATGAAGATCAGTAAAGCATGTGAGTTATTGACTACTTTTGCGAAGCTAAAGTGATAATTTAATTCATTTCATTTGCAGTGCCTCCGAAGGATCATAAAAATCATATGACAAGAAACTAACCAGAGGGATCTTCTAAACGTTTTTACAAACATCGAATAAGGCTTCTTGCGATAGTATGGTCATGTTCGCAGAATGGAGGATGAACGTATACCTAATATTATCCTTTATGACAAATGCGCGTTGAGCACTGAAAAAAAATTATTGGCCATCCCAACTTCCAATAACTGGATGTAATTAAAAGGTACCACACAGCATTGAACATCAATCTAACTACTGGAAAGTCATATTTGGAAAAAAAATAGTGGCAAAGAAAGCTATAAACAACGAAAGAGAAACGAATAATTTCTCTAGCATTTAAATTACTACAAAAGAAAGTAAAAAATATAGATTTTTAGATATAAACTACAATGTTTTGTTTTATTTACTTACATCTAACAAATACAGTAATTTGTTTTGATTCGTCACTGTTAACATCTATTCCATTGTTTGCTTGACAAAAATAATAACCAGCATCTCTATAAGACATTGATTTGTTATAGTAGAGACGGTATCCACTGGAGTTTTGAGCAATAGTTACATTTTCTTTTACAATAAACATTTTAGGTATTGGATTACCGTTTGCTTCGCAATAAAATTGAACACATTTTCCATTATCTATAACATTGCTGGTAACATTAAAACCTATAAAAGCATATTTGTCTGAAACAAAAACAAATACATCAGACAGTTGTAAAATGCTTTTGTTTTATTAAATAAATATTAGCAAAATGTTTTTTTATTATATTTGAATTTTAAAAAAACGTAAAATTCAAAGATCTTATTAGCATATAAGTAAATTAGCAAGAAAGATTTTATTTTGAGCATGTATTATTTTAAGACAAATAGTGTAACACGTATAAAATGTGTCAAAATTATTAAGAAAGTCAATACAAATGTAAAGCGATATTCTGCATGATGCATGCATGTTACTTAGATTAGTACAAGGTGATGAATTATCACAATAGTGTATAATCTTTAGAAGAGCACTAACCACATTAAACATTGAATAGCAAAGTACAAGGTTACTTTCTTGTATCGCCTTTAAGTCACTCTTGATTGCACGATGCGCGTCAAATTTGAAAACAGCACTGCAACAGAGCAAATTGTTAACAGTTACTCACCCCCCCCCCCCCTACAGTCTTGTTACCCCAGTACATTTGATCAGACTGCAGAGCATTGTCAACATTTCTTTACCCCACTACATTTAATCTTCTTTGTGTGGGAAGAACGTTTTTTAAAACCTGGGCGTAAGAGACTATGTGTATTTCTGGTTAGTGCCTTCACCACCAACAGAAAGATGACGATCTACACTTGGCACTGTTAACATCAACGTTACCCTCAGAGAATACAGAACTAGGGAAGAAACAAGGTGACAGTCTGACAGTACAAGTCTTTTAATTGGGCAGATTACCACCAAAACATCAAAAGAACAATTGATTCCATTCATGGCGTCTTTTAAGCCCTACATTCTTAGGATATATGGCTCCATACCTAGTGTTTTACCCCCCTCCCCCACCTCCCCCAATCCTCAGAACATTTTATTCTATTCCTAGTCTTATCAAACCTATGTCGACAACCCATTTGACTCCATTCTATGTGCACAGTTTGACAGTTAAGTAGTTTTCAACTTACAGCCAATGTTTGACCACATACGAAGGTAATTGAATCACCGTGATGAGTGACCAAGGTCTGCATTACCAAACACCAAATATGAATGCTGATAAGTTGAGACGGGCACATAAAGAAGACTGGATGAAATCTGGCTGTTTCTAATTTACATGTATCTGTATATTGTGCAACATGATGTACTGTATTTTTATTTTGCTCTCATTGTTATGATACTTGTTTTTTGTTTTCATTTTCTTCCAATTTTGAGATATTTCTTGAATGCACACACACACACACTGTCAGAAGACGTAATAAAATTAAATTATTTCTCTCCAGAATAATCCTCTTATCATTTTGACATATACTGCTCTAATATCATGACATTGTATTGTACAGTGGCGTAACTAAAGGGGGGAGGGGGGAGAATTTTAAGATACCTGGGTGTCCGAAATTTATTTGTAAATACATACATTAATATATTCGATTGACAAATAGTGTCAACGGGTGTCTTTTTTTTTTCAACATTTATGGATTAAATTTATAATAAAGACTAAACCTAGATCTAGGTCTATCAGTACGTTGACATTGTTGACATTTTAAAAATTATTTTTTCCCACAGAGATCAAAGTTTTTTTTTTAAAGTTAGTTTTACATTTTAAATTTTGTTACCACGAATTAAATTGCATGATATACAGCGAATTCCAGGTATCTTGTTACCTTGACTAATAATAGATCTAAATGGCGAGTATTTTATGGCTACACTAATTAACCTTGAAGCAAAATTTACAGAATCGAATATAACAGATCCAAAAGTTATTCTTAATAACGCTAGAATATTCCATTATTTGGGTTTGGCGTCTATAATTTCAGAATTAAACTTCACAATCGAGTTATTACCCCTCTATTCATCTTTCCTCAATCCAATGGAAACTCTCTTTTTATTTCCATCTAATCCTTTTGCTTTCGCACAAAACATAAACAAAAAAATGACGTAATATCATATAATATTAGCACATCCTTTCTTTTGAAGTTATTATCACATCCTTCCTTTTAAAGCTCTTAAAACTGATATCTACTAGGAACTTTAACATATTGTCCACTTCTGGTTGTCTTGACTGGCACAACATGTTCTCTAGACGTTGGTCTATAACTGTCTGTTTCGTTTGTTCCAACAGTTTGCTGTTCATTATCTTTATCGGTATCATAGTACCCAGAGATGTCTTCATCGAAACTCTTGTTCAAAAAGCGTTGATTTTTTCTGTATGTTTTTCCGTCATTTGTCTTTATGATGTAAGATCTGGGTGCTGAATGTTTTTTTTATGACTACTGCTTTCTGCCATTTTTGTCCTAGACGAACTCTCCATCTCTAGGTAGTCTTGCTTTTGCATCATATTTCCCTTTGCTTTTCCTCCGTCATTCGTTGAGTAATGTCTCTACATTTTCAGCTACCGATGGTTTCAATAGCTTGGGATCAGTTGGAATGATTCCCTGAGTCTTCTACTCGTCAGCAGTTGTGATGGTGAAGACGGCAGTCCACTTATCGTAGTATTTCTATATTCGAGCATAACGAGATATGGATCTTTCCCACTTTTGTATGCTTTGAATACTTTTGCTAACCCCTAACCTAAAACATTAACAACTAACATTGACGTAATATCATATAATATTAGCACAGAATCTTCATGCAGTGGAAAATTAATTAAGAATTTTTTGCCTATCTGAAAGCTCCTGCGCCCAATTAATATAGTTCAGAAGAAACTACAAAAGTCTGGACTGCATATACGGGAAGCTGCTGAGGAGATTAGTACCCTTTCATGCTTTCTGCAAAATGATGAGAAACTGACAAAAATCCAATCCATCGAAAAAGTAAAAGAAGGTAGTTAATACTATGGATTCCCTGTAATCAAAACAACCAGAAGAAAGAAAAGACTTAATGGGAAGTTGAGTTCTAATGTAGGACTGTCAATAGAACTGCAATTCAAACGTGTTGCGACAGAAGTGCTGGACAAATTTCATATGGCGATGAAACGCGGATTACAAAGGCTGGAAAGAAAATGGATACCTTTGGGTTTCTTCTTGAACCAAGACACCTGTTAGATGAACACACACGCTTAAGACAAACTGTGCTACTTTTGCTGTTTGTATGATAAAATAAATGACAAATCGCTTTTTCAATGATGTCATTGATGCACGAGCACTTTTCATCAACAAAGCAGTAATACAATCACCAATAGACATATTGAGGAAACAGGCTTCATATGGTAATTACATGTGCTCAAACCTTGCAACTTCCTCCGAATACCGCTAACTCAGGCCACTTCCATTGCATCATGTGAGAGATCATTTTCAAAGCTCAAGTTCATCAAAAACTATCTCAGGAGCACAATGACGCAAGAAAGGCTTATCATGGCTTTAATGTCAGTGAAGTCACAAATACTAGAAAGTATCGATATAGATTATGTTAGAAATGTCTTTGCTGCACAGAATGCACGACGTGAAGCGATATGAATTGAGATTTGTCATTTGTGCATTATTTAACTAATAAACAACGGTATTATTTATTAAAAGAGTCTTAATGATTATTTTTTGCTAAGTTTACTGAAATACGGAACCAATTTGATTTTGGGCTTATATATTTTTGCGTACATTATCTCATGTCATATGTCGAATGTCAAAATGCAAGGGGCCCCCAAAGAGGTCAATCCCCCCTGGCCCCCAAATCCCTAGTTTCGCCCCTGGTATTGTATGTCATTGATATAATTATTAAGTGTAGCGTTTTAGTTTAACATATAGTTTATATGCACAAAATAATTTTAAAAATCTTTAAACCTCGCCACACACAGACGTCCTTTAAAATGTTTATTTTGTAAGATTTTTAAAATTATTTTGGTTTGTTACTCTAGGAGAAGTAATTTTGAGTTTCCCCGCTCACATAAGTAAATATTGAACAGGCACACAACGAGCAACAATTAGAACAAATCAACTGATTATAGGTGGAATAAAAAAAGTACAAGTTTATTTAACAACAACAATGTCACTACTAGCTTGGGTAGTGAGTCAACAATGGTTCAGGTGGATTAATTTCATCAGTGATTGCATATGAAGGAGTGGATAAGTGTTTCTATTTTGTGTTCTTAACTTTCTTAGCTGGTCGGTTGGCCGCTGGGCTTGTCTGGTAGATGCAGGAGGGACTCGGAGCTGACTCTTCTTGTAGATGGATGAGACTTGAGTCGAACAGGAGTATGTCTGTAGCGAAAGGTGGGAAGGGTATTCTCAGGACCGTAGGTAGTGGGCAGTGGACAGCTGGAGCCTGGACTCGGCAGTTGAAGCTGGGCAGTAGGCGCTCAACTCTGGGCAAGTATCTGGGCACAGGACCGTAGGCAATGGATAGTGGGCACTGGGCTTAAGGGTGTTTGTAGTGGGCACTAATGAGATTCCTTCTCGCTGACAGAAAAGGGGGGGTGAGTTCAGGCGTTGTAGGCTCAGGTTTGGTGACGCTGCTGATCCAGTCGAAGCTGACCGATCTAACAGGTGTAGACAGTGCAGATCTTGTGGTGAAAAGACTGCGAGTCTAGTGTGCGTGATATTGCACCACCAATAACAAACAGGCTGAAAAGAAAGAAGCACTTAGAAACTTCCTCATGGCAATAGGTAGGAACTCTCGTATGCTATGCAATCAATCAGATTGTGCATGTTAGGCATAGGGCTCATTCCGTTCAATTTTAAAAAAAAGTAAAACAGGGGAAATAACTACACTAAGCAATACGTGAGGCTATAAGCCATGATGTTACGATCATACAAGTAAACAACAGATTTGGCATGTGAGGCATGGAGCTCATTCCGTTCAATGAATACATTTAACAAATAAAACAGGGGAAATAACTACATTAAGCAATACGTGAGGCTTTAAGTAAAATAAGCCATGATGTTATGATCATACAAGTAAACAACAGGTTTAAACTTCGAATATTATATAAAACAAAACAAAATAAGGGAGATAACCCAAGAAAACGTTTAAAAGTGAACAAGAATATATGCTGATAAAATAAACATAAAGAAGAGAGCTGCATACATCTCTAGAGGGCAACGTTATATAAATCATTTATAATTAACGGGGAATATATGTAGATATACAGGGGGAGGGAATGATATGATCATAGATTAAATCTTATTCACAACATAGCGGGATTGAATAGAAGTAACATTATAAAGACTGTAAATGCCATAGACAGATAAAGTATATCACATGCCGTCACTAAAATAAGCTGACATGTTATACAGCAAAACACATTCATGGATCTAGTAAGAGAGTATACGATTCGGAATCTTGTAACAGATCCGATCGCTCCAGTAGATCTAGATTAGAACATCTCAACGCTAGGTTGAGAAAAATAATAAAATAATTAAAATAGGCGAGAGCATAGCCCATCGATAATCAACAATGTTTGAAGATAAAATAAAGTTACTTACTTACATAGTATTAACAAATGCACAAAATAATACACATATAAAGATTTGATAAATATGATCAACCTACCACGGTTGTTTAAATTATAGGCGGCTTAATGAGAGAAACTAAGTTCCAGCCTCTCGCCTATTAAATATAGAAATATGTCTGGCGGGTGTAAGCGTGGGTTGGAGCCCGTGTCCCCTCTTATATAGACTCGAACTCATTTGCATAGCCAGAGGTGCCGGGCCCAATCGATTTGTGGGATTTTGAATTTTAAAATAACATTCGTGCTTGATCCAATGGGATTAAAGTTATTAAATTTCTAAAATTACCTCCGTCCCAAACCGATGTGCGCCCACACCTGTTTTTGTGTATGCGTCTGTGTGTGTGTGGCGTAACGATCGCAGTCCCACGCGGGACCGGTCGAGAAATGTTGACCTACTGACCCTTAACCCGCCATCTAGGTATGAGTCATAGTGGAAAGTTTTGTCCCTTCCAAATCACGCGATCCGGTAACTCAGCCCATACTAAGGGTGACCTGGGGGGGGGGGGGGGGGGAAAGAAATTTCGGACTGGCCTTCTGTCTCCTACTGTTCACCATACTATTGTAATTTTATAATTCGAGACATTACATGTAACTATTATTAGGGTGTTGAGTTTAATATGTCTATTGGATCTAACTTTTCTCTCAAGCGTTTAAGCACAAATGAAACTTTTCTATGATATGATCCATGGTCACTTAATAGGATTTTTTTGTATAAACATGTTTAAATGCTTCGGTGTTTCTTCTACTATGGCACCATACTTTTGACATATTTGTATCTAGTTAATCGTAAATATAATTTACTGTATTTAAATGTCTAAGCTATAACTTATAATCATACCCGATTATTAAATTCAAATAATCATTTTGATTGTGGGAATACTTCTGTCGTTTTACATGTCAAAGAAACATTGTTCTTGTCCTCAGTAAACTTTGGTGGCTCACAACTTGAACTCGTTGGTATAGCTAGGAAAAAAAATTGTGAAATGCCTTCGACAAGTTTCAAAATAGCTTTTTATTTCTTATATCAGTTTTTAAGAGTGACAAAATGTACACGCAACAAAAATGTGTCAAGTTAGGTGATTAAGAAGAACATATTATATTTAAGAGAAAACTGTTACATGACAAATAGAGGGGGATGAACTGACTTTCTTAACATGTTCATGTCACATATGATAATTTAATTTTCACGACTTACCTAACACAGCAAAAGAGAATTGTGTGTCTATTCTATCCAATGTACAAATAATATAAGAAATATTTCTTATTTGTTGAACAGTAGCTCCTTGAACACTAATATCAACAGAATTTATATTTTTTTGTCATTTCTGTCATCGTTGATGTAGTCCAACAAGATGATGTTGTGCATACACCAAGTTGTAAATCCCTGCCTTTTATAAAAACTGAAAATTTGAAGTCCAAAATGGAAGCAGTGTTTGCAGGACAAAAAAAATTCACTCTTAAAGGATCATTTTCTACTAAAATAATCTGCGATTCTGTTGAAAAAAATCAATAGTAATTGTCCATTTTTAACCAAATAAAACGTATCTTTCAAATATTATTGTACTGACACAATACAAATAATTTTTAGTAGTATAATTATAATTAATTTATTTGTTACAGTCGATTGGGGTTAATTGAAATAGTTTATAAAATGATCAATCTCACTAGTCGGCATTCTAGAAACTATACAAAATTATATATTTTGATTATGTGGATATTTTGAATTTGTTTTTTATAATTTCTTTCCATCCACACAGCTAAAAACGCATGTTGACAGTAACTACATTGTAACAACACATATCGACACGGTACAACAAAAAGTGGAGCTTTATAGATAGGCAACTTTCTGAGATTTGTTCACAGCTAGCTCCAGTGTACTAAATAAGGAACGTATGCCTTAGCACCAACTCCAAACACCCAGATAGAGTTACATTGAAATTGGATATTCAAAAAGGAGCAAAGAAACGTTTAACAAAATCTGACCTTTGCCCTCTCAGGAAACCCACTTCTAAGCAATTCGATTTAATAACAACAACACTTTGAGTGTAGAAATAAATAACAACTTTAAAACATAACAATAACGCTAACATTAAATGAAAATAACTTTTTAAATATAAACACCACGACATCGTCCTCTATAAATTATAATAATTGAAACATACTCACCTACATCTTTGCAATGCAGTAGCACCAAGACTATTGCAAGTGTTTTAATCATTGTAATTGTACATGCCCTTTAAAAAAAGAATAGTTAAATGATTGGGTTTGCTGTTTTCTATCGGGTAATTTTAAAGTAATACAGAGCAAAAGTCCTAAAATACAAAATGTTTTCTTGGTCTCTTTTTCTTGTATTTATATCAGTAAATACATCTCATATATTCATGATGCTTTTGGAGAGAGCTGCACAGTCACCACAATCATATGAGATAGGTGTATTTGGAGCTGCCTATCGATCTATTCTACACACTACCACCTGGATACACTAATTCACTATAATTTAATGCTTCTAAACGCAATTCAATAAAATAGATATTTCAAAATATAATGCACATGCACAATGTTAACTTGAATGGAATATTATATTTTTAATAGAACGCCTTAGAACTAGTCCCACAAGGTAGTTCTTCATTTTCCTAAAATGTATAGCCGCTAGTAGTCTCTATATTCCAAAATAGTTGTTAAAGTTGGACACTGAACGCTGAAGAGGAAATAAGAATCCAATTTTTTTAGAGTAAATGTTACAGAAAAATGATGGATATCAGTTATAAGATACAGAAGACTACTTTGTACTTTAAATAGTTAACACTCCGGTTGGCAAGAAGAAAGAACTCCTCAATACTGTGAATAGAGCTGGTTGGTCATATACGATATAACTCACTATAAAAAGTAATTCTTCAAAATACAGCGGAGGAAGCACGAAGAAAAGCTGGCTGAATAAAGTACAATTATAGACCGGCCTCTATCCTGATTAGAACAGTTGCTGATCAAGAAATATGTAGGGATTTAGTTAATTGAACAGTCCCAGCACCTCTACGGCGAAAGTCAAGAAAGATGAGATAGCCAAAAACTTTGATATTAATTTGTCACTGGTTCAATAAAGTATATGATGAACCGATACTTTGAAATATTTATGTTCATTCTATGTTTGTTTGTACATTAGTTTAACGCGATGACATTGAAAGCTGATTTTGATTGAGTTAGAAACATAAAGTATATTTTCAAATCATGCAACACGCTTGGTCTTTTGATATTCGATAATTTACACACACATGGCGTCTTGCGTCCGCGCATAAAAGGCACAACGTGGTCACTGTCCATTCTTTAGACATCTCTTGCCACTGTAGTGAATGTACGATGCCTGACCTGCTACGTCTCCACCACTAATTGTAACCCTGTTACACCGGCTTTACTTACTTGACTTAATCCTGTGCACTCCCAAGGGAGCATAGGATCACAACCACACCTCTCCACTGAATTCGATTAAAAGCAGCTTTATTAATCTGCTCTTTTGTCATTCCAGTACCCTCAGCTTCATTGATTGACTTTATTTTTTTTTTGTTTTTTTTTAATAGAATGACAGCTTCAACCAAATACTTTTTAATCAAGAAAAGGAACATTGGGTTTAGAGGTATCTGGAAAAAGATTTTTGTGCTACCATTAGGCGCTAAGTCAATACAACTCCGCAAGTCGAGTTAAATTTTTAAAGCAAATATCCGTGAGAGGTTTCCAAGCGTTTGAAAACGAAGGATATCTAGTTAAGTGGCATTTTATTTTAAGAACCTCATCTAAAATATGATAATAATAAAAAACAAATCTCCTCAAATACATCTTCTTCAATCTAAATGTTTTTTTACAGTAAAGGACATTTGTTTCATTTTAATTCCTGTTTGTTTTGTTGTTGGTTTTTTGTGGGTTTTTTTGCTTTTTTTTTAAGTTTATAACTGTTTTATTCCTTTCTTCCATAAAATTTGTATGTGTCGCCTATCATGACACAGCATGCAGAACAGGAGAGGCAAGGGTCATTTTCCAAAGTCAATGGTCTATTGACTTAATTTAATATTGTGAATAAAAAGGATTTCAGAACTCTTATTCATTCCAATTCTTGTATATAGATTTTCGAATATGGAAGAAATGACAATAAAAACAACGCATGATGCAAAATGAAAATTGAGCCAACATAGAAAATCAAGAGTTGAGTAAAAGTGTACAAGTTTTATTAGCCATTATAAATACACAGAAAACAAATGTATCAACTACTTTTTAAACTGTGTGTGCAATACAAGCTAGTCTGAGCTTTTTATAGTATTCAATAATGTAGGCCTAAACTAATGTTGTTGTTTTTGAAACATTATATTTCTAATGCAAACAAGATATTCACAATATTCACAATTCTTATATGTCTTCATCAAAATTATAAATATTGTGGGAGGACTAAACAAAATGTTCAAACACTAAAATTGTTAAAATTGTTGAAGGTTGTAAAAATATATTATATATATATATATATATATATATATATATATATATATATATATATATATATATATATATATATTATCTCTTGTCTAACAAATTACATAATATTGAAATTAATTATTACTAAAACTTTCTAAGTATCAAAATTTTATAAATACTTTGAAAATATACTCAAAACCAAAAAAAATTATGTATAGTATTATTAATTATCATTTATAATTATAAGCCGTTAATTAACCAAAAAATTGAAATGACGGATGTCATTGAAAAAAAATACAGAACTGAGATTTATTTATTTTCAAAGCTGCACAATGAAAAATGGTATAAAAATAATACCCAAGACAGTATGGATGCAGATTAATATCATGACATAGTGAAAAGCTGGCGATCCAATTAGAATATGTTTACCACCTGGAAAAAAAGCATATCATAATTAATACACGATAAATAACATGGTTAGAAAAAGAAATATTTTATTTTATAAATAAACTCGATTATTAAAGTCAGGCTTATAAATACAATGCCAACTTCTGTTTAACTAAAAAATAAATAAAGTTATGTTTAAAAAAAGTCAATGAAAAAAATCTATGTCTTGATATTTTCAATCTTACATTAGCATTATTTGATAATATATATATCTTTAGTACAACTATTCTAAATCACATTTCCTATTTAAAAATCAGTATACATAAAGTTCACTTGTGGTATGACCTAAGATATTTCAATTACGTTATGATTTCCATATACCTTATAGCTAAACATTTAATATACGATTACACAAGCTTTTAGTGTATGTATGTAGACCTTCGTGGCGATTGAAGATTAGTGATAAAAAAGAAAGAATAATCATGAACATACAGCGTATAATGGATATATGTATTTGGATATTACTATACTGACTTAAAAAGATCTTTTATTGGGTCCTGCCTGGTCAGAAATTAACTGTTGTTTGTGTAGCTGCTATGTGACTTTGCATATTCGGAGGTCTTTGGTTTGGGTTTTTGACGGGCTTATCTATGTTTTACTATATTTTTCTTATTCTTCTCTCTATAACTATTGTACACTAGTTACATATGATGTTGAATACCTACTGGAACGTTTAGGTAAATGAAGATTAACTATTTACATCAATATAAAAATCTTTGTATATTTATTTAAAATGGTAAATAAATTATGATAAGGTTATTATATTTTATATCTGAATCATTATGTATTTTATCAACTCTTTTCAACTTACATGTCTTAATACCAAGCAGGATAGATTCGGCTAAAATTACAATGATAAGAACAACGACTTGGTAAATGATCATAATTTTCACCTAAAATGAATAAATGTGCTTTAATTATAAAAAAAATGTTTGTCTTTTCTTTTTTAAATCTACTAAGTTCTATTTTGACATTTTATTCTTACCAGAAAATTTGACTCCTGCAATTATGACTAGTATAATCTGAGCGAGTTCAAAAAGAGTTAGTAAAACAATTAACAAATTTAGGTGCTTTGGTCTGGCTTGAGATCCTTTTTGTTGTCTTTGCATAAAACTGTAACATTTTAGGAAACGTGTACAAATTATTTGTCAAAAATAATGTTAGTCTATTTATGCAATGTGTATTTACAAAAAATAACACATGATTTTACTAAGGTCATAAACTATTCTTTGAAAAGTCTAGATTAATGTTATTAATGTTAAACTTCTAACTATATAAATCTTAAACACTTACCTTGAACGAAAACAAGAACCCTGACAGATAAGACAATAAAAATGACTGTACAAACTACATTTTATTTTCAACTACCGGAAATAATGCCTAGCTGATAAGGGAACAGTGTCTATTGTTGTTCCATTAACTCCAGATTGAGAGAGAGAGAGAGATATAGAGAGAAAGAGAGTGTGTGTGTGTGTGATGGGAAAGGAAAAAAATTCCCCCTAACACTCCCCCTCCCGAAAAAAATCCTCGCTACGCCCATGACCACAGAAGTATGTGCTGCCAAAAATGTATAAAAGAAATATAGCCTTTTCCAGAGTGTACACACAAGATGTTGCTAGGAAAGAAAAAGGTATTTCCAAATAAGAAAAACAGATATATTGGCAAAAGAAGAAAAATAGATATATACCAAAAAGAACAATCTATTTTACTAAGGAAGAAAAATATTGCCAGAGAAGAAAGATGTGTACTGTCGATGGGTACAAATATATATTGCGAAAGAAGAAAAGTTGACATTGTAGAGAAGAACAAAAGTTGACAACAAATGTTTGAAGGAAAAAAACAAACAAATCTTCTTATCTACAAATAAGGTACTAAAATCCCTTAAATGAAAATTTAAAAAATGTCTATAAGGATTAGGTAATTTGCATTCAGTCTTTGTGAATGAAATGTGTCATCAATATATCTCAGCAATGGACTGCCGATGGCATCAAATTCAAATCCATGAGGCGATACAACAATCTTACCTCGGTACTGAAGTCCTTCAGTTCCATCAGTCTGCAATGAACCACCAAGAGATAAGGTGATACAACAATCCAACCTCTGTAATGAAGTCCTTCAGTTCCGTCTGCAATAAACCACCAAGAGATTAGGACGACGGGAGATGGAAGCGACCAGGAAGCAATCAAACTGTTGTGAAGTCCTTTATACTAAGCGTGCCTATTGTTACGTATCTAAGCATTGTTACCTAGATACTATTTTTTTTTCTTGACCTGTAGGTTGTCTGCCCCTTGTGTAATAAGTTTTTTTATTTTATTTTTCACGGCGAGTCAAGCCACACAGACAGTGACCGGTCCTTGACCTATGTGTGTACCTCTGGTTGAAAGGAGGGGTTTTTTTTTTTCTTCTGTCTCTTTGAAGAGCGTTCTAGATCTGGGTGTTGATGACTTATTCTGTTCTAGAAATTACTAGATTTGTCTTGATATCGACGCGCGGTATATTATATAAAGACCGCCCGTGTAACGTTGACAGACAGACATACGGAGACAGCCGTGAGACAGAATAGCGGAGACATTGCGTGACCCGTGCGTGGTATACCAATTGATCGTGTAAGTTAAGATTTTTCTTTTTTCAAGGCCTTGCTTGTATTTGTAATTATATTTTCAAACTCTGGTATTGTAATATTTTTACATGCCATTTTTGTAAAAGGGTTTTGGTCAACCCTTCCATTTTGTATTGAGTAAATGTTTTGTTTTTTTCTTGCTTTATATGATTCATTTAAAAGTACTATTTGAGTTATATTATATTAAACATTAAGTTGATATTTTACCTTCCGATTTCTTGTGTCATTTTTTTTTGTTATTCATTGTAAGTCTTTGATTAAATTCAGACTTAAGATAAGTGACACAACAGCTTTTTCTATTGTCACGTTCCCCTAGGCAAGCCATTTAAAAATTAGAATTCAATTCGTAATACGTGACAAAAGAAGTTACTATTGTTACTACTTCAAGTGTCTCTATGCTTGTCGTATTTCCTGTCTTAATGTATCTACTCTCTTGAGATTGCTTCTCAAATAACTTTCTTAAATCTATTCCTAACAGTTCGATAACTATCAAAATGTGATGTTGGTATATGTTCTTCTTTAGTAGAATAAAATATTATAATACAAGGATGATGCATCGGACAGAAGTTCAAGCGTCGCAGAAATTGTATTACTAATTTATAAGTTATTTAAGACTGGTGAACATTATTTAGTTTTGTGCGAATTATATAATGTTAATGTGTAATTTTAGTTAGTATATAAATCATACTATAAAGTAGTATACATTAGGTAAATGCTTATAAACATTTTCTGTATGTCAATACTCAATTTTATTTTAGCTTTATGAAATAGTTAATCACATACCGATTTTGGGGCAAAAGAATACAAAGTGTAGAGAACATAACAATCAAAAGAGATTATCGCCATCAATTGTTTTTTTTAACTTGCATATATTTTATCTTATTTTGTATTCTTCACTAAATTTGTATATGAACAAAATTTAACCCTTGATTCAAATTATTCTCATTTTCGAACTCTGCTCAAACTAGTTTCTAGTTTTTTAGACAATGTTAGCTACAGCCATTGCAGTTTTATCATGACTTAGGCCGATTGTGCATTTAGAAGGCATTTACACATTTACTTTTCTTCGTTG
This sequence comes from Biomphalaria pfeifferi, assembly GCA_030265305.1. Lineage (NCBI taxonomy): Eukaryota > Metazoa > Mollusca > Gastropoda > Planorbidae > Biomphalaria > Biomphalaria pfeifferi. Next base: position 154,239 of record JASAOG010000199.1, on the reverse strand, counting down.
TGTCAGCTGGACAACTGTGGCGGATGTCCGTATGGTCAAGTTTGTGTGGACACTGGGATTCGCTGTATCACAGAGCCATGTCCGACTTTCAGATGTGTAGCTAACCACTCTTGTGGTGGTTGTCCACCATGGACAAAGTGTGAGATTCTATTTCCGCCATTTCCGAGATGTGTGGATAGACCGCGCTGCATTAGACCAGAGTGTTTGCCTGTACCAACCTGTGTGGACCTACCAGTAAGTGTATCTTTGATTGAGGTAGACGGGTCACGTAGAATCGTTTTAATTTTATTTATAGATAAAAAGTGCACCTGTTTTAGTTGAGATTTAGTTTTGTATAATGTATATTTTCTGCACATACAGCTGTACATAGATGGGCGCCCGAAGTATTTTTTCCCGTTTGGTGCAATTAGCCACCTCAAAGTCGTAGCTTCGACTTTCTAGTTTCAGAGGATATAAAAGTAAAGAACTAGATAACTTGTTCAAAGAAACGTACACATTTTTCACATCAAAAGACAGCTGGCAAGGATTTCTTCTTCAAGGCAAACAACAACAAACAACAATAATAAACAAAAAACAACATTTATCTTATTCTAGGCCTTTAGTCAATATAATAATAACAAGAATTATGTGCAAATGAAAATAAATCGTCAAGACTAACTTGCTATAGAATATTTCCCACTTTTATTGTGCAAAGAAATTCCAGTCTATTACAAAACGTACATTGACGGTCATCAACTCCAGAGTAGACTTTTATAGTTTAGTACAATAATACTTATCCTTACTTGTTATGTTGCTACTTAAAAGATGTTAATTGATTTGAAGGTGTATAAAATTGGCAAAAAAAAATGTTACTCAGAATATTTACTTAAGATTTAATTGATTTGATGATGCCGAAATGGTCTCGAATTTGTCTACTCAGGATCCAGGGTGGTGCATGTGCACCATTTTGCACCCCCAGCGGGTGCTGATGTTCACATGTTGCAAAAGCTATAATGTAGAGGCATCTTGAGTTTCTAAATAGTTACATTTTTCCAGAGTAAGAAATGCTCTTGGTATTTGTAATCCCCGAAGAGAATTGAGTGAATCTCAATTTAAAACATCATTTTTACTTTGTACAGATGCAAATAAAAAGAGAAAAATCAATTTACATTTTAAATAACAGAAAACAAAAAAAAAAAGGTTCCTCTTTCAGACCTTGCAAGCTCTGGGTGCCAATGATGTAAAGCTCATAAGTTTCAATGGGATGGTTCTCAAAGGTGTCTTGTGGCCATCACAACGACCAACCGCCTTTACTTCTTCAACGTATTTCACGTACTATTCAAAATGCGTCCTAAAAAGCTATAAAACTCCCAGGCTGTAATGGGAAACTCATGACCCACTCAGCCGCCTTGCACCTTTAATTACTGAACCACTTCTTAATAAGAACGGTCAATGCATATTAAAAGAAGTACTTTATGTTTAGCAATGTTCTCCGGGTTTAAATCTTAACATACATTTGAATTACTGTAACTTCTGTAAGTCTTTATCGAGTTTCTTAATTTTTTTTTTACTTTAGCCAATAGACGAATGTGGAGGCTGTCCAGCTGGCCAAGTATGTCAGCCAACAGGAATCGTCTGCAAGAAAGCCCCGTGTCCAACTCACAAGTGTGTTCTAATTGCCCCTATTAGACCCTGCACCCTTTTCTGCGTTAAAGGATTAAGGTGTGTGGTCCGACCAAAAGAATGTCCAGTCGGTACTTTGTACTGTGACAAGACTCCTGTGCCACAGTGTATTCCAATCAAGCTAGGCGCATGCCCAAAAATAAATTATAGAGGGATGCAACCTGGTGTATGTTTATTTGATGGGGCTTGTAATACAGACGATGACTGGTGCCAGTTTGAAAGATGCTGTGAAACAGGATGCTACGAAAAGAAATGTGTGGGCGTTCCAGTGTTAGATTAATTCACACACTTTTGAACACGCCTTTAAGAACGCTCGAGATTTCTCAGTCAACTTTTTGCTGAAACTATGGAAGAATAATTGTGAAAAGATTTGCTGAGTCTTATGTTAAATCTTCTTTACCTTGATCAAAACAAAATACAAAAAATAAACTTTTCTGTGTTTGTTTCAAATTATATAAAGTATTAATATTATTATAATTATTATTATTATTATTATTCTCTGTGGCATTTTACGTCTCGAGAGACGATCTTTTCCCTTTGCAACTTCTTGTGTGACTAAAGAGGCCAATCCTTGATACACAGCTGCGATCGCAGGTTGGGCATATATAATCACCAGGCGCCGTTGCATTTTCACCCTTCTTTCTGCTTCTGTTGTGTATGACATCTGCAATCTTTGACCCTTCCTTTATGCTCTCTCTCCATGAGGATCTGTCCAGTGCCACCTTTTCCCAGTTGCCAGTGTCGATTTTGAAGAGCTTCATGTCGCGTTTGCATACATCCGTATAACGTAAAAGTGGGCGACCAGTGGCTCTCCTGCCTTCTATTAGATCGCCATACAGGATGTCCTGTGGAAGTCGACCTTCTGGCATTCTACGAACGTGGCCAAGCCAGCCAAGGCGTCTGCTGCTGATAACAGAGCTGATATCCTGGCCCCCTGCTCCTTGTAGCACTTCCTCATTGGTTATCTTATCTTGCCACCTTATTTTAAAGATCCGACTTAGGCATCGGAGGTGGAAGACATTCAGCTTTTTTTCCTGCCATGAGTAGGTTGACCATGTTTCACTTCCGTACAGCAAGGTGCTCAACACACAGGTCCGGTAGACTAGGGCTTTAGTACTGTTAGTCAGCAATATGTTGTCCCAGACTCTTTTCTGCAGCCGTGACATGGTGGCCATTGCCTTGGCTATCCTGTTGTTTATGTCTTTATCCAGTAGAGTGTTGTTGGATATGATGGAGCCAAGGTAACTATTACTACTAAAAAATCTAAGATTACATTTTTCTCCAATAAATTAAATGATGTGAGCATGTGAACAGCTTTTTTTTTTAAATTTAGTATCTTAGTCTTTTTAAACAAAGTGTGAAATGGAAACAAATATTTTCTTCTTTTGAGATGCCAGTCTCATTCTATAGAATGTAGACTGTCTGAATGTGCAGGTAATATAGACGATGTTAAGAGCAATGCTAAGCAATGGAGTGCTTTATTTTCTCAGGAACTAACGTTGAAGGTAGAACCAATGAAATCTACTTGTCAAACATCGCTCAATCTAGGACGTCATCCGCCAGTTGATCTGTTCATGACAAAACTTAACAAAAACAAAACAACCGAAAATCTTTTTGTTCCGTCATTTTGCAGTTAATATCAGGGGCGTAGCTAGGGATTTGAGGACCGGGAAGATCGACCTCTTTGGTGGCCCGTTGCATTTTGACATTTGGCATCATGACATGAGATGATCTACTTAATAAACATAAAAGCCTACATTCTAATTCGTACAGTATATCAGTAAAATTAACATGAAATAATCATTAAGACTCTTTTAATGAATAATACCTTTGTTTATTGGCAAAATAATGGCGAAATAATGCACAAGTGACAAATCTCAATTGATATCGCTTCACGTCCTGCTTTCTGTGCAGTAAAGGCATCTATAACATCAGCTACATCGATACAGCATATTATTTGTGTCTTCACTGAATTTAAAGACATGCTAAGCCTTTCTTGTGTCATTGGGCTCCTGAGATAGTTTTTGATTAACTTGAGCTTTGAAATTATCTCTCACATGACGCAATGGAAATTGCCTAAGTTAGCTGAATTCAGATGGAGGTTGCAAGTGTTGAGCACACATCATTACCATTTGAAACCAGGTTCCTTAAATATATTAATATGTCAATTGGTGATTTTGGCACTGGTTTGTTGATGAAAAGTGCTCGTGCATCAATGATATCATAGAACAAGCGATTTGCCTGTATCAAACAGGAAAATGTAACACAGTTTTTCATCAGCCTTTCATCATCCAAAGACCCAAAGAGGTGTCTTGGTTCAAGAAGAAACCCAAAGATGTCTACATGGTTTCCAGCCTTCGGAATCTGTCCTTCATCTCCATATGAAATCTGTCCAGAACTTCTGTCGCAACACGTTTGAATTGCAGTTCTATTGACAGTCCTACATCAGAACTCAACTACCCATCAAGTTTTTTTTTTCTGTTTTTTTTATTACAGGAAATCCATAGCATTCACTATCTTCTTTTGCTTCATCGATGCATTGGGTGATCAGTTTCACCGTTTCTCATCATTTTGCAGAAAGCATAAAAGGGTTTTAATTGTCTTCAGCAGCTTCCCTATGTGCAGTCCAGACGTTTGTAGACTCTTCTGAACTATATTAATTTGGCGCTGGAGATTTGACCAGAACTCCAGATAAGCGAAAACTTCATAATTTTCCACTGCATGAAGAAGATTTTGTGAACTGCTTCTAGTGTCCATTCTTTCAGTTGTTGATTCAGAAAGTTTCTCCAACAGCTTGATGATTTTGTCCTGATGCAAGGAAACTGCCGACGTAGCTTCTTCTCTTGCCGACCATTTTGTATTACTTTCCTTTTTAAACTCGAGGCTCCAGCTTCTTTCAGTTTGGCCCATCTCTGGGATGAATTTGAAAAAAAAGTTAAACAATTCATGTAGAAATTCAAACATAGGTTACAATTGCTGGATTTATCCCAGCAGAATGAAGAGCTGCCAGGTTCAGAGAGAGATTATCACAGTTCAGAAATGTTGCCTACGGATTTATGTCTAAGAGACGTTTCCGCAGGCCAGACACACGGCCACTCATTGCGGCAACGTTATAATAGTTTTGACCCCTGCACAGATCAAAGTCCAGTCCAATGTCTTTAAAAGTTTTCAGAACAAGTTCTCCATAATGTTGTGAATCAGGTTTCAAAATTTTAAAGTAACCAATGAATGACACTTTCATTTCCAAATGATCAATATCCAAGTAATAAACTATTAGGGATAACTATTCTTGATGAGAAACATCTGGGGTGGAATCAAGCTTCATTGAAAAGTAACAAACTTGCTTGACTTTCCCAACAATTGATTCCCTTACTTTATTACCCATCAAGTTAATTAACTTATTTTGAATTTCTGGTGACAAATAATGTGTCTTCCCATATTCGATTCTATGTAAGTGGTGTTTCGTAACATCAAATTCTGCAAAACATTTTAATGATGCTAGGAAGTTCCCAGGATTGGGTGAATTCAGTTTTTCGTTATGACCACGAAAGCTGCTGGAGAATGTGATTTTGGAAGACCATCGCTTGACTCATTATCACTTACTTCAGATGTTTTCTTTGACTGTGGTAAAAGGTATTCCCCTGGAATCTTTTCAGCACTACTTCTCTCATCAAGAGACATTTTCACTTCTTCGACTGCTGTATCTTTGTATGAATCATCTGAATTGTGATACTTTTCTTCGACACCTTCATGGCCTCCTTTGTTTTCAGTGCTCTTATCAGATTTCTTCTTAAATGATAGGGATGATGAAATAAAGTACCCTTTATACCAAGTTACTTCCTGAGAGTAATACGGCACTAGTCAGACTACTCCTTTAGATTGAGAGTAACCCCGCACGGAAAGAGTTAATCATTTGTGTTGAATACATACAACAGGGTCACTAACTTGTATAACAACGTGAAATGCAATATTACATGACAGTGACGTAATATTTAATTTATTTAAAAACAAATTTCGGACACTCATTTGGGGGTCCCCCTGAAGTGGGGGCCCGGGGGATCTTCAAATTCTCCCCCTCCTCCCCCCACCCTAGCTACGCCACTGGCTAATATATAACAAACAAATAGTGAACAAAGTGCACGCACTATTCGTTGTTTACGTTTCAACATCCACTCCAACAAACGCTATTCCATATTGATCACACTCTAACCTTCTCCTACTGCTGAGATATGGGCTGGCGTTAAGGTCATCTTACAAACACTATTCCCTATAGATCACACCCTTCTCCTACTGCTGAGATATGGGCTGGGGTTAAGGTAATCTAACAAAGTCTTAACATAGACATAAAGTTTTATCAGTTCAAAGTGATGGTATCTGAATATGGATCAGCCAGCATACGGATAGCCAAATGTTCATAAAATATTTGTTTATAAAAGTGTGCGAATTTTTTTTTTTCCATTGAGGTTGATCTCTACTGATGCCAAAACATCTATAAAGTATTCCGTTTATTTTTTCTAACTTCCTGAGTGTAATAAAATTCTCTAATTTGGTATCCTTTATAAACTTGAATTTAGAGCAACAATGCTGAAATGTGTATTTAGTCTCCTGCTTCTATGAGACTTGGGTCAGAAGCTTTGCTAGAAGGTAGTCTTTTTTTTATTAGCATTTTTATTTTACTGTTCACTACTAAGTCTACTAATGCCACATATTTTAGGAACTGTCACAGGCGTACAAGTTTATAACGTCATTATGAAATTATAAAAAAAAATATTGAGTTAAAAACTCTACTTTTCCCATAGGAAAACTATTCAAATAGTTTCTATAGAAACACTTCTGCGACGTACGACTGATATGGAGTCCTTCAATCGCGACTATGGATCATCTCATTGAAATGAGATGAATGCCAGGGCATTAGCTTAAAGCTTAAAAGACTTTAACTTCCAGGCCCAAACCTCTCTCAGAATAACTGCGGAGAGGAGGGCATGATTCGAACTTGATATCATCGCTGTCACAACCTTGAGAGCACGCCACCTGATAGCTTCTCATCAAATGTCTATTACCTCTAGTGTTTGGGTAAGACTTATATCCCCAAAGGTTTAGATAATTTATATTTCTTTAAACTGAGCCTCTCTTTTCCCATCCTGAGTTTGAAAGTTTGAAACTTTGAAAAAATTTTCTTCTCATCACTATCACTATTTATTTCAACCCACAAAATGTGATCTGTGCCCTGATTCATTAACTGACTTTCGTTCCCATCGTAACCAGTCTCATCAGCTAATTGTTACGTTTTCTAAAGTATTTTGTCTTTCTGCCATAAAAGCACAAAGCGGAGTTGCGGGAAAACAAAACAGTTTAGGTCTCTACCAAGCACGACTAGATCAGCACATGGATACGAATAGGAAGTAATTATCTTCCCCTCTTTGTACAGAATGTCTGGAGTATCTCAGATAAATGTGTACATAGTGAGTCTTAATATTTGTATCTGTCAGAAAGGAAAACAAGAGAAGACAAAGGAAAACACAAAAATACAAACATTTTAACAAAACAAAGATTATAGTATGTGTGATCAGTTTGGATTAGTCATGTAATACATTTGTAATAGATCTAAACTAACAATAAATGTGTGTGAATAGAGATATTTCTACCAATTGTTTTAGCTAGGCGTAATTTTCATTCTTTTAGCGTTCTCAATAGGCTATGAGACTATCACTTGCCTGGACCAGTTGAGAAAAAAAAAGTGGGGGGAGGGGGTAATTAAGGTGTTTCTGTGTGTAGGTTATCACAATGGATTTTTAAAATGCATTGGATCAATTGAAAATAAGAGCACTACTTGAATAGGAGCTCGAGGGCTCAAAGCTTCTCAAGCCAAAACACTAACCACTGTGGACAGCTTATGAAAAAAGAAGGTTTTATAGTTATGTATTGTTAGTTTCAATTCTTTAAGCCACGACCTACTTTTATACACAAAGTATAAAGGGGATTAATTTAACTTATGGCACCACAGCTGTCAAGTACACATTCTTTTCCTTGTTCGATACCATACAAAATAATTAATTACCGATAGTTATTTAACTAATTTTTAAAAATGTATCTCTCCTTTACAACAAATAAATATAGTGAGAAAGTTTCAACTTGATCCGAACTCGGGTGTGGGAGAAATACCGTGTATAGACTTTTGACCAGACAGTCAGAGGGAGTTCATATAAGCTTTGTACAAAATTGAAGTATAAATAAGAATTCTTTTTTTTTTTTTTTTCGCATTAAAAAATATCAATTAGAGATTTTCATCACTAGCTCATTATACGTTCATAGCATTGGTGTTGGACTACAGACAGGGGTTAATCTCTTGTGTGATTCTTTCCACAGATGATCCATGTGAAGGTTTTTGTTTTCACGGTGGAACATGTGAAGCGCCTGCTTCTATTCCCTATTGCAAATGTCTTCCAGGCTTTACTGGCAAACGATGTCAAATATTAACAGTTGTCCAAGGAACATGTCCAGTTAGTGACATTAGGGCAGACGTGTTTATGTCATTAGGGAATAGATTTTATACCAAACAAACTTCGATCTTATTTGCAAAAAGATAAAACTATTTGTCAATTTTCTCTCCTTTATTGTAATTTAATGCAATACTATCTATCTCTGTATCTATCTCTGTATCTATCTCTGTATCTATCTCTGTATCTCTGTATTTCTGTATTTATGTATCTATCTATCTATCTATCTATTTATCTATCTATCTATCTATCTATCAATCTATCTATTGTTCTAACTTACTTTCTATTAATCTGTTTGTCTGTCTGTCTTTTTGTGTTTGTTTGTCTGTCTGTCGTTTTGTGTAACTATCGTGTAAATTTTTTAAAAATCTTTAAGTCGATATTTACAATGTTACATGTTTCTCTCGTTTTTTTAAAATCTAAATGTTATCTAATATTCACCACACTTTAACCTTCAAACTGAGTCTTTAAAGCAAACTATTTCTAATGTAATTCAAGTCAATTTGAATTCTAGACCAAAGGATTATGTAGCGGCGACCGCTGTGTCTCTGACTCTGATTGAAATGACCAAAGATGTTGTCCCTCAACCTGTGGAGGCAGTGTTTGTACTCACGTCCCTGAAGGTACGTTTACAATCAATTGTTTGAAACATGCGTGAGATTTTAACTCATTACCTACTGTTGTCAAGAAGATTAGCTCTGTCATTGTCCTTTGGATGCCGAAAAATAAAAGAACTTAGATAAAATTAGAAATATTTGTTGACTTGATGGGTAGTGAAACTTTTTTTCTCTTTTTTTTTCTATTTAAACTTTTGTTTTTATCCGCCAAAAAGAGAGAGAGAGAGATGTAGACCTGTTTCCAACACTAAAAAAGAGCTGAGAGTTCCTATATTGGACTGATTTACTTAGATTTAGATCCTCTCGCACTGTCTCCACAAAGCCTCTTCCCATCTGGTGTCCATTGCTCTGAGGTCCTCCATGAAAGTGTGTGGCCAAGTTAGAGGAGGACGTCCATGTTGGCGCTATCCTTGTCATCGCAACTTAATGGACTGAACCGCGATCAAATATGTGTCAATATTTAAAGCCTTTGTTTTACAAGCTTAAGATCCAACAGTGTGTAGAGTTACATTTCTAATGAGTAAATACATTTCAGATACTATATACTAGATACTTTTCTCTGTTTCGTCGAGTGCTAAATCACTTCATTTTTTTTTATTATATAATGTAACTCTAAAGTTTAAAGAAAAAATTGTTTTTTAACAAAGGTTACGAAACTAGGTCATATTGATATTAAAAATTATGAAGGTTTATTAGCTTATACTTTTTAATATCAATATGACCTAGTTTCTAATATTATCGTATTAGACATGGATTGGTTGAGAATGTGATCATGTTTCTTCCATCAACAGTTCAATTTCCTTAAAATACGTAAAAGCTCATCTAGCTGCTCTTTTTTTTTTGTATCCCAGCATTCTCCTGGAGCTAGATGGTAAAGTGAGAAATATTTTGGCTTAAGAAATCCTGCGAGCCTTTGATTTATAGTCTCCAAGTCTACACTGTTTCATCGGATATAGTTCCTTTGTTATCTATAACTGGGAGAAAGTGACGTAATTGGTATCGAGATGATCTAATTGTACCCCTTTCAGACCTTGCCCTGTAGGGTGTAATGGTCATCAGATGGTTAACGAGAAAGTCATGTGAAATGTTCAACGATCAACTGACTTTTATCCAACTAAAATCAGGTCATCTCATCTCTGCCGGCCAGCTTTCTCCAGGCGTCTCTGTTCTGGGTGAGTCTCTCCAACTGTCCCCACGTCTTGCTCGTCTGCTTGGCAACTGCTTTCAAATCGCGGCGCCGTGTATTCCTGGGCCGTCCCTTCTTTCCTTAGGAGTTCCAGGTAAGGGCTTCCCTTGTTATGTTGGATGCAAGCTTGCGAAGGGTTTGACGTATCCACTCTCAGCATCTCTGAAGGATATCTACTTCAATGGGCTGCTGCTTTGTTCTTTGTCATAGTTCCTTATTCCAGATATTGTCTAGCCAGAATATTTCTCCGGAAGAAATTGCTGAATACCGGATTTTTTTCAAGTTGGTGGTGGTGGTTCTCCAGGTCTCTGCTCCATAAAGTAGTATTGGATTAACAATGGTATTGAAGAACCTGATTTTGGTTGTGGTGCTTATTTCTCTAGATCCCCAGGTAAAGTCTAATGAATGTATTAATTACACTAGATGTGACAAGAAACTGAACTTTGAATAGGATTTTGTTTTCGACTTCCTAGTCGATGTAAACCTGGCGGCGCTTTGCAAGTCTGTCCAATGTCTCCTGAATGCATCCTGTCGTTTAGCTGTCAGCTGTGATGGATGCCCGCCCCTTGTGACATGTATTCAAAACCATCTGCTCGAAGAAGGACAGTATTCTTCCATTGAAGTGACTCCAATACTGAGCAACGCTAGCACTTCAAGAAAACAGAAGAGCAGAAGCTCAATACATTTATATAATGAGAATATAAATCATGTGTTTGTTCGTCATGTTATGTTGTACTAGTATTGAAATATGACTAATAAAGGACATTGTGGCGAGGTTTTAATATTTTTAAAATGATTTTTGATTCGTTACTCTAGGGGAAGTAATTTTGAGTTTCCCCGCGCACATAAGTAAATATTGAACAGGCACACAACGAGCAACAATTAGAACAAATCAACTGACTATAGGTGAAATAAAAAAAATACAAATTTATTTAACAACAACAATATCACTACTAGCTTGGGTAGTGAGTTAACAATGATTCAGGTGGATTAATTTCATCATTGATTGCATATGAAGGAGTGGATAAGTGTTTCTATTTTGTGTTCTTAACTTTCTTTGCTGGTTGGTTGGCCGCAGGACCTGTCTGGTAGATGCAGGAAGGACTCGGAGCTGAATCTTTTTGTAGAGGGATGAGGCTTGAGTCGAAAAGAAGTATGTCTGTAGCGAAAGGTGGAAAGGGTATTCTCAGGACCGTAGGTAGTGGGCAGTGGATATTGGGTAGTGGACAGCTGGAGCCTGGACTGGGCAGTCTAAGCTGGGCAGTAGGCGCTGAACACTGGGCAAGTATCTGGGCACTGGACCGTAGGCAATTGATAGTGGGCACTGAGCTTTAGGGCCGTTTGTAGTGAGCACTACTGAGATTCCTTCTCGCTGGCAGAAAGGAGAGGGGGTGAGTTTAGACGTTGTAGGCTCAGGTTTGGTGACGCTGCCGATCCAGTCGAAGCTGATGATCTAACAGGTGTAGACAGTGCAGATCTTGTGGTGAAAAGACTGCAAGTCTAGTGTGCGTGATATTGCACCACCAATAACAACCAGGCTGAAAAGAAAGAAGCACTTAGAAACTTCCTCATGGCAATAGGTAGGAACTCTTTTATGCCATGCAATCAATCAGATTGTGCATGTGAGGCATAGAGCTCATTCCGTTCAATGAATACATTTAACAAAAGTAAAACAGGAGAAATAACTACACTAAGCTATACGTGAGGCTATAAGTAAAATAAGCCATGATGTTACGATCATACAAGTAAACAACAGGTTTAAACTTCGAACTTCAATATTATATAAAACAAAACAAAATAAGGGAGATAACCCAAGCAAAATATTTAAAAGTGAACAAGAATACATGGTAATAAACCAACATAAAAGAAGAGAGTTGCATACCTCTCTAGTGGGCAACGTTGTATAAATCATTTATGATTAAATGGGTAGATATGTATATATAAAGGAGAAGGAAATGATATGCTCATAGATTAAATCTTATTCACAACATAGCGAGATTGAATAGAAATAAAATTGTAAAGACTGTAAATGCCATAGACAGATGTGGTATATCACATGCCGTCACTAAAATAAGCTGACATGTTAAACAGCGAAACATTTAGATGGATCTAGTAAGAGAGTACACAATTCGGAATCCAGTAGATCTAGATTAGTACATCTCAACGCTAGGTTGAGAAAAATAATAAAATAATTAAAATAGGCGAGAACATAGCCCATCGATAATAAAAAAGTTTTGAAGAAAAATAAAAAGGTTACATATTTACATAGTATTAATGAATGCACAAAATAATACACATATAAAGATTTGTATAAATAAGAGCAACCTACCACGGTTGTTTAAATTATATGCGGCTTTATGAGAGAACCTAAGTTCCAGCCTTGCCTATTAAATATAGAAATCTGTCTGGCGGGTGTGAGCGTGGGTTAGAGCACGCGTCCCCTCTTATATAGATTGGGACTCGAACTCATTTGCATAGCCAGAGGTGCCGGGCTAATGGATTTGGAGTATTTTGAATTTTAAAATAACATTCGTGCTTGATCCAATGGGATTAAAGTTACTAAATTTCTAAAATTACCGCCGTCCCAAACCGATGTGTGCCCACACCTGTTTTTGTTTATATGTGTGTGTGTGTGTGTAGCATAACGACCGCAGTCCATTGCGGGACTGGTCGAGAAATGTTGACCTACTGACCCTTAACCCGCCATCATGGTATGAGTCATAGAGGAAAGTTTTTGTCCCTTCCATCATCACGCGATCCGGTGACTCAGCCCAAATTAAGGGCGGGGTGGCCGGGGGGGGGAAATTTTCGGACTGGCATCCCGCCTCCTACTGTTTTCACCATACTATTCTAATTTAATAAAGCGAGACACTACATGTTGTAACTATTATTCGGGTGTTGAGTCTATTATGTCAATTGGATCCAACTCTTCTCTCGAGCGTTTAAGCACAAATGAAACTTTTATACGCAAGCGTTTACGTATCGTCACAGACATGAACAAATAAGAAGGTTTGATTGCAAGACATAAGAATGGAAATGTGAGATTATACAGCAAAAATGTCGAATTTTAAATGAAGGGAATACACAAGTTCAGTTAATTATGTACTAAACATATTGTCTTCAAATATCTTTCCTTACTTTGTCACTTTGTCTGTATATCTGGGTGATATCTTTTAGAAGTCATTTCTCCCACGTACGTGTCTCGGATCAAGTTGAAACTGTTCACAATTATTCATTGTCGATTACAACACACGTTTCAGACAAAAAAGTAACAACGTAGGTGTTAATCAATTAGTAGTAATTAATCCATTTTATTTTGAATAGAAAATGTCCAAAGCTAAGGAGAAATTCGGGATATGACGTAATGATCTTCAAATGTGAAGAAACGTTGGATAGCCTATACTACAAACAAACAGAGTCAGCGAACATTCAACTAAACCTATACTACAAACAAACAGAGTCAGCGAACATTCAACTAAACCTATACTACAAACAAACAGAGTCAGCGGACATTCAACTAAACCTATACTACAAACAAACAGAGTCAGCGAACATTCAACTAAACATATACTACAAACAGAGTCAGCGAACATTCAACTAAACCTATACTATAAACAAACAGAGTCAGCGAACATTCAACTAAACCTGTACTACAAACAAACAGAGTCAGCGAACATTCAACTAAACCTATACTACAAACAAACAGAGTCAGCGAACATTCAACTAAACCTATACTACAAACAAACAGAGTCAGCGAACATTCAACTAAACATATACTACAAACAGAGTGAGCGAACATTCAACTAAACCTATACTATAAACAAACAGAGTCAGCGAACATTCAACTAAACCTGTACTACAAACAAACAGAGTCAGCGAACATTCAACTAAACCTATACTACAAACAAACAGAGTCAGCGAACATTCAACTAAACCTATACTACAAACAAACAGAGTCAGCGAACATTCAACTAAACCTATACTACAAACAAACAGAGTCAGCGAACATTCAACTAAACATATACTACAAACAGAGTCAGCGAACATTCAACTAAACCTATACTATAAACAGAGTCAGCGAACATTCAACTAAACCTGTACTACAAACAAACAGAGTCATCGAACATTCAACTAAACCTATACTACAAACAAACAGAGTCAGCGAACATTCAACTAAACCTATACTACAAACAGAGTCAGCGAACATTCAACTAAACCTATACTACAAACAAACAGAGTCAGCGAACATTCAACTAAAGAGATATCATCGCACATATTTTTACAAAGCTTTTATCGGTTATATAATGAGGGTGCTATGATTTAAAAAAAATAGATCTTCCCTTAAGTTTTTTTTTATAGTGATTTATAGGGGTGTATTATTTTATGAAAAAACTGCTTGCATTGTTAATTTTTAAAAAATTAAATTAATCGCTTTCAGAAAAATAATGTAGTTGCATCAAAACTTTGAAAGAACTAAAATATCGTGATGTTCGATTTTTCACTTTCTTTTTTAGTTTCTGTGATCTTAAAGGATCAGATGGATAGACAGACCGACCACACAAAACTAATAGCGGCTTTTTCCTTTTTTTTTGGGGGGGGGGGGGGCGCTAAAAAATTAACCATGTAGGTAATCAATTAGTGGTAATTAGTTTATTCTGGTTTATATGAAAATAAGGGAGCATATTCCTGAAGAATTGAGATATGTGGAAGTTATTTGATTTCCATTAGGTAAACTTTGTTTTTTAAATAATTTTTCAATTTTTTTTTACACTTTAATTTTAAAATGTCTACAACTTCATAGTGGAGCACTTATTTATACAATTGAAATTTTAAAAGTTTCTAAATCGAAGAAATAGCTTAAAAAGGTTGTATATTGCAAACGTTTATTCTTTTAAATATATATCATATCCCTCTGTATCCAGTAAGCCTCAAATTAGTTATAAATCAATATTAGTATTACGGGATTAAGAAACGCGCCAAAGACAACAATTTCTTTTATGATTAAAAATCATTAAAATGTATATATTTTATGAATAATATCAAACTGACTTTTCGAGAAAATAGAACTCATTTTTTTCCTATTGTCACTATATTTTTACCGTTTGTCTTTGAGGGGAGTCATTTCAAAGAGAAATGTGTTTTTGTAAATTGTACTAGATTACCTAATGTCTTGCAAACCTGCATACCTTGTTGGGTTTACTTCTACTACAAATAGACTTTAGAAAAAAATCATAAAAGTGCAATGCATGTCGTACATCACACTGTAGCCTGATGTTTATGTGCATTTATGTATTGATCAGTCCATCATTACAGTTTCAATATCTTAAATCTAATGTGGAGAGTTACAGTCGCTTACACTGTCCTGGTCACACGTTGTTAGGTCTCGAGCAGTAAATCATTTTTTTCCTACTTTCATTATAGTAGACATATGTGCTATCTACCTCCTAACAACATGGGATGGGATCCAATCTACATGAGACAGAGACAGGCAAATGTGCCATCTACCTCCTAAAGCAATGGGATGTGATCCTCTCTACATGAGACAGAGACAGGCAGATGCCCTATCTACCTCCTAACAACATGGATGTGATCCTATCCACATGAGACAGAGACATCCATTTGTGCTAGCTACTTCCTAAAGCCATGAGATGTGATCCTATCTAAATGAGACAGAGACATCCAAATGTGCTAGCTACCTGTAAAGCCATGGGATGTGATCCTATCTACATGAGACAGACATCCAAATGTGCTAGCTACCTCCTGAAGCCATGGGATGTGATCCTATCTACATGAGATAGAGAGAGAGAGAGAGAGAGAATGAGAGAGACAAACAGAGAAAGAGAGAGAGAGACAAACACAGTGACAGATAGAGTTTAACAGAGAGAGACAGAAAGACAAGAAAGAGCAAAAAGACATGAAAGAATTAGAGCGTTCATATGACGACCAATATATGTGCTGAACTCCGCAGTGGTTTCCAAATCAGGGAGCTCTCGTTATAGTTTTCTTTCTATTTTAGGTTTTTTGGGGCCAGTGTCTCGTACGGGCCTCATGGAAAAGAGAACATTTTTGAGGGACATGGTCGGCATTCTCTGGTGACACTCCACATGGGCAGATTATTTTAGTCCCTAATTTAAATGTTCTTTTGATTACACACACACACAAAAGAAAGAAAATGAGAAAAAGAGAGAAAATGTAAAGTACCGTATGCCTCCCTGTGGCCGTGTCAATACCCATTATCAATTATGCAAAATTGAAAATATTTTTGTTTCACAGGGGGTGAAGCAGATAGATTAAATACCAGTATATATAAATATAGATATATGTCAATTATTGAATTATGTAATTCTTTCCGTACTGAGTAGTTCATTTTGTAATTCTATGTTCTACTTTTTATTGACGTTTTGAATCTGTTTCTCAGCAATAAAAAAAATTGAGGAGGTAAATTTAAAGAGAAAAAGTAATACCAAATTACGTCCCTTGCTTAAACTTTTTTTTAAAACATTGACCTACATAAACAGGTGCGACATTGCAAAGTAGAGATTACTTCGGAATAAGATTTGAACGAATTTTGATTCAACTTTTAGAGAGACTGTAAGGAATGCTAAGAATTATTTCTCTAGTTGCTCTGGTGGTAAGTTTTGCACTAACTTTTATAATGTAAGAACTCAAACCAGACCATCTGACCCTCTACATCTTATAGTTTATGCAAGCTTGATTTTTTTATCTGCTATTTTTACCACACATTTCCGAAATATCTAATTTTGTATATATCTACTCATCGGTAAATGGTATACTTTGTGAGTTTACTTGCATTATCTTCCTTCATGATTTATTGTTCTGTTATGCACAATTGTAAGACAAATAAAATAAAGATTATTATTGTTATTATTATGTTAGAAACGAACGAGTATTCATTCTCTGGCGCTGCCAGGGTCGAGTTTCGTTAAAGAGAAAATTCATTGTAGTTCCTTTATCAATTTTCACTGAGGAATTATTATTATTAATATTATTACATGGACTTTTTTTCCAAACGAATTAGATGAGGATAAATTTAATTTTTAATTTTAAAAAATCACTTTGAAATCTTTAAATAACTGAAAATCAACTCATTTCAAGCTAAATACATTAAGATCTATAAACATGACAGTATGATAGTAGTCTAGATCTATCGCACATTGTTGAGAAGAGTTTAGATTCCTGAGAGTTTAAATAAATAAATACAGCTATTACCAATGCTAGTGATTACAAATATTTTCCAGATCAATGGCTCCGAAAGAAAGTGTAGATCTAGTATCGAGGTCAAGGAAAATCAATGAAAAAAATAGAACAAATGAATCAATTATTTTATTTTTTTTGAAAACAAATTATAAAGTTTTGATCCTAACTATATCGAAAACTGTACTAGATAAATGAGAGTAACTCTAGCTGGCGCTAAAATACTCAGATACACTGGGGGGGGGGGGGGGTTGTTGTTATTTTTGTTTTGTTCATCTTGAGCTTCTTCTCCACCATCCAGTTGCTCCCCATTTGCAATGATATTTACTGCCAAATACGACACCTGTAATGGTACTGAGGAGTCGTATAACAGTGAGTCATCGGCAAGGAAGTGGTATAAGATGCCAAATGGCTGTATGACACCGCTGAGTGGGTATTTATACATAGGGAACAATGCTGGGCCTAGAACAGATCCTTGAGGTACTCCGTACTTCAAGAGTAAGCTTGTTGATTCTGTCCCGTTAACAACGACGCTTTGGGTGCTTTCAGTTAGATACAATCCAAGCCACTTTAGGACGATTCCTGCTAATTCCTAAGTGGCAGAGACTTTGGTCAACATAATTTTATGGTCCAGCGCATCAAAGGCTGCGGACAAGTCCAGCATGGAGAGTATTGATATGTCGTCTATGTTGGAATTGTGAAGTAACTCATTTAGTACACTGACCACTGCAGTCTCTATGCTACAACACTTCCTATATAAAGATTGAAATTCTTCTAACAGACAGTATAGTTTTAGGTGAAAAAGAATTTGCGCTAACACGATGCGCTCCAGAAGCTTTGACATGACGGGAAGATTTGCTACCGGGCTATAGGTTTTAGACATTTCGGGTCAAGATTGGATTTTTTTAATAAGGGCCTGACAAGTGCTATCTTAAATTGTCTGAAGTCAGTGATGAGTTCACAATGTTAGTAATTGTAGGTACAAGCTCATCTTAACATTCAAGGAGCAAGGAAGTTGGAATGGGATCAAGGTCACATGACTTATTTGGCATCTTTAAAAATAGTACTTTTGACATAATCTTCAGATACAGGCTAAAACTCGCAAAAAGGAAAATCTTGAAAGATTGGAGAGTGGTCAAGCTGTGATAAGATGGATGGCATGTCATTTCTAAATAAGCTCAATCTTGCCAATGAAGAATCTATTGAAGGAATCGGGGAGTTCAGATACTGGGATAGATGACGGCAAACGTTCGTTATTTGCTCACCCCAAACATTTCAGCGGTAATCCTGAATAGCGTGTGCTTGTGTGAGTGGGTGTTTAATTATCTCGTCATTTTTCATTATCTAAATAAACATTACCAGACACATGTACCCCTTTTTGTTGAGTAGGTTGCCTAGATTTTAAAACTACTTTAGTCCTATAAATATTGGATTTAAATAACAGACGACATTTGAAATATGAAACATTTTCTCCTGTTTTTGTTTTTCAGACTATGACTGTCACTGTGGAGGTAATTATTATTAGTTAACTAAGGCGTTGATATTTAATGATTTCACACTAGATTAAACTCCCTTCATGGGCTCGGGGAAAAGTTGAGCAGGTGTAAGACTGGAAACTCTCGAATCTTGCAGTTGATATAGTGTCGCGTTAATAACGCAAATTTCGAGGTTTCGATCATTTTACTGGCCAATTTTTTTATGACTATCCGATCCCAAATGATTTGGATCATATATGATTCAGGATCCTCTCTGAACAAATCATGTTCGCATCAGATCCAATCGAATTCGATCCGATATAATATTCGGATAATATTTATTTCGATCCTATCGAAGCCTATCAAATCAGATCCAAAACAATCTGATCCGATCTCATGTCATGTATTTCAATCCTATAAGATCATAGCCAATCAGAACAGAGACCAGCATAAGCTTCATTAAGTATCTATTTCAATATATGAACTGATTAGTAATTAGCACAACCATAAGGGCTATATTTTTTTTGTTTGTATTTTATAATGATGTCCTTAATTGTTTTACAACAGTTATCTACTCCTTTTATTGATCTTTTTAACTTTTGAAACTCCAGGCGAAGAATTGTAAGTACTCTTCTCTGTTTTACATAACTGCCTTTTTTTTTTCTTCGCTTTGGTAGAAAAGGGAGGCAATCATGTCTGACAAAAATAATTCATGCTAATGACTTTGGTGAGAGTGTCCATTTTTTTTTTGTGGACAGTGAGTTCATTTCATACAGATTTTGCATCTTGATTAAACCAGGGTCGGCTTTAGGCATAGGCAAACTAGGCAGCCACTTAAGGCCCCCGATTGGTGAGGCATCGCACAAGGCTCACAGAAAAATATTTTTTTGGAGAAAAAAATGCGAAAAATGTATCAATAGCAAGCATAGCATCTCATGAATCATCCATCAAGCACATTTGGGAGTTATATGAATTTAACTTTGTTGAGTTAAATACAGATACTGGAAGGTTTTTTATTCTTTGCAATTGATTTTTTTCGGTCTTAATTGTTTAAATTTCATTTGGAGCAACTCTGATTACACATTTTATTTATTTATTATTCAAGTATAAATAATTAACTGTCAACACTACATATGTAGATATAGATTTGTAAGCTGGATGTTGGGTTTTGTGAATGTGTGTGTTTAGTAATAATGGTTTATGTGAAGCATATGTATCATTTAATAATAAGCTACTGGTGCATTGTTTTTATTCATATACATACATATTTAGTCTTAGTAACGTAAAGATATTTCTGTCTACTAAAGTATTTTCTAATTTCATTTCCCTAGAGCAGAAACAATATAATTTGGAATGTTTCGATGCTTACAACTAAAAAAAAAGATTCATATTGTAATTCAAGTTTATGGTTTCATGAGAAATTTACTATAAAACAAGATTGCAGAGAGAGTAAGGTTTTTCAAACCAACTCAGAGGAGGCCCCCTGAGGCTGAGAACTGAACTTATAATCATTCTCTGGCACTGTAAGGGCTTGGCTTCGTTATAGAGAAAAAATTCATTGTGATTCCTTTAACCGTGTCAAATTTATTTTCAAAATCTTTTTAGTTGGGTTTTTTTTTTTTAGATAAACAAACCAATATGCCGCCCAAACCTAATAACGACTATTTCCCTGCTTGGACAGTTACAAATGATGAAATTTTCTGTTTGTGGGCTTGTTTTTGTATATATATATATAAATACCTAGGCTCAACCATCAACAACAAACTGAAATGGAGTAAACACTGTCAAAACCTTTACATCAAATCATACCAACGACTCTTCTATCTTACTTAGAAAGCTAAGGAAATTCAACATTGACAAAACAATCATTAAACTTTTTTATACAGCAACCATCAGCAGTCTAATTAACTTTGCCATCACCTGCTGGTATGGTAACACTTCACTGGCACAAAGACTTAGACTAAATAGACTAATTAAAAAAGCATTGTATGTCACTCAAACACACCTATCATCTCTTGAAGAGCTTTTCATGAAAGATGCCTTTCAAAAACACTCACGATTCTTAAAGACAACCTACACCAATTAAACCACTGTTGCATCAGTACTGAACGAAGTGGTCGTCTCCTTTCCATTAGTACTAAAACAAAAAGATTTTAAAACTCCTTCATCCCACTTTCGGTAAGAGTGTTACAAGATCATGTCATCTGTCGTCATCGAGAAGTTCATAGAAGTCTATTCATAAAAGCTCTGGTTGTGAGTGTGTATGTGTTTCGTGTGTGAATGTTGTTCCTATTTGCATCTATATTGTTATTGTACTGTAGTTACGCTGAGGTTGTCAATTGTAGTCAAACTGAATTTCCATTTGATTGCATCAATAAAAATTATCTTATCTTATCTTATATATATATATATATATATATATATATGTGTGTGTGTGTGTGTATTCTTTGTGTTGTTTTTGTTGCTGCAACAATCCAACATTCTTTAAATCACGTATGCTTATTTATTGTAATTTATTTTCCAATCGCTTTGGGAATAAATTGATATAATTATTTAGATTAGTAATCTGGTGTATTTCTGAGTCAATCCTCTCTACTTAAACTAATTTCTACACAAAAACAAATAGCCATACGTGACCCTTGTACAAAATTCAAATGTCACAATGGAGGATCTTGTATTGCCCCAGCGGATGTACCGTATTGCGTCTGTCCAGAATATGTGACCGGAAGTCACTGCCAAACAATTGCAAAGTCACGTAAGTTTTGAATTGAATGAACTCACAATACATTAGAGTTTAGACTTTATTCGGAAACTTATTTAAATGTTCTACAACAGTGATGCCCAAAATACGGCCCGCGGCCAGATACGGCCCGCGACGTGGTTCCATCCGGACCGCCGAAACGTCGGCACAAAGTATAGAAATCCCCCTTCCAAACAAAAAAAAGGTTGAAAAAATGCATCTTTATCTACGTTTGGGCCCTCACTTTTTCTCCGATGGATTGGTATCATGACCTTTAACATTTGTGTGTTTATGAATTGGGACTCTGAATGTAGAATCTACCATGAAAAGTGAACCTATCTTTACTTTTTTTGTTGAATATGATACAAGCCAGCGTATTTATTTTATAAAGAAAGTGTGGCTGTTTAATAAAACAGCAACATAAAAACAGCATTATAAAATAACTATGGCGGCATCCTTGGTTTGAGTCGCGAATAAAAGATTGTTAAACAATGCCTATAGATTGGAGGATCCATGAGAGTATTTACCAAAAATAGACCAGAAAATGAGTTGGTGGTAATCTACCTACATTGTCACATTTTAAGTCGAGAAATGAAGCTAAATTATAATTGTCCAATATCCTATTAATTAAGTATTAAATCCACAAGTTTCTACTAAAATAGTTTCACAACAATTTTATTTCTTTTTTGTAACTTTTCGGTTATGTGGCCCGCGAGACGAGTGTTGGAAATTAGAACGGCCCGCGGATGGAATCAGGTTGGGCATCACTGTCTTACAACAATGATTCCTAAAAAAATTTTTGACTCACGAATGGCTTGTAAAAATTTAGTTTTTTCAAGTTACATTTTTTTTTTAAGTTTCATCAATGTAATCAAAGTAATAAGTTTTATATTGGAAAAACAAAACTATTATCGCTCTTGAGGCTTGAGAAGTTACTGTTACTGCGACACTGTAAAGCGATAGAACTCCTTCTTCATGATAGAAGATAAGCACCAACTCATTTCTTATGAACTCAAAGATGTCTATGAAGTCCAATCTGCACTCAATAAAGCCACAAAAGGCACCGATTGGTTGAGTCTGTTACATAGGTGCCTGGATTTGATCTAAGTTTTCTGTAACTGTCTTTGATCTTTGCTGCTAGTTCTCTTCTTTGCATCGTAAGTTGGTTATAGGACGTAATCATCTTCTTTTTTGAAGTATCGTCCTCGTCAAGAAGAGCGATCGAGGGCTAGCATTTCCTAGTCATGGTTGTAGATTCCTCATTCCTTGAGGTAGCTCTTGAGAGTGTCACCATATCTTTTTTATTGACCTCATTAGAGCGCTTTTCAATGCACAATGCTTCATAAAATGTTGCACCCGAGCCACTAGTTTAGAGGACATGTGTGAAAATAATTGATGACATTACGAGAAGAACTTCAAGCAGTTTTCTGATCAACAGGAACACGTAATCCATGCAGATATTATAGATGCGCCAACGGTGGCACCTGTGTCATGGAGGGCAATAAACCTATGTGTAATTGTACAAGTAGCTATACAGGACTACACTGTCATTATAGTGTCCAAATAAGTAAGTCAGATACATGTGGTCAGTTTGGCCTTTTTGATAATACTTTAAGTCTTTTTAGGTTTTCAGTCCTCAAAACCCATTTAATTAAGAATACCAATAACTAAAAGAAATGTCACAATAAATCCAAAGCCAATACGATTATCGGTGTTGTATCTCTAGGTATTGAAAACTATTTTCCACATTTCCATTAAATTTTGAGCTGGTATACAAGGTTAAGCGTATCTTATGAATGTGGAATGTGACAGAATAATAGATACCTTGTTTTAACTTTTTTTTTTTAACTCAGACCATTTTCACAAGTTTAAATATTAAAGTTGGGAACAGACATTATTGATTTTTGGATTCTGTCTGTCAGTTTTTCAAGCGTTTAAGCTCTAAGAACATATTAGAATATTTTATTGATAACACTATTAGCTGTGCTGTGTACTATCAGTTTTTCAAGCGTTTAAGCTCTAAAAACATAATAGGATATTTTAATGATAACACTATTTTCTGTGTTGTGTAAAAAGTGCTGAACAAATCTGTTTGTTGTTTTTAATTAAGTATGCATTAATAAATGCAAAATTTTCAAATCAATGCACAGGCCTATCGATCTAGACTTACAAGACGATGCGCAATAATTTTCCTGAATATTAATTTATTAAACTCTTGAACCAATACTGCCTTGCATTCGGAAATTCCCGAAAAAGCGATTGTCCTTTCAGGCACGCGATTGCCCATGTATGTTGTTCTGCCTCATCGTGGCACCTGGGTGGAAACGGCTACTTGAGGGGGTAGCTAGGCTAAATGAATGGCGAAACATAACTCCCGTGGGGATGCCCACGGATAGACGAGAGTCCACCCCTTGCACGGGCGGGGTTGTAAAAAAGTCCCCACAAAACTGTTACACATCCATGCGCCGTTCCTCAAAGGACCGTTACACAAATGGCGAGTCCCCCACGGTTAGCTTGGTATAACGAAGGAAAATGACGGAGGCTCCCGTTGTCCTCGGCCTTCGGCCATGAGTCGGGGGTCAAAGGCATTGGAAACAGCAATGCTTTACATAGGCATTGACTCCGGTCGCTCTCAAACAGAACTGTGTTCCCACAGGTTGTTTTTTTTTTACTGTTCTGGCTGGACGACCAAACAGGGTTTTTTTTTTCAAACTTTGAGCTCGCAGAGCCTTCGGCTCAGCACATATGACAATCAAACGGCACGCGATTGTCCTTTCAAAACCTATGCTGGATCTAGATCTAGACTAGTTCTATAGCCAAATTTAAATTTTTTTTTTTTTTTAATTTGAAAACTTTCAACGTTAAACTAGAATTTTCCCAGTGTGGCAAAAGAGCTAATAACCCTTTTGTCAGCAATGTAGACATCAACTTTTACATTTCTAGGAAAATCGTTAGAGCCGCTTTTAAGATCCTTGTCCAGTTTCTACCCTGGTTCTACCTACCCAGGATCCTCCATGACGTTCTGACTTGAAAAAAGGACTCGCGGTATAGAGGGCAGTCTGAAAAAAATAATTTGATGTGATCTTGTAAAGTTCTCTCTCTCTTCTGTTTCTCTCTCTCTCTTTCTCTCTCTTCTGTTTCTTTCTATCTCTCTCTCTTCTGCTTCTCTCTCTCTTCTGTTTCTCTCTCTCTCACTCTGTTCTGTTTTTCTCTCTCTCACACACACACTCATATATTGTTTATATTTATTTTCAGATAAACGTAAACCTTGCCTAAACTTCACATGTCTGAATGGAGGTAACTGCACCTCTCCTGCTGATGTTCCTGTCTGTACATGTCGTCCAGGATTTTTCGGAAACAGATGTGAATGTGAGTGTTAAAGCAACTAATTTGTCAGACTAAGTGATGTTGGTCTGTGTTGCCAGACTGAGTGATGTTGGACTGTGTTGTGAGACTTAGTGATTTTGGGCTGTATTGTCAGACTGAGTGATGTTGGACTGTGTTGTCAGACTGAGTGATGTTGGACTGTGTTGTCAGACTGAGTGATATTGGACTGTGTTGTCAGACTGAGTGATGTTGGACTGTGTTGTCAGACTGAGTGATGTTGGACTGTGTTGTGAGACTTAGTGACGTTGGGACGTGTTGTCAGACTTGGCAGTGGCGTAATATTTAATGTACAAAAAAAAATATGACACTTATTTGAGGACCACCCTCAAGAAGGATCCGGGGAGACTTTCAAATTTGGACCCCTAACTACGCCACTGTCATTGTGTTGTGCTGCTATACTTTTAACTAACATGCATTTTTTATTTTTCTAGTTAACCGTGATCCATGTTTCAACTTTGATTGCAAAAACGGAGGGAACTGTTCTGCTCCAGCTGATGCCCCATTCTGTAAATGCCCCATTGGTTTTACGGGCAACAAATGCCAGATAAGAATTGAGCCGAAAGCTAGTTGTCCGGTAAATGTTTCATTAAATCTCAATCTAAAAATACAAAATAGGAACATTGGAATGGACCTCATTCACCAATCGTAAACAAACAACATTTAGCCACGTGATTCTCTTCTATACAAATTACGCAATCCATAAAGGCTGTCACGTGATGTTTTTTTCATTGTTTTATCAATATTATCGCGTGGCTAAATATTATCTAATATTATCTAATATTATTTAAGAATAATCCATGTCAATGATTAGGAAATTTAATTTAGGAGTTTTAGAAAACTGACTAATCATTCTTTGGTGTGTTGTAGTTATACCACCCCAGTGCTGGATTTACCTACAAACAACGTAGGCTACAGCTTACATTGTGGCTGACTACGAAGATTGTTTTTTAAAAGGACAAAGGAATAAATTGCCTTATGCTGATTAAACGTGGCCCCGTATCTCAAATAGCTGAAAGCCTTAAAAAAGTCTAAATTCAATCCTGCATGAATAATATTTCGACCAATGTATTTGTAAAAGTCTATGAACTTCTAAAATACATAAGACTTATTATTAATGACACTTTATATTTTGTAGCAATTATTTACTTCTTATTTCTAGCACGTTTAAAAAATGTGTCGTACCCTCTTTCAGCACAAAATAGTCTACTACAGTGCAATTAGTCTACTACAGTGCAATTAGTCTACTACAGTGCAATTAGTCTACTATAGTGCGATTAGTCTACTACAGTGCAATTAGTCTACTACAGTGCGTTTCTAAACTCCACTAAGTATCTAACAAGCTTTACTCTTTCTCAAATTTTAGAAAACAATGTGAAAAGCCCATTTTTTAAAAATCATTAATTAGACTGGATAAATTTAGGGCGTCCTAAAAAAATTCCCAAACTAAAAATCCAAGTCTTCACCGAGAATTTAACCTTATACACCCAGGTTCAAAAGCCAAGAGTTTTACTACTCAGCCATCACTACCAATAAAAAATGAAAAGTATATTTCTGGAATCGGAACACCTTGGTGGATTCACTTCATACCACAAATACAGCTTTTAATGAATGTTTTAATTAGCTACAATTACCCTCATAACTAACATCGCGTTTAGTGCTGCTATATTTACTGAAGTAAAATAGTCATAAACTCAACATTATTCTATTGAATAATTGTATAGAAGATTCGGACAGAGAAAAAGTGTTGATTGTTTTTGTTGTGTGCACTGTTTCAGATAATTTCTCCAGGATCCAATGACCACTGTGGTGGAGTCTTCTGTGTACTGGACCGTGAGTGCAAACCTGGACAGAAATGCTGCCACAGTACTTGTGGTGGAAAAATTTGCAAAAATGTCAGCGTTGGCTAATGTGTCATTTGATTTGTTTCGGCTGTCATAAACTGTAATGTTTAAGTAACGGAATGCTGCTTGTAATGACTGCTTGAAAAGCTAGTTAAATCAAAGATTGTTTGAAGTTATTAAAGATGCAGTCAATAATTAATTGTTTCGTTCAGTTCTCAGGGTTAATGCATGTGATGAAAATGTAAAAAACACACAAAACAATATCTTTTGTCTATTGTTGTTTTGTTTTTTTGTACAAATAAAATGTATTTTCTTAAGCTAACGAAATTTTGAAAAAGAATACATCTTTCTTGTGTGGAACATATGCAACGACTACACCGATGCATTCAAGTTTAAATATTTTTTTAATAGAATGGTAAGATAGAGTGTGAACAAGTTGCTACGATTCTAACATCCATAAACACGACCCAACGATTCCATTTAATTGGTGAATCCTAGTAAATGGAAACAGAAGGTCTATTAATGTTGCTATTATTTTGATATAGGAGTTTAATCCTCTTGTAAAACAAAAAAGAAAACATACCATATCAAATATGCCAAATAGAATGTATCAAACAGCGACTTCATAAAATGACTATAACAATACTAAGAAAGTATTTTATCTTTACACAAAGATATAATGATAGTATGAGTAGAAACACAAACTCTAAATCGCCCCCCCCCCCCCCAAGTGGTCAAACTGAGACCGGTAAAAGAAAGTTAGGTTTTAATATTTTAGCTTGAATATCAGGAGCTACGAATTCTAAGTTATCAACAAATGAATATCAGAATCTAAGAACCCCATGCTATCAACAACTGAATATCAGAATCTAAGAACTCCAAGCTATAACAACTGAATATCAGGAGCTAAGAACTCCAAACTATCAACAACTGAATATCAGAATCTAAGAACTTCAAGCTATCAACAACTGAATATCAGAATCTAAGAACTCCAAGCTATCAACAACTGAATATCAGAATCTAAGAACTCCAACCTATCAACAACTGAATATCAGAATCTAAAAACTCCAAGTTATCAACAACTGAATATCAGAATCTAAGAACTCCAAGCTATCAACTACGGAATATCAGAATCTAAAAACTCCAAGCTTACAACAACTGAATATCAGAATCTAAGAACTTCAAGCTATCAACAACTGAATATCAGAATCTAAGAACTCCAAGCTTTTAACAACTGAATATCAGAATCTAAGAACTCCAAGTTATCAACAACTGAATATCAGGATCATAATGTTTTTTTAAGGACCAATCTTTCATTCAACGCTTCAAGGAAGAAACCTTTCCCTTTGGTTCAATGTTATTATGTCTGTGTACTATATATTTTTAGCTCCATACACTCATAATAATCCAAATGAAAACGAAAAAAAAGTAATAATGATGTAAGTGATAAAATAAACTATACACAATAATAATAATAATAAACAACGGGCTAGCTGGCTCGATGTAGTGAGATGAGCTAGGATTGTTTAATGGTTCATTTTGAGATTTCAAAAACGTGTAGAACTTGTCAATATTTATGTTATTATTGTCAATCTTATTTTTTCTTAATAATACGTCCCTATTCTCTTGGACTTTGTTCCTTTTAATTTTGTTATATTATTTAAAGTATGTTTGTTATTGCAGTATTCATAGCAATTTTGTAGGTTTTACTCTAGGGATTCCTCAGTTTAAAAATTACTATTGATTCTTCTGACTTTTAAATATGCACTTCTTTTCTGTCTACACTCGTATGTAAACCAAGATTTATTACTATTTATTTTTATACTTGTATTTATTCTATTAGATCAGGGGCGTAACTAGGGATTTGGGGTAATCATCAAGACTCTTTTAATGAAAAATACCGTTGTTTATTAGTTAAATAATGCACAAGTGACAAATCTAAATTGATATCGCTTCACGACGTGCATTATGTGCAGCAAAGACATCTATAACATCAACTACATCGATACTTTCTAGTATTTGTGACTTCACTGACATTAAAGCCATGATAAGCCTTTCTTGCGTCATTGTGCTCCTGAGATAGTTTTTGATGAACTTGAGCTTTGAGAATGATTTCTCACATGACGTAATGGAAGTGGCCTGAGTTAGCGGTATTCGTAGGAGGTTGCAAAGTTTTAGCACATGTAATTCCCATTTGAAGCTTGTTTCCTCAACATGTCTATTGGTGATTGTATTACTGGTTTGTTGATGAAAAGTGCTCGTGCATCAATGACATCATTGAAAAAGCGATTTTCCATTTATTTCATCATACAAACAGCAAAAGTAGCACAGTTTGCCATAAGCGTGTCTTCATCTAACAGGTGTCTTGGTTCAAGAAGAAACCCAAAGGTATCCATTTTCTTTCCAGCCTTTGGAATCTGCCCTTCATCTCCATATGAAATCTGTCCAGCACGTTTGAATTGCAGTTCTATTGACAGTCCTACATTAGAACTCAACTTCCCATCAAGTCTTTTCTTTCTTCTGGTTGTTTTGATTACAGGGAATCCATAGTATTCACTACCTTCTTTTGCTTTTTTGATGGATTGGGTTTTGTCAGTTTCTCATCATTTTGAAGAAAGAATGAAAGGGTACTAATTTCTTTAGCAGCTTCCCGTAAACGCAGTCCAAAGTTTTGTAGTTTCTTCTGAACTATATTAATTGGGCGCAAGAGCTTTGACCAGAATTCAAGATAGGCAAACAATTCTTAATTTTCCACTGCATGAAGAAGATTCTGTGCTAATATTATATGGTATTACGCCATTGTTGGTTGTTTATGTTTTGTGCGAAAGCAAAAGTATTCAAAGCATACAAAAGTGGGAAAGATCCATATCTCGTTATGCTCGAGTATAGAAATACTCCGATAAGTGGACTGCCGTATTGACCATCACAACTGCTGACGAATCATTCCAACTGATCCCAAACTATTGAAGCCAAAATGCAGAGACATTACTCAACGAACGACAGATGAAAAGCAAAGTGAAATACGATGCAAAAGCAAGACTACCTAAAGATTATTCTGTCGGAGAGTTCGTCTAGGTCAAACATGGCAGAAAGCAGTTGTCATAAAAAAAACTTTCAGCACCCAGATCTTACATCATAAAAACAAACGATGTTAAAACATACAGAATAAATCAACGCTTTTTGAATAAGAGTTTCATTGAAGACAACTCTGGGTACTATGATACCAATGAGGACAATGAACTGCAAACTGTTGGAACAAACGAAACAAACAGTTATAGACTAGAGAACTTGTTGTGCCAGTCAAGACAACCAGAAGTGGACGAATTGTTCAAGTTCATAGTAGACAGAGCCGGCCTTAGGCCACTGCAGCCTATGCGGTCGCAGTGGGTGCAGCGCTTTTATAGGCCCCGCGCTAATTCCAAGTGTACATTATTAAAGTAAACCATTTTAATGTATATAAAATAACAAGAGTTTCCGCGACCTCCTGATTTTCCAGGGCCTCCAGGAAATCTCATGAAAAGGCAAAATATACGATAAAGTCCTGAACTTTTTTTGAATTTATTCAAATCTCCTGAAGAATAGATGAAATTGACATTTTGGGGTGCCAATAAAAAAAAGTGGCATTGTGAGCTTTCATTTGAAAAATTTATTTTTATTATTACCCAGACTAGGCCCCGCGCGATCCGTTTCGCATAGGGCCCGCAAATGCTAGGGCCGGCCCTGCTAGTAGATATCACTCTTAAGAACTTCAAAAGGATGGATGTGCTAATATTATATGATATTACGTCATTGTTTTTTTGTTTATGTTTTGTGCGAAAGCAAAAGGATTAGATGGAAATAAAAAGAGAGTTTCCATTGGGTTGAGGAAAGATGAATAGAGGGGTAATAACTCGAGTGTAAAGTTTAATTCTGAAATTATAGACGCCAAAAAAACCCGAATAATGGACTATTTTAGCATTATTAAGAATAACTTTTAGATCTGTTATACTCGATTCTGTAAATTTTGCTTCAAGGCTAATCAGTATAGTCATATAATACTCGCCATTTAGATCTATTATTAGTAAAGGTAACAAGATACCTGGAATTCGCTGTATATCATGCAGTTTTTTTCGTGGCAACAAAGTTTAAAATGGAAGACTGACTCTAACAAAAACTTTGATCTCTGTGGGAAAAAATATTTTTAAAATGTCAACAAAGTCAACGTACTGATAGACCTAGATTTAGGTTTAGTCATTGGGATAAAATTGAATCCATAAATGTTGAAAAAAAAACACCCGTTGACACTATTTGTCAATCAAATATATTAATTTATGTATTTACAAATAAAATTCTCCCCCCCCCCCCCATGCCCCCCTCCCTTAGGTACGCCTCTGTATTAGATAGTTCTTTTATTCCGAATATTTGAATTTAGGCTTGTATTTGAATATTATTTTTCTTTTCTACTATGTCATTAATATAATTAGGTGGAATTACCCGAATTTATTATTAGATTTTTATCAAGTTTAACATTGATATTCCACTTTTCTATTAGTTCAACATTTCGACTATATGAGTGAAGCTTTTGCTGGTCCCAGGGTTTAATTACATAATGCTTCGTCGTGTACTTAGTTTCCGTACGCTGTCTACCTGGTAGGTTTCTAATGGCTACGCATAATCTAGCCCCCCCCCCCCCTTTGCCGATCTAGTTGACTGTTTAGGGCTTCTAGATTTATCGTATAAGGTAAAGTGCTGAAGACTACTTTTATCAATAGCTTCCATTTTATCATTACCCACTTTAGTTTCAGAGAATCCAACTATGTAAAATGTATCAATCATTCTTAAAAATTCTGGTTAATGTAATTTTCTCACTAAACCACATACATTTACATAGGCAAATTTTAACGATTCCGTTTTGCTAGTGGCAATGACGTGGTCCTATGGCTTTGAATCACTTTTGGTAATGGCTGCTGATGCTTTGAGGGTTGCTGTTGGATAAATGCTGTTGCAATTAGTGATAATGTTGATGTCCTGGCTAAGACAGGTGATATTGCTGGTCCTGTTGTTCCTAATGCTGTCCTGGTGAATGTTGTTGGGATGGTTTCCTTGGAGATAGCTGGTACTTATTACGTTCTAGTGTTCCTTCTTGCACTAGCTAGTATTGTGGGTACTGATATTGTTCTAGTGCTTGTTTTTCTTGCACTAGCTGGTATTGTTGGTACTGATATTGTTCTATTGCTTATTCTTGTTGCATTGGCTGGCATTGCTATTGATGTTGCTGTTCCCTTAGTGATAAATGATACTGCTGGTACTGTTGTTGTCGAGGCTTTTGGTATTGGTTCGTTTTTTTTTTTGGTAGGTTTTTGTTGTTGCTGATACTGCTGGTTTTTTTGATGTTGTGGAGATATCAGTTTCGGATGCTGTGTTTCATCTTGATGTCATTATATTGTAATAACTGAAGGGAGGCAACTCAACGAGACATAGATGTTTATTTACTTTGAGACAAGACAAACACACAGGACATCTGCCTTGAGTACAGCATCTTCATCTCGGTTCTAGACTTGGGTGGAAATCGTTCTCTCTTCTACTGTCAACATCCTTCTAGTCTCTAATAGTGCGCACCTTCTGCACTATCTTAGATGGCGGTGTGCATGGCGGGGTTATAACACTGTATATGTGTTGACGCCCTAGAGAACGCTTTCCAACGCACAGCTTTAGCATAAAAAACTCGTATGTAAACTAAAACTGTATGTAAACTGAACTAAATATGTACCTTATATTTGCACACTAAACTCATTATTGTTACGATTCTATGTGTTGTTGAGAATTGTGCACTCAAAGCGCACCGTGTTGAACAGATGATGAAAAGAATATTGTTCAGACTACAAAACGTTTTCCGGCCAGCAGACCAGGGGACACGAAGAACATTAGGAAAAAGAAGCAGGACATTAATTGGAACTAACTGAGAACTGTAAGTTATTTAAATCTATATTTATATTACAAATCAATATAAGATCCTGATCTAGAGTCAAGATTCATAAATTATTTCTATTAATTCTCATTAAAACCAGAAAATCCGGCGAACATGTCTGAACCAGAGCAGGCGTCGTTGCCTGAGGACTGTAAAGATGCTGGGAAGGCCCGTTCTTGCTAGGATCTCAGTATTACACACTCTTTCTTTCCATGTTATTTTGAAGATCCTTCGAAGACAGCGAAAGTGGAATGAGTTTAGTTTTCTCTCTTGCTTTGTGTAGGTAGTCCACGACTCACTGCTGTACAGTAGCGTGCTAAGAACTCATGCCTTGTAGACCTCCATTTTGGGCGCTGGTTTTCCCAAACTCTTAGTCGGAGTATGCGAAGGTTGATGAGGCTTTCCCTATGCGTTTTTTTTAAATCTCCTCTTCTAGAGACAGGTCATTTTGCATTGTAGATCCAAGGTAGCAGAATTTATTTACGTCATATCCATCTTGTTATCGTCAATGAGGATGGATGGTAGTGCTGTAGCAGGTGGTCCCATAACATTAGTTTTCTTTGTGCTAATGGTTAGGCCATACTCTTTGCAAGCCTTAGAGAAGCAGGACATTAATATCTGAAGCTCCTCTTGTGAGTGTGCCGCTACCGCTGCGTCGTCTGCGAAGAGCATATCTTTTATGAGGGTGGTTCTTGTTTTAGATTTGGCCCTCAGTCTGGCAATATTTAGAATAATAATAATTATAACAATAATATTATTTCAATAACCAATTTCAAAACCTAAATAAACATATTTGTCTACGACCAATGTTTCGCATGCGATCCAGATTCACACACCTAAACAAAAAAAATCTAATTATTTTAAACATTGTGTTCGTTCGGTTAGTATAGAAAGCATTTTTTTAGTAATCTCTATCCACTGACTGAAAACATGTACGACTCACAACTTACTTGTCAACTATTTGAATAATCTATTTAAGACCCTCATGATAAACTAAACAATGTCAAGGACGCTTTATTAAAAAAAAAAACTTACAAAAAAAAAACATAGCTTTTAAACCCTCTGTGACATAATGGGGAAATAACTATTTTTGATTACTTGTAAAGACAGGAGTGATTCCCCTACGTAGTTTATAAAAGGACTTGCAAACTGTACTTAGTTGCCACTTGCTCCAGAGTTACCAGCTTGACCACTTGACCTGTGTTGTGAGTAGTATTTTTTTTGTTAGCGGTCGTGTGTCATGGGGTACTCGGAGAAGTGTGCCCTGCTCTGGAGATCTTTGGGCTAAGTATATCTTTAGTATTATTGTATTTTGTGTAATGTATTTATCTGTAGATATAGCCTCAAATGATTTCCAGGCAGTATATCTTTACCCTGATGTTCTGCATCCTGGGGTACTCCCAAACGTAACTTATTTTTGTAACCTTTCTCTGAGGGATTCAACCTGTATTGGATCATCAGATGGGCTTTACCAAACGGATGTCTATAGGTGGGATTCTATGAAGCTTGTAGGCTCATAGGTTTCCCTGAAGCCTAGAGTTCATTATGACCCTTTTGTTGTTGTTTTTTTGGCTAAAAGTGGCTAGTGTCAGCCTGAAGCTTGTAACCCCAGAATGGTCAAACGTGGTCATGTGTTGACCTGAGACCTGTGACCTTTATATTTACTCATGTAAATGTGTATTCTCCAGAATGTGACGATAATGCAACATATAACTAGGGCTGTGTGCCATACTATTTTTGAGTATCTTTTGTGTACTTTCTGTTGTGTCGGCCTGTGAGTTGATGTCCCTTTATTTACACATTTATTTTACTCATGTAAATAAACTTTGTAAATATGTTTACCTGCGACTTTGTAAAGTCTTTTGTTGCATACATTAGTTAATTGTATATTTGGAGGTTATACTTAATAACCTAGGCAGTACAAGAAGGGACCAGTACACTTCTGGACGAACGTGCCGGCACACTTTTAACACTTTTTGATCTAAATACCTGAATCTAGCTAAAATTCTAATTGAATATTTTTAGCTATACCCGCTAATACGTAAATTAATTGATCAAAATTTTGTTAAATTGAGTGGGGTCCTCTTTTAGAATCAATCCCCATTAATTTGAAACATGGGGTACTCTTACAAGCAACCTCATTTCATTTGTAACACCCTCCTTTATTTTGTACACCGGATACACCCAAAAAAAATGCTTGCTGTTTCGGCAATGTATGAAAATCTTCACTGAGCTGATACTGAACCTTTTCATTGTTTGTTTTTAATCCCAGGCAAGTGGGAGAATCAGAAAATAGCTTTGATCTCTTGATGTGTCTCAGTCTGTCTTATGGGTCACGATTAACCAAATTCATTGCTTTCAGACCGAGATACAAGATCAATGAGAACAAAATACCATCTGGCCACTGTCGTCAAATCTTTTCCTGAACACAGTTACTAGTTCTAGAAATAAAACATTTTTTGAGGCAAGCTTTTGCTGTCATTTGAATGGTAGGTTACAAGGATATATAGAAAGATTAATATATGGATTGGTTTTAGAAAGATTGATACAAGGCTAGGTTTAAGAAAGATTGATCGATGGCTAGGTTTAAGAAAGATTAATAGAAGGCTAAGTTTAAGAAAGATTTATAGATGGCTAGGTTTAAGAAAGATTGGAATGCTACATTAATATACATTTTTTTTTCAACGACATAGTATTATAAAACCATGGTCAACGTAGACATGTCCGAGAACAATGTGGAAACTCCCCAGAGGACATCCCCTGCTCCACCAAAAAATCCCCAGAAGACATCACCTGCTCCACCGAAAACTCCCCAGAGGACATCACCTGCTCCACCAAAAACTCCCCAGAGGACATCACCTGCTCCACCAAAAACTCCCCAGAGGACATCACCTGCTCCACCAAAAACTCCCAATGAAAACGAAGAATCAAAAAGAGAATCTAAATCAAAAAAAGGATTGATACTCATTGCCTCTGGTCTAGCTGGTATTGGAGCTGTAGCGATGGCTCCTGCAGCTCTCACCGCTGCTGGTTTTGGAGCTGCAGGAATCACAGCTGGGAGTCTTGGTGCTAGTATGGTGTCTTTAGCAACTAATTCTGGGTAAGTCAACTTGACGTCTTTGTGCAGACTTGGTGCTAGTATGATGTCTTTAGTAGTAGCGTAGCTAGGATGGGGGGAAAGGGGGTCTGAATTCAAAAGTCCCACTGGCGTTCACTTGAAGGGGGCCAGAAATGAATGCCCTATATTTTCGTTTACATTAATATAAAGTATTACTCCACTGCCATGTATTAGTATTATTGCTATTCACGTGGAGTAAAAAATACTAGACTACATCCCAACTAGATTCACATATCTAGGCCTATATGTAGATCTAGAAGATTATGTTGATTATTTAATCTCGTTTTCAGTTTATATTATTAGATCTGGCCCTATTTTTTTCTACATCTATCTAACTCTATTATATAGAGATGTTTAGATCTTTAGATCTAAAAATAAACTTACTTATTCAAGTACAAGTACGTTTATATTAGCAAGACTAGGGCCTGACTAGGCCTATATCAAGTCCAGACATTGTTTTAGAGACAGAAATGTTACTACTGTGCAACACGGCCCAATCGTTCTATCGAAATGTACATCTAGATATGAGATTGGTAACATAAATCATCATTAGAAACTGCTATTGAATTGTTATTTAAATTTATGTTCATCTACTTTATCTACATTGTTTTATTTCAATACAATCTTAGTTTGCATGTAACGTATAGCAATGAATCTGAAAAGCATAACATGAAGTATAACTGTTTCACATTTCATTGACAAGCATAACATGAAGTATAACTGTTTCACATTTCATTGACAAGCATAACATGAAGTATAACTGTTTCACATTTCATTGACAAGCATAACATGAAGTATAACTGTTTCACATTTCATTGACAAGCATAACATGAAGTATAACAGTTCCACATTTCATTGACAACCATAACATGAAGCATAACTATTCCACATTTCAAGCTGCTATCTATCATGGCTGTCCCGTGATGGCTTGCGTTCATGCAAGGATTTGTGAAAAATATAAAAGCAGCCTTAGGCCGGTTCGTGTCTCACAGACTTGACCTTGTTATCAATGATCTGAAGGATGTTTCAGAGATATGAAAGGTTGTTTGGGTCATAATTACGACTAGGGTATCTACGTCTTCTTAAACAGTCCCAAGCGAGAGCTAAATTACCTCTTTTGTGTGAGACACAATGGACTGAGGAATAGGAATCCATTCGCGCTTTATGTCACAACTTTGAGAAGATCTTTGACTGTTAGGAAGATATTTAAATATCTGCTATAAGTTAAACTAGAACACCAATACATGAGTAGTATCCCGAGTAAGGCTAGATTGCTGGCAGACAAACTTGGCATTGCGTTAGAGCTGCCGAGAATTTGATGCCGACAAACGCACCGAGCAGAAACCATCTGATTAGATTTTGGGAGTTATTACACAACACAATTCCGTATCTTGATTGGTTATTTTTAAGTAAGTAAAAATAAAGTATCCCTTTCAGACCATGCTATCGATAGGCTAAATGGTATAAGGATCTTCTGTCTCAATGACCGATGGTTAGTGAGGGTGTCTTGTGGCCAGTACAATGCCCAATGTCAGGAACCCGTTTAAGTTGGGTGGACTCTGGTACGTCCTAAACATCTCGTAATACAAAGTACCAAATATTATACATTATAAGAAACATGTGTGTACTGTATAGTATTTTGACATAATTTACATACTCAAATAGTACAAGAATCTGTAACGAACATATTGTGTTGAATTAATCAGACATTTGTATTTCCACAGTATTGGAATGGGTCTTGTCAGCGTTCTACAGTCTGCAGGAGCTGCTGGGATAGGAATGACGGGCAACACGCTGATTGGTCTAGGTGGAGCAGCCGTCGGAGGGGGAATGGCTGCTGCTGCTACGGGCTCGTCTACCAAAGAGCAAAGAAAATCCAAAGAAAAAGGTTCAGGAGATAGAGCCACTCAGACCCCAAGCCTCCGTACTAACACATCGAAAGTTGCAGAAAGTCCAGTAAAAGAACTTGGGGAGTTGGACATCAGTGTCACTACGGCAGCTCATAAACCTCTAAAAGATGACAAAATGGAAACAAAAAAGAAAGCCTCACCCAGCGCACCGAAACCAAACGTTAGGAGAGATTTGTATGTCATTGAAAGTAGAGGTGATCAATTTCCATTAGACTTAGAGAATCCTGCAGGGCTTGGTGGGTTGACCTCACGTACAAAGTTATAGAATCTTTATCTACAGGCTCGAGATAGTGTTGGTTGTACGATACAACACTACCCTCTTCTCTGATGGTATAGAATCTTTCAAATGATTCATATTCTGAATTGATATGTTCAAAACATCTTGTTACTACGTGATAATGACATCTTTGAGTAAAACTGAATCGTTTGAAATATTTGATTTAAAATCTTTGGAATGACAAAGAAATAAAAGCACGATGCATCTCTATTTGAAATGTCAGAGTTGGTCTTGTTACAAAGCTTGTATCAACTATATCTGTCTGTCTGTATGTCTGATAAAAGTTAGTACACGTTATTTCTCCCAGACCCAATCACATTTTAAGCCGAAATATCGCACAATAATTTCTTGCTGTCTACCTATAATGTAGTGTAACTTCAAATTGAATCAAGCAAAAACAAAACCAGACATTGAAATTGAGTTCACTTTAATTCATACCTGTATTCACAAATCCTAAAATTAAAGATTTATAATAAATATTGTCAACAAAGCAAAAACAAATAATAAACATCTTCTCTCATGAAATAATGACTTCCTATTTATAGGACTCCCTCTGGAGGATCATTTGAGATGATGCCACCCTGACAAAATAGATAAAGGTTTTAAAAACTTTCGAACTCTCAAAGATAAAAACTAATTATTTTAAACAGACCTACATCTGATATTATTTAACAAATTTCTTTAAGCAATAATACAGTTCAAGGGCACATCGGTGGTATGAGTTATACTGTTATACCATTAAATGCTTCTTATGCTTATGTAATTCTTTGCAAACGACATATATAGTTTGGGATCAGCCGTGTCGCAGGCTCTGACAGGATGTAGCGCTTTCTGCTTTGGGTATAGTTGCAAGGCAGCAGAGGTTTGAATTCAGTTTTTCTTCTGCTAGGTGGGTTCAAGTCAAGGGTAATGAGTCTCTCCTGACAAAGCTTAGTGGTTTAGGCTCCAGTTAGTCGCCTTCGCCCCTTCTCCTGTAAATCTGTAAATTAAAACAGTTCCGCGGACCCAATATTTGAACCAGACGCGAAAGATCAAGAAATACACGAGAAACTGCTCTTTGCGAAAACGTCTACATTGATACTTAAGGCAAATTATAAATTAATTAATATTTTATGTTTGTAAGACTACATCATAGAACAGTAAATTTCTATGTGAAACATAATACCCGTAGTAGCGAATGACGAAACTGCTAAACAAGCCCACATATTTCCAGTGTGTTTGGAGATTCCAGTAATATATATTAATTGTTTAAATTTGAATTTTACCAAATAAAAAAGATCTTTCTAACTTCAAATGTAGCTTTAAATTATTTTTTCATACTTGGACTCACTACAGTTAGAAATAAGTTTTAGAAATTGAATTGATAAATTTGCAAAAATGATAAGGTAAGTAGGGGGTCTACCGTAATCCAGAACACATGGCAAGGGGGTCTACGAGACAAAAGTTTGGGAACCACTGTTCTAGAGTGTAGTGTAGCATTTGTCTGTCTGAAATCAATGGGGAGTGAGTTCCAAACGTTTGGTCCGTGCACTGGACTTTTTTGTTGAGTATGGTCAGATCTGGCCTAATCTGCGCAGCTGCAGATAAAGTAAAATAACATTCTTGATGAATGAAGTTGTAAGGGTAATTCTTCTTTATTTAAGCTTTGTGGGGTTTTTATTTAAGATTTTTGTACTTTGCTTTTTTTTTTACATAAAGACATGTTTCCATTTGTCCGATATATTTGCCACTTAGTTATTGTTAGTATTTTTCATTAAATCATTGCAGAACTGCACGCTAGTTCCAGTCTCATCTTACAGTAAGCTTATATTTAACTTTTCAATATGCAATGCATCAATCCTAGGTCAGATTAATTCTGGGTTAGATTTTCTTTCATAATTTCAATGCAAATTCTTGGGTTTTAATCCTTATTATAAGTTAATCTTCTACTTTGAAAGTTTGACATTCAGACAGAGTATAATAATTAATGTCAAACAAAAAGAAATGAACATCAACATTAGTTTGTTTTGGTTAGTGATATTTAATTTTGTTCTTTAATATAGTTGTCATTTAATGAAACACAAAAACAAATATATAATAAATTAGTTCTGTGTATCATGAATCGAGAGGCAGCAATTATACACAAACTAAACAGCAATGGCCAGCAACCTTCACTGGTTTTGGACAATCAGGAACAGCGCAGGACGACATTGCACAAATATATTCTCCGTTAGTCTCACAGTCGCAGAAGGTGCAATCGTCTGGCTTAAAGGAGGAACCAACCTTGTTTCAAACAAACAAACAAAAAACAAACTATAAAACTGTGTTGACATTCCAATCGTAAGACGCATGCCAGAAGTTTAAAATCACGAGGCTGTAAATCACATTGATGACATGAAGTGTTGGACCTTAAATGAAACCTTTGAACTCAACTGTTACTTGCATTGTTTAGGGGCTATTAGAGTTTGTTGGTCATTGTGCTGGCCACTTGATACCCTCGTTCATTGTTTGGCCATTAAAAGCAGACTATCTATCTAGCATCTTTTCTGAAGCCCTAGGATTTTAAAAGAAATTGTTACTTTAGAACTAATATCAGGTGACCGAGCCTCACTCGGATGAATAATTTGTTAAGGAAAGATATATATTCGAAGTCATTTTGGGAATATTGTTGTAATTACGAAAATGAACGATCGGGTAAAGACTAAGACTAAGACTGCTTTATTGATCCTTACGGAAATTTGTTGTGATTACAAGGACTCTTTTCTCATATAAAGACAACACACCAGAAAAAAAACACATAAATACAACAGACAACATAAAGAGTTCATTCAGTGACTACACACAGGTATCTTGGTGCATTTCATGTTCCCTGATCAATGAGTGGCGGGGATTGAGTCTGCCTTGTGAGGTATGAACGAGTTTTTGTACCGCTCCGTTCTTGTTTTGATTGACAGCAGTTGCCCACTTCGCCACGACCTGGTGTAGTTCTGATGGAGCGGGTGGCCGTTGTCTTCCATGATTTTTTCGATTTTTCTTAGGCACTTTTGTTCAAAAAGTTCCTTTAAATGTGGCAATGTTGTAAGTGTAATTTTTGATGCTTTTTAATGATGTTTTCTAGACGTCGCAACAGTTTAGATGAGGCGATGCCTTGCCGACAAGTTATTCCGTATGTTAGCAGATTTCGTATAGTCGCACCGTAAAAAGACTATCAATCCGAAGAGTTTCTTTTTCGTTCTGTCAGTTCTCAATGTAATTGTACATGGCGATTAGAATAGAAAGTCTCCCCAACAGTAGGCCTATAGAAAACCACAGCTCACGTCTTAACGTTTTACATTGCTTCTTTCGCGTAAAACTATTGGGCTATTATAGGCTTGGAAGAAAGTCTTTGCAGTGTAACTTCTAAAACGGTTACTTTCTGACATTTAATATTGCAATTAATATATTCATTATGGCTCTGAGATATGGACACTGTACAGAAAACAACATAGACTTCTGGAGCGCTTTCACCAAAGATGCTTGCGCTCCATCATGGACATACGGTGGCATGACCGCACTACAAACAGCGATGTCCTTGCCAACGCCGGTATGGACAGTATAGAGGGACTTCTTATGGTCCGACAGTTGCACTGGGTAGGGTAAGTATCCTGTATGGGAGACGAACGTATTCCAAAGGCAGTCTTTTTTTGGGGAGCTAAAAGGTGGTCGACGTAACAGAGGCGCCCCACGGAAACGCTTTAAAGACCAGCTTAGGCGTCAACTTTCCTTGGCTGACATAGCAGAGAGCACCTGGTTGTATGCGGCCTCCGAACGAGACAGCTGGAGGTCACTCACGAAGG
This sequence comes from Biomphalaria pfeifferi, assembly GCA_030265305.1. Lineage (NCBI taxonomy): Eukaryota > Metazoa > Mollusca > Gastropoda > Planorbidae > Biomphalaria > Biomphalaria pfeifferi. The sequence goes on along the minus strand of JASAOG010000199.1, from coordinate 112,552 downwards.
CCGCGGGATACACCTTTAAGACCAAAAGAAAATCTGCTGCCGATGACACACGCAGACGGCGAAAAGAAAATCTAAATCGATCACCTGCGGACAATGGTTATGCTTGCTATGGGGGGTGTGGCAAAATATGTAGGTCACAGATGGGGCTGCGCAGCCACGGGAAATACTGCACTCCTCACTAATCTTCGGACTCGAAAACAAGCCTTAATATTATGGCTTTAGTAAGAATCATCAAGTGATGCAAAATCTCTACGTTATAGTGTATAAAAATGCACCTTGTAACAAAGTAAAATCGGGCATTTTTTTCTAAGAGTTTTAAAAACATCGCGTTAGTATTCTAAAGAAGCGTTATCGTGAGGCATCTCTGTTACTCCGACAACCTTTCATCTTACTAAAAAAAAAAAGATTGCCAAAAATATGTTCGTCCTACATACGGAATAAGTGCCCTGCAAAGCGTGACTGTCGGATTATAAGAAGTTCATACCGTTTTGCAAAAATATCGCTGTTTGTATTGCGGTCTTTGGTGAGGTCGTTCAAGAAGTCTTAGTTGCTTTCTATAAAGTACTCATGTCTCAGATCCACATAGAGGGGTTGAGAGAATCACTTGTTAACACTGATTTTTGTAGACAGGCTGAGCGGTTTAATTCGCCACACTCTCGCTTGGAGGCGTCCAAAAGCCCGACTATCTGACTGATCACATATCAACCTCTCTTTAAAGCAATGCGTCATTTGATACTATGCTTCCCAGATAATGTGAAATTATCTACCACTTTAAGGGATGTCTATGCGCGGTGATCTTTGGGCTGAGTAGGTTTTATTGGGTGACTTCTGTTTTACCGAGGTTTATAGGTTAACCAAAAAAAGCAGCAGCGTGATGAAAATTCGTTGACCGCGAGCTGGATATCATCAGGGCCAGCCTTAGGCCTATGCTGCCGCAGTGGACCCCGAAGGATCAAAAGCCCCGCGCTAATTCTAGGTGTAAATTATTAAATTAAACCATTATAATTTATAATAGGGTTCCCGTGGTCTCCTTGTTTTCAAGGAGCTCCTGGAAATCTCCTGAAACTCATAAAAATGTCCTTAAAAAGACAAAATTGTTATTTTGGGGTATCAATCAATATGGTAAACGCCAGTCCTACGCGTGATATAAAAAAACGGCATCGACGGCTTTCATTTAATAAATATGTAATGCAAATTTATTTTCTAATTCAAAATCTTTATTTTCACTTATTATCCTTATCCCTACCTTTACTGGTCCGCGCGCAATCCATTTCACATAGGGCCCCGCAAATGTTAGGGCCGGCCCTGGTTGTGCAAGTAAGGCATAGATAAGCTGTGTTATGACCATTTCCTATGTTTTGGTATGGGACAGTAGACTTCGAAGCTTAAGCACATTGCAATAATTCACCAGCAAAATAATAACAAAGTAAAAGCTACTTACGGTTGTACGCAATTCAAGTGTAAACAATTTATAAAGCCTTTAAAACACAATAACTAATCATACATAAAGACTAAGACTAAGACTAAGACTGCTTTATTGATCCTTGCGGAAATTTGTTATGATTACAAGGACACTTTTCCAATATAAAGACAACACAACAGAAAAATACACATAAATACAACAGACAACATAAAGAGTTCATTCAGCGACTACACACAGATATTTAATTTCATTATTTTTCTTCCATAGTTTCATAATGGATCAATGTACAATACGATGGTGCGCAAATGTTTAATTACACCAATTGAATCATTAAAACTTTTCTTGTTTGCGAAGAAATGTCTTAGTGTACTGCTGTGAGCCTAGTGACGTAAGCGGTGTCAAGTTTTCTTCCCATTGACGTCATATAGAAAATTTCATTCATAAAACATTCTAGCCAAAATTAATTTTTCGATAATGAGCCATTTTCAAACCGATATAACGGTCGACCTCGAGTTTTCCCGATGTGGCCAATGAGTTCAGAATTTTTTTTTCACTATTATGCACATACCGTGAAATTTTAAAGAAAATCGTTATAGCCGTTTTCGAAATAAAAATAAATATATATAAATATATATACAAGAATTGCTCGCTTAAGAGTATAGGATTGATGTTTTAATGTTTGAGCTGATATTTGGATATGCAAAAAAAAAACAAAAAAAAACCTTTAAAGTGTTGATAATTTTTTTTTTACAAATCATTATTTTTTGGTCAATCCTCGTCAGCAGAGGTGGATAGGCTATGTGGGCAACCGGGCAAATGCCCGGTGGGCCGGTACCAAAATGGGCCGGTGGGGGTCGCCATTTGGCCAGTTAGAATGACTATAAGTATTGTAAAAGTGATTGGCATTCTTTTACTTTTCAAAAAGTACTTTACAGACTTAACTGTGTAATACTTAACACATAGTCCCGTAATAATGGAATCACCAAGATCTATAAACATACATAAACATGCTACTGGTGATTCACAATCCTCTATATACAATAAACCGGGAGTGACCAACCCATGGCTCATGCGCCAAAAGTGGCGCAGTGAACAATTACTAGTGGCGCATTTGAGCCCGAAAAAAGAAATCAAGAAAAAGCATGCCTGTCCGTGTGACTGAGAGGCTACAACCACTTGGTTAGGGCTTGGCCATCTTACAAAGGGGCTTGAGCGTAAATTCCGACTCTGGCAGAGTTGTGTTTGCTGAGTGGTTGAAAAACCTTCTCCCAGATACCCCTTCCCCCACTGTTCCACAAAAGAGATTGGACAGTTACTAATTAGTAATAAAGAAAAACACCATTATAAACTTATCCATGACCAGTGCATTGAACAATGAAGTAACAACATGTATGGCTTTAAAAAAAAGTGTAAAAGAGCGTTGCCTTGTCTACAGCTTGCATTTAATTTAATTTATGAAAGAATATAGGACATAACAAATTACCAAAACAAATAAATGTGTTTGTTTTTATTTATGTAATTACAATGTGTTGTTTTACTGAAAAAGTGTGTCCTCAGTTTTATGCCCCCCGCTTGATGCCCCGTGCGGCCCGCACCACATGCATATTAATAGCTACGCCACTGGAGGCATGTTTTGTAATCCTCATCTTGGCTTTTGATATGGTGCATACGCAAGTAACTTGTGAAAGAAGTTTCGGCTCGTTGAAATGTTGAAAGATTAGACAGAAAGCAACTTGACACAAGAACTCTTGCAAGGTTTCATGTTTAATGTTGTTGATAAAGTTTGTTGATGAGGGACTTTTTCAAATCAATATATTGCAAGAACGTTCATGTTGCTCCCTTTTCAAGTACTATGTTTCACTCTTTGAACTATATCGAATGGTTTCAAAATAATGTAATACAGTATTCCATTCAATTTAATGTTTCAATAGTGCAAGTGTTAGTATCTTTGAGATCCCCTATAACTTCTAATTTTATCTGGTTGTAGAAATACAACGCGTTTAATGAGGCCAATCTAAACCCACAATTGCAGTTTGCGTTCAGTTTTTTAATGCATTTTCATAACTTTTGAGGGCAGGTAACAATAGATGTATGCCGATAAACATCTGCGCCGAATGGTATGATTATGACACGGCCAATTTCGACATCCATTCCACCCATGATTGTCATGCTTCTTTTTATGCTTATAATAATTTAAATAAGGAACACTGTATACTTTCTTTTTCAGCTATGATAAAATTATTAAGATTTTTCTTCGACTAAGGAGACTGATAGTTAGTGAAGTGTTGACTTGGCTAGAAACTTGTGTGATCTCGTAATTGTAATATCCGCAAATTTTGTTTTTTAATGACCATTTTGCAAATATAAACAACAACAAAAAAGATTACATGAACTGAGATTATATCATTAGTTTAAATCAGTAATGTAATTAAATATGTAATAGCTTTGGACCACAAAATAGATCTGTGCTATCAACTATATTTTTACCAATTTTTTTTTGTTTGGCGCGATATAATGTTCTCTGCTCTCGGTTAAAATAAATAATTGTGCGAAATTTCCATTTAATCCGAGATTGGGTGTAGAAGAAATAACGTGAAATAACGTATTATCATACAGACTGACAGACAGAGTGAGTTGATCTAAGCTTTGTAATCATCAACAAATATGTGCAGCATAGTGAAATAGTAACGGTCACAGCACTTAATGTGTATGATATTAGATAATGTTTATTTACTATGTTTTAAATTAGATTCGAGGTTTACACATACTATTGCATTCTTGCTCAACACAGCAGTCACAGATACAGACCCGGAAATATTAAAGAAGCTCCACCTGCGCCCCCCTTTTCCAAAAACAAAACAACAGAGGATATACTCCAACTCTGTGACAAGTGACAGGAGCTTAAAGGGAAAAAGTGGTCCGACCCAAAATGTCCACGAATACAAAAGTGTCAAGAAACGGATTAGAAAGGGAATGAAAGAAGCGAAGAAAAAGTGGATAGAGAATAAGTGTCAAGAAACTGAACAGGGACTAAACAGGAATGACAGTAAAAAAGCGTACCAACTAATACAGGACACTTGCTACCTCAAAGTATGGAAGAACTAGCACAAGACAAGACAAAAACAATAGATGTTTAACCGAGGACAAAGATGTGTTGAAAAGTTGGACGGAATACTGCTCAGAGTTGTAGAACTTTGAAATCTCAGGAGATTCGGAGATACTAAATGTCCAGGTAGTATCCAACATAGAGGACTATCCAATTCTTCACTCGGAAGTAGCATCAGCAGTCAAAGCCCTTAAAAGGGAAAATCGGCAGGTGTTGACAACATTCCTGGTGAACTTCTACCGGCGTGAGGAAGAACCATGATAAATGCACTTTTTATGATTTGCAACAAGATCTGGTAGTCAAGAGAATGGCCAAAGTTCTAAACACAAGCACTCATCATCACTCTTCCAAAGAAAAACAATTTACAACTCTCTAAAAACTACCAGACTATCAGCGCCATCCTAGCAAAGTCCTGTTGAAAATTATATTAAAGCGGCTAAAACCGTTATCAGAAAAAATCATATCATAAGAACATGCGAGTTTTAGACAAGGTCGCAGCACAACAGAACAAATTCTAAATACTCTGTGAAAAATACCTCCAACACCAACAGATTCTTTTCCATGTCTTTATTGATTTCAAGAAAGCTTTCGATCCAGTGTGGCACGGCGTACTCTGGGCGACAATGGAAAAGTACAACATCAATAAAAACTTAATCAAAGTTATTCAGAACCTCTAGAAGGAGGCCACCAGTGCGGTGTTCTTCAACAATAATATTGGGGACTGGTTTAAAACCACAGTTGGGGCTAGGGCTGCCTACTTTCACCAACACTTTTCAATATCTTCCTTGAAAGGATAATGAAACATTCTTTCGTAGGCTATGAAGGTACTGTGAGAATTGGAGAAAGACAAACTACTAAGTAGCTGACTTGGTGATGCGCACAGACAAGACTTCTGCAGCACATGGTATGCAAATAAATTCCGAAAAAACAAAAGGGCATCAGTATTGGAGGTGACAAGCTCTTCTAGTGACAGTAGTTTCAAATACCTCGGAGCTATTGACTCAGATGATGGAACCAAACCTAAACTACTGGTCCGAATCGCACAGTCCACAGCAGCCCTTTAAAAACTGAAAATATAACAGATTGACAAAAGCATAGCTCTCGGCACCAAGATGATGCGCTCCCTGGTCATGGCTTATTTTTATATATATATATATATATATGCTTGCGAGTCTTGGACGCTGACTGCAGAGCTAGAGAGGAGGATCCTAGCAATGAATTTGAGATGCTACAATAGGATCTTAGGTATCACATTTCAAGATCACATCACAAACAAAGACATTAGACATAGGGTAACAGCAGCCATTGGATCCCACGATGACCTGATCAATAGTGTAAAAAACGGAAACTACAAGGTCTTCGGGGCTTGCAAAGACCATCCTCAGGGAACAGTACCAGAAAAAAGAAGAGAAAGCGATGTTAATACAACATAAAGGACGAGCAGGTTTTATCTAAAGCACAACGAATAGAGAAAGATGGCTGACAAATCTTGCATGAATCCCCTACGGTCCATCAGACATAAATATTACAACAATATACAGGAGATCAATCTTACTAAATAATATGTTTTTTTTTACTACTAATAGTGATTAATTGTAAAAAAAAATATTTAATTTTGTGAAAAAACAAAACAGTTTGTATGTTTAATTTTAAAATAAAATAATTCCCTTTAAAAAAAAATAGCTGTTGCATTAAAAGTTTAAAAGATCTAAAATTGCATGATGTCGGATTTTCAATATCTTATTATACTTAGTTCAAAAATCCAACTAATGGCAACATTGATAGTCACCACAGTTAATTATAAATCATTATACATCTCTTGTCTTACCATGTAAGATTTCCCTTTGTACACACAAAACATTGCGTCATTAGACGGTTCTATTGTAGATTCAGGACAGACTTTGTCGAGGTGGTTATATAACAAAATCACGACTACACATATCAAATTTAAAGCCATTTTGAATAGATGAAATGATACTGGATGCTTCTTACATTAGACTATGACTAATTGATAGATATAAAGCTAATATGAAGCTTTCGCTACACCCCAGGGGTGTAGCCAAAAGTAGAGAAACAGTTTTAGTGTCACATATTGAAGTGGTAAATTTTGAGTGCTAAGTATTATGGGGCTAAGTGAACCAACTGTCTAAGTGCTGGATGTGCATGAATCAAATGTATTAATGCTACTTGTGTATGAACCAAGCGTCTTAGTGCTACATTTGTGTATGAACTAAGTGTCTTAGTGCTACATGTGTGTATGAACCAAGTGTCTTAGTTCTACTTGTGTGTATGAACCAAGTGTCTTAGTGCTACATGTGTGTATGAACCAAGTGTCTTAGTGCTACTTGTGTGTACGAACCAATTGTCTTAGTGCTACTTTTGTAGCTACTTGTGTGTATGAACCAAGGGTCTTAGTGCTACATGTGTGTATGAACCAAGTGTCTTAGTGCTACATGTTTGTATGAACCAAGTGTCTTAGTGCTACATGTGTGTATGAACCAAGTGTCTTAGTGCTACATGTGTGTATGAACCAAGTGTCTTAGTGCTACTTGTGTGTATGAACCAAGTGTCTTAGTGCTACATGTGTGTATGAACCAAGTGTCTTAGTGCTACTTGTGTGTATAAACCAATTGTCTTAGTGCTACTTTTGTAGCTACTTGTGTGTATGAACCAAGGGTCTTAGTGCTACATGTGTGTATGAACCAAGTGTCTTAGTGCTACTTGTGTAGCTACTTGTGTGTATGAACCAAGTGTCTTAGTGCTACATGTGTGTATGAACCAAGTGTCTTAGTGCTACTTGTGTGTATAAACCAATTGTCTTAGTGCTACTTTTGTAGCTACTTGTGTGTATGAACCAAGGGTCTTAGTGCTACATGTGTGTATGAACCAAGTGTTTTAGTGCTACTTGTGTGTATAAACCAATTGTCTTAGTGCTACATGTGTGTATGAACCAAGTGTCTTAGTGCTACTTGTGTGTATGAACCAAGTGTCTTAGTGCTACTTGTGTAGCTACTTGTGTGTATGAACCAAGTGTCTTAGTGCTACATGTGTGTATGAACCAAGTGTCTTAGTGCTACTTGTGTGTATAAACCAATTGTCTTAGTGCTACTTTTGTAGCTACTTGTGTGTATGAACCAAGGGTCTTAGTGCTACATGTGAGTATGAACCAAGTGTCTTAGTGCTACATGTTTGTATGAACCAAGTGTCTTAGTGCTACATGTGTGTATGAACCAAGTGTCTTAGTGCTACATGTGTGTATGAACCAAGTGTCTTAGTGCTACTTGTGTGTATGAACCAAGTGTCTTAGTGCTACTTGTGTAGCTACTTGTGTGTATGAACCAAGTGTCTTAGTGCTACATGTGTGTATGAACCAAGTGTTTTAGTGCTACTTGTGTGTATAAACCAATTGTCTTAGTGCTACTTTTGTAGCTACTTGTGTGTATGAACCAAGGGTCTTAGTGCTACATGTGTGTATGAACCAAGTGTCTTAGTGCTACATATGTGTATGAACCAAGTGTCTTAGTGCTACATGTGTGTATGAACCAAGTGTCTTAGTGCTACTTGTGTGTAGAAACCAAGTGTCTTAGTGCTACTTGTGTAGCTACTTGTGTGTATGAACCAAGGGTCTTAGTGCTACATGTGTGTATGAACCAAGTGTATTAGTGCTACATGTGTGTATGAACCAAGTGTCTTAGGGGTAAGTTCTTTGGTGTTTAGTATTTTATAACCAAGATTATTAGTGTTGTATGTTTTAGATCTAAGTGTCTAAGTGTACTCTTCTTCAGTGTTACATGTTTAAAGTGTTGTAATGATAAAAGCTTTGTAATTTAGTTCTAAGTTAATAGTGCTAAGATTATTAGTATTAAGGGTTGTATTTCTATATATTTTAGGGCTGATTGCTTATAGACTTTAGTGTTCAGGTGCTAAGTAACATAAAGTTACTTTTGTCGGCTTTTTCTTAAAGAATCCTAACACAAATTTAACAAGTTTACAAAGACAGTCTTTGTGGAACACAAACTCAATATCTCAATATATATATTCCTTTAGTTTAGTGTTCCATTAGGTGCTATTTACGTTGCAGTTCACGACATAATATGAAAAACTACTTACTAATTGTTGTTTTGAATTATGTTTCGCTTTCAGAAAAGAAAAAAAGTAGCCGTTCCATCAGAATTTTAAATGCTCTAAAAAATTACGATGTCGGATTTTCAATAGGCCTACATTTTCTAGTTTACGAGATTTAAACGGACGGATGGACAGACATTTCACATGAAACTAATAGCGTCTTTTCCCCTTTCGGGGGCGCTTACAAAAATCTAACGCATACCTAACAACAGACCAAAAAAAAAACAACTAACACAAACCCATTAATCAAAGACTCAGATTACCTCTTTCAAACTAATCTTCTTAAATGCTGTTGTTATTCAGAATAATCCTTTATTATGAGTAATAAAAATGACAAAAGTTTAAAAACTGTCACGTGAACACAACCTACACAATCTGCTCAGTCTTCTTTGCGTAGGATACGTTTCAGAGGCGCCATACTTTTGGAACATTTATTTGCAACGGTTGTGGTGATAGTGTGTGTATGTTGTATTGTGGATGGCACTTGATAGAATGTTGGGTGTAAGAGTTAACGGATTTCAAGGTTTGTTTGTTGTTATTTCATTGGTCCATTAGCTTCGAAAGAGTAACGTCCCTTGAGTGATTGTTGCCAGAGGCCTGAGTTTGAGACTAATAGTAGAAGTACAGGATAAGGCAGTTTTCATAGTTTGTAGTATATTTAATAGATCATCATTTGAGTGCGTTATTTACAGTTATAAGTTCATTCTGATTACTTTTATTAAATATATACTCTGTTCTTAATATATCACTGGAATTTCTTTAAATTGTTGAAATACACTCGTTTATGTTTTCCTGTCAAGGCCAAGCTAGGAGGTTTGTTTAATAAGTTTTTAAACTTTCCTTTAAAAATAAAGATTTAACTTTTTAAAAAACTTCTTGCACACAAAACATCATCTTGCAGTAAGCCAGGGGTCGACAGTTGACACAAGACATCATCTAGCAGTAAGCTAGGGAGAGAGAGTGGACACAAGACCTCTTGTAGTGGACGACAGTGGATACAGACATCATTTTGCAGTAAGGCTTGGGAAGACATTGGGCGTAGCCAGGGGAGGGGAGGTTTGGGGTTCACCCCCCCCCGAAATGAAATCCCTTCGGGGGGGGATCGGAATTTAGTGACTGATTTTTTGTTTGATTTTGTTTATTTTAGGTGAGATTTTAATACTAAACTATCACTTGCCCCAGCACAACCAAAGGGGTTTTGAGTTTAAAACCCCCTACCAGGGGTTTTGAGTTTAAAACCCCCTACCTGGTGTTTTTGCAGTTAACTCCCCCTCTTCTATAAAACAAAACAAAAAAATGCAAACAAAAATCCCCTAATTCCAAGAGCACAGTTAAGGAAGATTTTGATTTTAAAACCCCCTCTTCAATATATATAAAAAAAAGCTCAGTTTTGAGTTTAAACCTAACATCAGCGAGGTTTGAAGGTAAAAAATACCTCTTTAATAATAAAAACAAAGCAAATTATACACTCAAAATGTTATGAGTGTAGTCAAAGGGGTTTTGAGTTTAAAGTCCCCTCCAGTGGGGTTTGAAGTTAAAAAGTACCACTTCAATATAAATAAAAGCAAATTACTTACTCTAAAATCTATGAGCGTAGCCAAAGGGGTTTTAGGTTTAAAACCCCTGCCTGGGAGGATTGAGGCTAAAAAAGTACATCTTCAGTGTAAGAAAAAAAGCAAATTACGCACTCAAAATGCTATGAGTGTTGCCAAAAGGGTTTGAGTTTAAACCCCATTCAGAGGGGTTTGATGCTAAAAATACCTCTTCAATATAAATTTTAAAAAAGCAAATTACACACTTAAATTATTTGAGCGTAGCCAATCCAATCGGGGGTTTTGAGTTTAATGCCCTCTTCTACAGATGTCTTTTTTTTTTAAAGTTTAAAACCCCTCCAGGTGGTTTTGAGGTGGAAAACCCCCAACAAATGATTTTGACGATAAAACTTCTCTTTTCCATATAAAATCTAAAGCAAACTACAGTCACTTAATTCCAAGAGCGTATCCAAGAGAGGTTACACATTTTTACCAGTGGCTTGGGCTACATTAATAAAGTGCAGCGAATAGTCATCTGCCGAAATTGAAAAACACTAAATGTAGCTCAACAAAGATGGCTAAGACAGATTTTAGGAGTCAGTAATAGAGATCGGGTCTAAATCAAGGAAATCCTATGCCGAACTGGAAGTCGACCCCCTAGCAAGATAGTGAGAGAGCGACGCATGAGGTTTTCGGGACATGTTCTCTGACAAAATGAATTACGCATAAGAAGAATTGCAATGATATCCTAGTACAACTTGACGCCACTCATTCATGGAGGTCCTCATGGCAGGTGGGAAGAGGCTTCAGACATTACTTGACGTCAAATGCTCCGAACAGCGCGGGAGGGTCTAAGTCAGTAAGAATAGCACATTAGGTTTTTGAAATAAAACTTTTTAAAAGCAGGAAATTGCACTGTAGATACCTCAGAATATGCATTTTGTTGGCTTTCAATACCAGAAATAGTGCATGGCTGCGGGGCGAAGCCCCGCGCTGGGGGAGCTCCTAGCGCTCCCCCAGACCTCCTTGCTAATAATGGCGGGGAATCTACAATTTTATGGAAACAGCTTGACGGCAAATGCGCCGGACGGCGCAGGAGGGTCTAAGTCAGTAAGAATAGCACATTAGGTTTTTGAAATAGAACTTTTTAATAGCAGGAAAATCCACTGTACATACCTCAGAATATGCATTTTGTTGGCTTTCAATACCAGAAATAGTGCATGGCTGCGGGGCGAAGCCCCGCGCTGGGGGAGCTCCTAGCGCTCCCCCAGACCTCCTTGCTAATAATGGCGGGGAATCTACAATTTTATGGAAACAGCTTGACGGCAAATGCGCCGGACGGCGCAGGAGGGTCTAAGTCAGTAAGAATAGCACATTAGGTTTTTGAAATAGAACTTTTTAATAGCAGGAAAATCCACTGTACATACCTCAGAATATGCATTTTGTTGGCTTTCAATACCAGAAATAGTGCATGGCTGCGGGGCGAAGCCCCGCGCTGGGGGAGCTCCTAGCGCTCCCCCAGACCTCCTTGCTAATAATGGCGGGGAATCTACAATTTTATGGAAACAGCTTGACGGCAAATGCGCCGGACGGCGCAGGAGGGTCTAAGTCAGTAAGAATAGCACATTAGGTTTTTGAAATAGAACTTTTTAATAGCAGGAAAATGCACTGTACATACCTCAGAATATGCATTTTGTTGGCTTTCAATACCAGAAATAGTGCATGGCTGCGGGGCGAAGCCCCGCGCTGGGGGAGCTCCTAGCGCTCCCCCAGACCTCCTTGCTAATAATGGCGGGGAATCTACAATTTTATGGAAACAGCTTGACGGCAAATGCGCCGAACGGCGCAGGAGGGTCTAAGTCAGTAAGAATAGCACATTAGGTTTTTGAAATAGAACTTTTTAATAGCAGGAAAATGCACTGTACATACCTCAGAATATGCATTTTGTTGGCTTTCAATATCAGAAATAGTGCTTGGGGGCGGAGCTCCTAGCGCTCCCCCAGACCTCCTAGTAGTGGCGGGGGATCTACAGTTTTTCCACTAACTCATGGAAGAACCTATTCTAGGGCACAATAAACGTCTTCAGAAAGAAAGAAGGGTCAGAATGTAATAAAGATTATGTTTACGCACACACACATAAATACATATAAAAAAAAATTGGGGGGGGGGGCGAGAAAAAAATCTAGCCCCCCCAACCCCCCCCCCCCCCGAAATAAAATCCTGGCTACGCCCATGGGGAAGACAGTGGGCGAAGTTTGAGCTTTGCGGGTTGTTCTCATTGAAATTGATTCTAGTATACATACATATTTAAATAAGGTAATGTCGACAACATATTCAGAACAGAGGACAGGTTAGGGTTACGAGTTAGGGTGATGTTTAGGGCTATGTCAAAGAGCAAAACAAATCTTTTCAAATCTTTCCACAAGTATATAAACACTACTAGGAGTATTCCTGAGCTAATATATGAAACGCCTTAGGGCTAAGTATTTTAAAAACAAATGTTTAAGTGCTATATGTTGCGGTGCAAACTGAGTGTTAAAGTCTTTAGTTTCCAGAGCTAAGTATTTTAGTACAAAGTATTTTAGTGTTAAGTGTCATAGTGCTAAGTATTGTTGTGCTAGATGCAGATGTTCTTTTACGATCAAGTGGTCTAGTCAAGAGCCTAGTATCAAGGCTAGGTTCTTTTTGGAGATCAGCTAATGCTGCTGTAAAAGTCCGCTAACAAGGGTGTGAATAATACGCATCCACTATTCAACATTGTCTTATTATGGCGTCAGTCATATCGTGTAGCAATACGACACCACTGAGGTTTTAACAGGACTTCAATCATATCATGTGGCATAGAGACCTCACTGATGTTTTAACAGGACTTCAATCATATCGTATAGCATAGAGACCTCACTGATGTCTTAACAGAACTTCAATCATATCGTATAGCATAGAGACCTCACGGATGTTTTAACATGACTTCAATCATATCGTGTGGCATAAAGACTCCACTGATGTTTTAAGAGGACTTCAATTATATCGTGTGGCATAGAGACCTCACGGATGTTTTAACAGGACTTCAGCAATATCGTATAGCATAGAGACCTCACGATGTTTTAACAGAACTTCAATCATATCGTACAGCTTAGAGATTCCACTGATGTTTTAACAGGACTTCAATCATATCGTGTGACATAGAGACCCCACTGTTGTTTTAACAGGACTTCAATTATATCGTGTGGCATAGAGACCTCACGGATGTTTTAACAGGACTTCAGCAATATCGTATAGCATAGAGACCTCACTGATGTTTTAACAGAACTTCAATCATATCGTATAGCATAGAGATTCCACTGGTGTTTTAACAGGACTTTAATCATATCGTGTGGCATAGAGACCTCACTGATGTTTTAACATGACTTCAATCATATCGTGTGGCATAGAGACCTCACTGATGTTTTAACATGACTTCAATCATATCGTGTGGCATAGAGACCTCACTGATGTTTTAACAGGACTTCAATCATATCGTCTGGCATAGAGACCTCACTGATGTTTTAACATGACTTCAATCATTTCGTGTGGCATAGAGACCTCACTGATGTTTTAACAGAACTTCAATCATATCGTATAGCATAGAGACCTCAATGATGTTTTAACATGACTTCAATCATATCGTGTGGCATAGAGACCTCACTGATGTTTTAACAGGACTTCAATCATATCGTCTGGCATAGAGACCTCACTGATGTTTTAACATGACTTCAATCATTTCGTGTGGCATAGAGACCTCACTGATGTTTTAACAGAACTTCAATCATATCGTATAGCATAGAGACCTCAATGATGTTTTAACATGGCTTCAATCATATCGTGTGGCATAGAGACCTCACTGATATTTTAACAGGACTTCAATCATATCATGTGGCATAGACCTCACTGATATTTTAACAGGACTTCATTCATATCGTGTGGCATAGAGACTCCACTGATGTTTTAACAGGACTTCAATTATATCGAGTGGCATAGAGATTCCACTGATGTTTTAACAGGACTTCAATCATATCGTGTGGCATAGAGACCTCAATGATGTTTTAACATGACTTCAATCATATCGTGTGGCATAGAGACCTCACTGATGTTTTAACATGACTTCAATCATATCGTGTGGCAAAGAGACCTCACTGATATTTTAACATGACTTCAATCATATCGTGTGGCATAGAGACCTCACTGATGTATTAACAGGACTTCAATCATATCGTGTGGCATAGAGACCTCACTGATATTTTAACATGACTTCAATCATATCGTGTGGCATAGAGACCTCACTGATATTTTAACATGACTTCAATCATATCGTGCGACATAGAGACCTCACTGATGTTTTAACAGGACTTCATTCATATCGTGTGGCATAGAGACCTCAAGGATGTTTAACAGGACTTCAATCATATCGATTATCTAAGCTTTTCTTATATTTTCAATCTAATATAGATTTAGAAGTAGATCTAGATCTATCTAGATCATAAGATTTCTATATCAGAAGTGTAGATCTAGTTCAATAAAGATTTACTCAATTATAATGCCCGCTGTCCGAATCGGTAACATCGTTCGTATTAAGGAGCTGACGGTGTCCAAGAGTTCGACACTCATTTAGAGCTAAAAAAAAACAATTTAAAGTTCATTTTTAGCCGCCCCCGAAAGAGGAAAAGACGTTATTAGTTTTGTGTGGAATGTCCGTCCGTCCGTCCGTCCTGTTTAGAGCTCGTAAACTAGAAAAGATAGTGAAAATCTGACACCATAATATTTTAGACCATTCAAAGTTCTGATGCAACGGCTACATTTTTCTTTTCTGAAAGCGAAAAATCTGATTTTTTAAAGCACTTATGCAAGCAGTTTTTTAATAAAATACACCACTTTTAAAATTATTCACTATTAATAGTAACAAACACTGGAGGCTCTTAAGAAGGGGAGACTAACATTTACCATATTTTTAACATATTTATGCGAATGGTTATAGAATTTTTGTCAAAAGTTTTTTTAAAATTATATTTGTATTGCCAAGCTCTTTAAGTTCTGTCATATTAATTACTAGATTTACAGAAAAAAAAATGAGTATTCTTTTTTTTTAAAGAAAAAATCTATTTAGTATGCATATAAATTGGACATAATTTAAAACAGCAATTAATAAGTAGTTTTTCATATTATTGTGTGAACTGCAGGCACATAACAGCATAACAGCACAATTAACTTTTTTTTTTAAGGAAATGTCATTTTCTTGAGGATTTGAATAAGTGATTGACCCTTTTCAAAACAATTAGATCAATTAGATATTCATTATAAGACATCAGTTAGGCCAGGTTCACTTCACTTCACTTACACTTTCACCTATCCTTTCGTCTGGTGGACCGCTGGGGCACCACTACAGATCCGTCAACCTTCTTTCTCCATTCTTCTCTGCCATTTGTCATTTATAGAATTTCATTCTGATGTTCTTTCTGAAAATATTGAAACCTGCCTTTTCACCTGTCTGGGTGGACCACTTCGGGGTCCGATTTTGTGTTTGTGTTTTCACACAAACTGTCTTTGTAACCTTGTTTTTTATATTTTATTTTAGTTTCAGCTGTATAGTAGAAGTATTGTTGTTGTTTTTGTAAACTACTTTCTAATGTTTTACTTGTGAATTAGAAAAAATTGATATTTTAATGTCTCAGCTGATATGGAAGTTGGCCAAAAACAAAAGCAAGAATAAAGTAATTATATTATTTGCGAGCTTGTGTATCTATTCTATATATATATATATAATTCTATTCATGGCTCAACAGTTTGGACATGAAGTAAAGAAAAGATCACTGTTTTATTTATGCAAGTCGGACTAGAGTTACTCCTGGAAAAAAAAAAGAGGGGTGGAACAAGTAGTATTCAGCCGTCACTAAATAGCAGGACCGGACTTAACCATTGTGACCAAGAAGTCATGGAAAGATCACTCTTTTTAATTATTTCTACCCCGCGTAATTTTAACAGCTAAAATAAAGGAGGGGAGGGGAGAACAAGTCATCTACTCTGTATTCACCCGTAACTAAATAACCGGGCCGGACTCAACCATTGTGTGGCCCTATGCGAAACGTTTTTCGCGGGGCCAAGTTTGGGTAGGGATACGGATAATAAGTGAAAATTAAGTGTTTGTTTAAATTCGTCTTTGCATTTTATTCATTCTTTACTACGTACAGAAGTACTTTACGAGCCTTACGTGTAGCGAAGTCATACAGTATATCATAAGAATTCGGTTTCCTACATAGATCACGCTCAATTGCAAGAATAACTAAATGTTTCAATCTATCTACGAGAATTGTTGGCCTCAAGTAATTCTTCATTAGTCTGAGGCGCGAGAAGCTTCTTTCGCCTGATTCCACAATTACGGGTATTGCATAATGCCATTTTTTTATCGCGCGTTTTCCATATTGAATCACACCCCAAAGTGACAATTTTTGTCTTTATATTTCAGGAGTTTTTATGAGTTTTCAAAATATTTTAATAATTTCCGAATATTTTCAGTACGTTTTCGTATATTTTGCAATTTCAGGAGATTTCCAAAAGCTCATGGTAAATCAGGAGGCGGCGAGAAATCTATTATAAGTTATAAATGGCTTAATTTAATCATTTACACATAGAATTAGCGCTGGTCCTATGAAAGTGTAGGACCTACTGCGGTCGTATAGGTTGCAGTGACCTAAAGCCGGCCCTGCAAAAAAAGGGCGTATGCTACTCCGCAGGTCGACTAGTTGTTTATAAACCATCTTTTGTGAGTCCTTGTTATGCTGCTTTTCTAGCTACTTGTTATTTATACAATAACATTATTCTACTCGTACCACCGTAGAGACTAAAACCTTTCTGATTTGCTCAAAAACCTTGGTGGATACGGAACTTGAAATCGGCTCTAAAGATTTTCCTAAAAATTTGACTATTGATGTATATCATTGGTGAAAGAATTACTAGCTCGGTGGCCACACTTGGAAAACTCTATTTTAATTTCTCAAAGTAAAACAAAAAGAAATAAGTTTATATTTTGCTACCTGAGATGAACTCCTATTGAAAATTCAGAGCAGGAAGGACTCTATCCTCCCGTAGTCCTCTGGCAAGAAACTGGGCCGTTCGGCGTAAGGCCTCGTAGCTACCATACAAGTCGAGTGGCTTCTGAGTAGGGGCTCTAGTTTTAAAGTTTTTTAGAGTTAAAATCCCCAGGTAGGGGTTTTTGAGGTTAAAACCCCCTCTTCAATAAAGCTAAATAAATAAAAAAAAAATAAATCAAATGACTGCCACCAAACGCCATGAGCGTATCCAATGGGGGTTTTAAGTTTAAGCTCCCCTGCATATTTTTTGCCGCTAAAAACATATACATTGAAAAGTACATAATTATCTAAGCAAGGGGTCTAGCGAAAACTGGCAAACGTGGCCATTAGTCTACGAGACAAAAACGTTTGGGGACTTCTGATCTATACCTATTTGACGTAGCCTCCGTTTTTTTAATGGTACTTGTAAGAAAAAAAGTTATTCATTGATTAACCAGATTAAAAAAATATTTTTCGTATTAATCAATCTTCTCCTCATGCCTTACCTTGTAAGATGTTCCATTAAAGACACAAAACTTAACTGGTTGTATTGTACATTTGGTAGAGACGTGGTCCACGCAGTAATACGTCAAAAAAAGGCCAAGCCATATCAAGTTAAGTCGCATGGTGAGATAATGAGGTGACAATGAATGCCCATTACATTCAACTCTGACGAATATTTATTTATATACTATGAGAATGTATCATTACAGGTCAGGGGCCATATATAAAAAAGAATAAATATATGGCCTTAACATAACCCTGACATTTGGGGGCTCGAGTCCGGCTGTGACTACCAGTCACAGAACCATAATTTCAATTTCAGTTTTAATTACTTGATTATGTAGCAGCAGTGTCTACAATCCAATAATTGTTTACATAGTATTGCATCACAATCTACTGTACTAATATTGAGTTGTGTACCATTGGCAAAGATGTATATCGAAAGTAGCAGATAAATACATCCTTTGTGATATAAGTGATATAACACTATAACTATACTGTACTATATACTATATAACTATTTTATTGCCAGATTGAAACGCATTTGTATTTTCTTGTTTTCTATATTGTGCTTCACCTTCGAACGAGTGTCTTCTCGCTCCCGGCACCAAGCGAACGTGAGTGTATAGTGGCTGTTGGTAACTACTGAAGTCTGAGGCTACTAGTATTGTGTTGGATTGTCCTGTGGAAACTATATTTAGACGCTTTGGCCTGAGTGAGGCACTTTCTTCCGACGTAGGATTCTGCAAAGATAGGTTTCTTTCTTTGCCATTTAACCGCAGGCTCTAGGCTTTAGTTAATCTCTTGTACAATTAGTAGAATTTTTTTGGTTCCCATATTGTATATAATTTAAATATAATATAGCCAAGTAGTGTACATTGTATTTACCATGGAAACTAGGCTGACAATTACTGCCCAGTTTATAAGTGATGGTCGTTCTTTGGGGTACGAAGGTGGAAGGTTAGAGAGGTATGTGGCTGAGCAGAAAGAAGACTTTTAAAAAAGCTAAGAAATTGCAGTTTGAACGAGAAAAGGCCAGATTTGAACGCGAGAAGGAGCAGTTTGAACGTGAGGATAAGGCCAAGCGTAAGGAACACGAGAGGTGGAAAGAAAGAGATGCCAGGGAGGAACTCAAGAGGAAAGAGGAGATGGAACTAGAAAGAATGAAGGAAAGTCAGCAACAGCGGCTGGGACGGCAACACAGGCAGAGGTGCGGCCTAGAAATGTTTTAGATAAACTTGACAAGAGCTTCCAGGGAATGAAGGAAGACGATGACCTGATGGCATATTTAACACATTTTGAGGCCGTCGCAACAAGATGCAAGATCGATAGAAAGGAATGGCCATTGCTCTTGTCCTATAAACTAACTACCTTTCTAAGAAACTGTATGCTGCGGGACAGTCTGTTTTTGAATGAAAATTTTGAGGAAGTGAGGGCTATATTACTCCGACATGCGGATATAAACGCGAAAACCTGCCGCAAGAGGTTCCACCGGGTAAAACCACGACAGAACGATTTTAGGGGTTTTGTCACCGAGCTGCGAAACGCGTTGGACAATTGGTTGAAAGTAGGCAAGACTGTGGAAGAAGTGAAAGAGTTGCTGGTAAAAGATAGGATACTTGAGAATGTGTCTGGTGATGTGTACAAGCAACTGATAATAAGTAAGAAAGGCCCGATTGATTATATGATTGACTTTTAATGTTTAATGTTACAATGCTAAGTACTAAGTATTTTAATGCCACATGTAAATATTGTAAATGTTTTAGTGTCCAATATAATTGCGTGATCTATTTTTAGAGCTTTGGGTCTTAATTATTAGTGTGTCTATCTTAAAAAACGATAATAATAATAATAATAATTTTTATTGTCCGTAAGGAAATTTGTCTTACAATTTGTGCATTACACCAAACAAAACATTATAACTCTAAAAAAAGCAAAATGTGCATTCACACCAGACTCACTCATAATTTACGTGTCAAAAGTTTATATCAGATTGTTTCTTTTTAATAATTTAATTGCCAGGAGTACAAAAGAGTTTTTGTGTCTGTTTGTCTTTGCTATCGGTGTCTTGTATCTCTTTTGTGATGGTAAAATCACAAGATCCTGACCCAGAGGGTGATTCTTTATTTCGAGGATCTTGTTAGCTTTTTTTATAGATGTTTGTCTCAAACAACTGTACAAATGGGGTTTGTTTTTTGTCAATGATTTTACCAGAAGCATTTAGGATTCTATGAAGTTTATTTTTATTTTTAATGTTCAGATTGCCATACCAGGCAGTGTTATTAAAATTTAAAATATTGCAGATGTGAGCGTGATAAAACTTAGCCGAGATCTTTTCACAAACATTAAACGAGGACAGTTTTCTCAGTAATAGTAATCTTTGCTGCCCTTTTTTGCTGATAATCAGTATTTGCAGTAAAATTAGCACTATTTCAATAGTCTCTCCAGCTACTGAAAAAATATCATTTTCCTCCTTTTCCATATGAAAATCGATTGTTATTATCATATGACACAAATATGCATCGCGACAGCTTTAAAAAAATCAAGCAAACAACTCCACATTTACAGCCACAGCTCTCTATATTATAACATTTTTTCCCTTTTAATTTCAAACAAATTTATTAATTACCACTTTTAAATTAATTAATTGGTTAATTTTTTTAATTGTGTAAATTTTTGCCTTGTAACGAGAATTGAAACTGGGAGTTGATGTACAAGTTAGACAGAGTGAGTTGATGTATCAATCAGACAGAGTGAGTTGATGCTATGTAAAAAAGCAGAGAACACGACCTTAGAAAATGTATCATTGAATCGTAACTTTAGAAATAAATAGTTAGCTGTACAATGTATTTATTAATGTATAGTTCACAGGTTGCTTTTCTCAACCTTCTTATTTATTGAATTTACAATGTAATTAAAGTCTTAGCTATGGATTAAGTCCTCCCCGGATCATTGATTTATTAATACAGTCTTGCTATTGGCGTATATAATAAATCTCACAACTTATCAATTAAACCTCGGTGTTGTCTTTAGCTATGCACCCTTCAAAATAATATGATATGAAATGAAAAGATAGACAGACAGATAGATAGAAAGATAGACATATAGATACAGTGGCGTCACTAGGGCATGTGTCACCAGGTGCGGACAACTCATGGTGTCACCCCCATCAGAAAAATCTCGTGTTTTTTTGTTTGTTTGTTAAGCCATAATACACATACTTTATAATTAGCTACATTAATTCATTGTTAAGCTACTATAAAATGAGTGTTAATTACATTTTTTAATTCATTTGATACTATTTATCTATAGTTCAATTTTGCAATAATGCCACCTGAAGTAAATTACAATGTTTTTTTTTCTTTCTGGATTTCAAACTTGAAAACATACCAATCACTGGACATTAATGTCTTTAACAATTTCATTTTTAATAAATTTGCCCGTTGTGAAATGTCGCCTGTTCCATTGTCGAAAATGTTATGCTTTTGGTGAAGAAAAATACCTAGGTGTTATAATAAATGAAATACTGTCATGGAATCCCCATATTGATGAAAGTATAAAAAAAATCAAAAGCATTAGGGTTTATTAGAAGAAATTTCTATAAATCAAATAAGAGCATAAAGCTAAAATGTTATTTAATCTTGGTTAGGTCAATAATAGAATATGCATCCTCTGTTTGGGACCCCTCAACTCAAAAAAACATTAAGAAACTGGAACAGACACAAAAAAGAGCAGTGAGATTCATAACTTACGAATATTCACATTTGACTAGATTAACACCTTTAGTAAAATCACTAAATTTAGAAACCCTTCAGAATAAAAAATAAAAGTAGAGTAGGAATTATACATAAATCAATGAACCATAATCTTCAAATACAAAAACAAAATTGAATAAATTACTCAGAAAGACACAAAGATAAAGGCACACTCCTCGTCCCATATGCTAGGACAAACTTGTACAAAAGCTCCTTCTTCGCTAGTGCTATTAGAGCATGGAATGGGTTGCCTGAGCTAGCCTGGAAAACCAGTGACTTGGCGGTGTTTAGGTCATTGGTTAATATGCATGACTAAATGCATGACGTGTAATCATCTTCTTTTTTGAAGTAACGTCTGTATTATATAAGATAAGATAAGAAGATAAGAAAAAGTTGGATTGGCCACCACTTTGTTAATAGTTTAAAGATAGGTCTACTCTTTTGTAATTTTAGCCTTCTAGTACATCTTCCCCTCAAAAAAAAAATAAAGCAAAGATAGGTAAAATAAAAAACATATGGGAATAGATCTTAAGCAGCACCTCTAAATGCTGTAATTTTAGATTGAAAAGAATTATTGCCTTTGACCAAATGTTAAGCAACAAGCATTTCCTGAAAGAGAATGTTGACTAGATTAAGTGAATGCTATACACATCTATTAAAAAGCTTTTCTGTTGTTTTTATTAAATTTCCTGAACTCCTTGTCGGCTCCATACACCGAAACTAAACAAAAAGTAAAGAACCGCATTCAGAACTTGCGATCTGTGGGGCGATGATGTCAAGGTAATCTGTTTCTTTGGACCACGATTAACGAAGATGTGATGTGGCCAGCACAACGACCAGCCGCCTTTATTTTTTCCCCAACTTAGGTCAGGTACCCATTAGAGATGGGTCGATTCGGAGGTGCTCTAAAAGCCCGAAATTCAAACTTCCAGTCTTCATTAGGATTCCAACCCGAAACCCTCGGTTCTGAAACCTATCGCTTTACCATTTAGTCACCGCGCCTCTATACAACGAAGCTGCATTTTTTTTTATTCCTGATCTCGACATATCATAAATTCAAGCTCACTCATTTCTAAATATTAAGTAGATTAAGTAGATCACATCAGCTTTTTCTCCCTTGAAATCTGAGTATGATGTCATGTCGTGCTTTCAAACAAAAGACAGTCATTCTGACTCTAACATCTTTGACGTGGTGCTCTAAAACGTTGACCAACTTCTCAACATTCTAGATACACTTTCAGTTTGGGGTTTGATCCCTACACATCATCTTGTGGAAAGTCTACATTTTATAAAGACTCGTCGTTAACATAGTCACCAAACAGTCACATCCTGATATTACGCTGCGAGCTACTTTTCAATAGATTCGATAAAACATTGTTAAAAATCAAATCAGTGCTTATATACATGCAGCTAATATACAGCTAAAAGTAAGGTTTTACATCTGCTTTTGATATAAAGTATGATGTAACGTTTTGGACTTGATGTAGAATTTCATAAAAAATATATATGTTTAGCTGAAATACCTTTAAAAAGATATGTAGAGTTATTTATCAATAATGGATAACATGTTCCAATATTCTGCCTCTGACACTTTTTTTTGTCAGTTATTCCAAAAGTGCATCTGTTTCACTTGGTGTCACCCCCCTAGCCTCTAACGGGCGTCACCCGGTGCTGACCGCATCCCCTCCCGCACTCCCCTATTGACACCACTGTATAGACAGATAAATAGATAGATAGATAGATAGATAGATAGATAGATAGATAGATAGATAGATAGATAGATACGATAGACCAAAAGACGTTCTCATTGTTCTTTTAGTCGAATGAGTATTTCAATATATATTACCATTGTGAAGCTGACGTCCAGTGTATATTTGTCTATATTATATGGGTAGTTCAATGAAGCAATAAATATTTGTATTTACATGTTAAAGTCAAAGGGTCTCGTCAGAAGTCTCAAACATTTCCCGTTGCTTCAGTAGGAACACACGAGCTAAGCGATGGGGAAATAAGATATGTGGTCAGCAAAGTCATTTTTTTGTTTAGATCTAAGTCTGACAAAGTTCAATAGTATAGTTCCCCTGTTATACCTTGCGATCTTTGGGGCAGATAATGTTAAAGTCATCTGGTTTCTTTGGCCAATGGAAAACGAGCAGGGTGCCATGTGACCAGCACAACGACCAGCCGCCTTTACTTTCCCTAATTAGAATCAGGTACCCATTAAATGTGGTTGGACTCAAGGGCACCCTAAAAACCCCAGTCTTCACCAAGATTCGACCTTAGGACCCAGGCCCGAAGACCGGGCACTACAGCATCCATTTACCGCAACTGGACAGACTAATGGATAAACAAAAATAACTCAAATCCAGTAGTGGGTTTTCTGTATAAATATCTCTCAACTATATTCTTGTCTTCTTTGAGTTATTGCTAAAACACAAGTAGAGCGATTTACTAAAGGCTTTTTTATATATCGATTGTGATATGTTCAAGTAAATAGTGCGTTGATGTGGTATTTGACACACCTACTGATTTTAAATTACCGCTTTGGCCTACTCTCGAGAAATATTATCGGCCCTTTTGTGTGACTTACTGTTTCTATACTATGAAGTAATCAGACCAAAATATGTTGCTTACAGATGACATATTGTTCTAAATATAGCTAATGGTATTTCCAGACTTTTTAAATCGGTCTAGTTTCAGTTTCTTTTTGAAAGTATTTTTCATCCGTTGCATGTCATTGTGTAGATTGTAGTCATTATTCATTTTTGTTTGATAAAAAAAAAATTCGTTTTAGAAAGGATCATCATGGCGTCTTGTAGGAAATTAATTCTTTTGATGAATCGACATACAGGAACTAGAGTCTTTATGTCAAAGGTATATTATTTAAACTTACTAGCAAATCATCTCTCTAGTTTGTGTACCTATAAAAGTACTCAAAAGAAGACCTAGAGATTGGTTACAATTCACCTTGTCTCACTGGAGTCAAGACTCCATAAAAACATGGAACTATTTAACAGACACTTGAAGGGACGAATATGGACACTAGGTTACAATTGTACTCTCACTTATCAACTTATAAACTTGTAGATACATTCTATTTATTAAAGACTTCAAGAAAAATCAATAGTTTGTTAGATAACGAATTTGTATATCTACAAGCCTTTATATAGATTGTATATCTACATGTACCTATTACATTGAAACCATAACAACTACAACTAGAGGCTGTTAAACCACGCTAGTGATAGAGTCAGTCTGTCATGAATGGTCCCCACTACATGTCACCAAGGTCACATAGTATACACACATATGTAGGCCTATAGCTGTCATCAATACTGTTACAAAGCATGAATGATTATAAACGTTCCATATTTTTTAAGACTTTTATAATGGAAACAATTTTTCGTTTATATGTTCTATCTCCAGTTATGCCCCCTTCCGTCATCTGTTGTCTACGTGGACAGATCTATCACTTTTAAAACAAAATCAAAGAAGAAAGAGAAATTCGATGATCACCTGCAGCAGACGTTAAATTCATACAGAAAGTCAAAAATAATCATTGGGACCGCAGTTCTAGCTGGAGCCGGTGGGGCTGTATTGGCTGCTCCCCTTGCTCTCACGCCTGCCGGTTTTGGGGCTGCTGGAATAGCAGCTGGGAGTGTGGCTGCAAGTATGATGTCTGGAGCAGCTACCACTGGGTATGTCTTGGCTTTTGAATTTGTCCTATTGAACTTCGGAATCGATACATTTAGTG
Source organism: Biomphalaria pfeifferi (assembly GCA_030265305.1). Lineage (NCBI taxonomy): Eukaryota > Metazoa > Mollusca > Gastropoda > Planorbidae > Biomphalaria > Biomphalaria pfeifferi. Next base: position 87,253 of record JASAOG010000199.1, on the reverse strand, counting down.
TGTGTGTGTGTGTCTTACACATCATTAACTGAAGTGGTGGTATAAGCTGGACTGCTCCCCTTTATAGGTCGCCTCTCTAAATTGAAACAAACAATATACAACTATACGCTCTTCTCTTCTCATAGGTATCTCACTAGCACTTCATTGGGGTGGGGCGTGTGCAAGGAAATCGAATTATGGTCGTTACCCATTTTTTTAACGCAGTTACAAAACAACTAAAGCACAATCCACCCAGTTCTCCCTCTTTCGTCCCCTCATTGTTCCAACTGGTCCAGCTGAGTGATGTGATCATAGCGTGATGAGAAAGCTAATAGCATGAAATAGCGCGAAACTAAAACAATTAGTAAAAATATTAATAATTTTTGTTGTTGGTCTAGATCTATTACAAATTTATTCGCTAGTGTAGCCTAATTGCTTTGTATAAAAAAAAAAGCTTATACGAAGGGGGTGGTTCGGACGAATTTTAGTAAAGAAATCACAAAATTTGCATATGAATTTATTACTTATGTTAATAATAAAAACTATTTATATTTCAACCTATTTTAAAAGTATTACGCCCCCCCCCCCTCTAGAATGTTGGCCGATATGGTGGTATGGGGAGCGGGCGATGGCATCAATCCCCCCCCCACCGTAAACTTATTTGTAGAAATCACAGCTTGTTAACAGAATCAAATATCTCTAGGATTAAAACTCGTTATTGATATTTTAACCGATCTTTATATTATGTCGTTCCCCTGTTGGACGCCTGTGGCGAATACATCTACTGCCCTTCCCACTTAAGCCCTTTGAGTTGGGGGGGGGGCGGTCCTATTTTACTGGAGAAATCATAGTTTGTGAACAAAATTAGTTGAATTACTTTATAATTTTTATATTAGGTCGCTCCCCTTCTGGTATCTTTGCCGATTTGGTAGTGTAAGGGGGGAGGGCGATTGCATCTACTGCCCTTCCTACTCTAATCCTGTAAGTCGCTTTCCTCTGGTATCTTGGCCGATTCGGCGGGGGTGGGGTGGGTGACGATAGCATCTTCTCCTACTCGATTTAAGGTTTTCACTCTACCTCCCCCTCTCCTTTTCAGACAAAAACATGACGTTTTTTTAAAACAGAATAGTCAAGTATGGAACAGAGTTTATGTCATTGCACACGAATTTATCATAATTATTTTAAGAAAGACTTTGTTTTGGAAAATTTAGAAATCATAAGAAATTTTTTTAGTATAATAGTAACAATTGAGATGAGTTTTGAACCCAAATATTTTTTGCCTTGTCGCCTTTTTCCAAACTTTAAATTTGGGACTACAACTCACAATTTATGACTGAATTCTAAACCTAATTAGTGCACTAAATTGCTCCTCCCACTTCCGAAATTTTTTTGTTTTGAGCTTTGAATTATAGCTCTGTAACAAAACGAAGTTAAAAATAGGTATATTGAACAAAATGTATCACTTACAAATGAGCCTTTTATTTACATATTATTTTTCGAATATATTTTTTTCGGCGGCGATCCTCAAAGCCTTAATCTAAATCTGTGTATCTTATCATTTCAAGAAACAAATTGGTTGTATTTGCAATGTAGTAAGGGCCTATAAATTCACATTAGAATATTCATATTATGAAATTTTTCAAATAAAACTTTATTCAAAAGGTTATTGAAAATGATATACTTTTGTGCTACAAGAGGTCTCGCTTAGCATGAAGATAATATTACGATAAATACGCCTAATATAGTAATAAAGATAAACTTGCGCTACTTGTGCCTCGATTGTCACTCACACTTCAGTATCGGCCATTTCCGCCACGTTACTTTATTTGACTAAATTTGATCTGGCTTTTTAAATAGGATGAATAATGAGCTTTGTCGGTTTCTGAAGTTAAGAATGAAAAAAAAACTCTTGGAGTCGGGGCTGGGGAGGCTTAAAACGCCCCCCACCCTACATCCCCTAGCTATCAAAAGAAAGGCCGCCAACATGACGGATTTATTGTTCTTTTTTTTTTGTTGACCGAAGGTTGAGATAAACAGCTTTTTTTATTAAATATATAGGCTATGTATATACGTTTATAGACTTGAAGATGACGTGGCATGGGTAGGTCAGTTTCAGATAGGCCTGCTGCTTCTCTCAGCTTTTTGTTGGTTCTGCCTTCATTCACCCTGTCCACACTTCTTGCTTCAAATCTTCGAGTCCATAGGATATGAGAAATGTACTCATCATCGATCAGCTATATATATATAGGTTTAGGGTTTACTGTGATTAGGGCGAGGGTTTTGAAAAAAAATCGCCCCCCCCCCCCCCAATCAAAAGTTCTGGATCCGCTGGTGAGCAAACATAAACTCACTCTGTCTGAAACTTTGCACAGTTATTTCTTTTGCCTGATAACACTAATAAGATAAAAAAAATAAAAATTAGTTAATTAACTATTGGTAATAATTTACTTTGTTTGATATCTCAAACAAGGGAAAGAAATTGTACTTGACTAAAGTGGTGGTACAAGCTGAATTAGTCCCCTTTATATTAGACTGCCGCTTAGTGAACATAAACATGAAATAGAAACAATTAATAACTATACAATCTTCCATGTTCACAGACTCTTTGCTAGCAAAGTGGTTGCCACGTTGGCTTGAGAAGCCTGAGAAATCATTTGCCAGTTTAGCCCACAAGTTCAAATTCAGTTTGTTCCCTTTTTTTAAATACATTTAAAAGGCGATTCCTCAGATACCATCCTACTCTACAGCGTAGTATCGAAATAGTTGAAAACTTCTCTGATGCTTCAAACACAATCAATTTTTAATCATTTCTTAAAAATGATCTTAGGATCGAGGTTATGATATTCCGTTTCAACTTGTAGGTAGATGTGGAAGTATACACACATTAAATTGCGCGAAAAACGCTAGTTAAAAAAAAAAGAAAAGTTTTGTGCCTCATTAGGGACTTGAACCACTGACCCTCAGGTTTAGCTATTCGAGTCCCATTCATATCAGAGCAAATTACGCACTAAAAGTAAAGTGCTAAAAAATGGAAGTATAATCTTGTACATTTCAACATGTTGGCTTTTAAAAAAAAACTTGTTTTGTTGAAATTTCGACTAAAGAATCATTTGTGGTCAATCTAACCGCTGAGGTTTCGATCATGAAAATATTTTTGTTGCCCTAGATCCAAGGTAAGAGGTTAAAGGTTAAATTGTATTTATTTGTTTTCTTCAACAGCAAGTGGGAGAATTAGTGATAGGTCAGTGAGTGAATCCATCAATCGATCAATCAATCAATCAGGGTCCTTCTAACTACAATGTAGACATAAACAATGACTCTATTTAAAACTAAATTGAAATGAAATTAAAATACAAAATACTAGACCCATAGAAAAATTCCGATGATGTGATATAGTAAACAACAAAAAAACGCTAACAAAACAAAAAGATGTTACAGCATTGCAAACGAATCCAAGAACATTATTGAGGGGAAAAAATGCTGAAGTTAACTTACTTGTAACTCAGTGAGTTTGTTACAGAGAGAAAGAGAGAGAAGTCGTTCCACTCCACTTAAAATACATAACTCTATCAGCCATTAAAAGATCTGTTTTTAATGAGTCTCCACACACACACACACACACACACAGACATTCTCACGCTCACAAACAAAAGGTGTTAAAGCGTGTCGAATATCGGTATCCATACTTTACACACCTTTATTGAGCACTCAATGATTATTAATCTTTTTTTTTTCAAATGTAGGGTCGGAATGGCTGTTGTTTCAACTTTACAGTCTGCCGGGGCTGCTGGGATTGGTCTGGCAGCTAACGCCCTGATTGGTTTAGGTGGAGCAAGTGTCGGTGGCACACTTGCAGGAGCTGCTGTGGGAAAAGTGACGAGAAACATGCAAAGTAAAGAGAATCAAGCCAATGTAAATGAGCTCAATGATAAATTCATTGATAACATTCCAGTCAACGAAAGTTCTCCAGGTGATAAAGACAAGTAAATCGTTTACCAGAAGAAAGAAAAATCGACAAACACAAAAGATAAACTCAAAAAAAAACAACGCAACAATCATCGTGCAGATCTGCTCATCACTATACCAATCATGTACCTGGGCCAGACGGAAATAAACTTTCATCATTCAACACTAAAAATAAAACTTCGGACTTTACCGATATATTGAAGAGAACGAACTATCGTACAGAAGTAACCAAGATCGTCTTATCTAAGACGTTTTTATACTCAATTACTCAATTTGTAGTGTTTACATATAGATTTTATTATCAATGAATTGTTATAGAATTGTTATTTATTCTTATGTTCTAATTATCTACATTGTATTATTTTATTACAATTTTTAATTTGCATCCAACGTTAAGCAATAAATTTAAAAAGCATATCATGAAGTAAAACTGTTCTAAATGTCACGCTGCTATCATGGTTACACATTTAGGTTACACATTTAGGTTACACATTTAGGTTACACATTTAGGTTACACATTTAGGTTACACATTTAGGTTACACATTTAGGTTACACATTTAGGTTACACATTTAGGTTACACATTTAGGTTACACATTTAGGTTACACATTTAGGTTACACATTTAGGTTACACATTTAGGTTACACATTTAGGTTACACATTTAGGTTACACATTTAGGTTACACATTTAGGTTACACATTTAGGTTACACATTTAGGTTACACATTTAGGTTACACATTTAGGTTACACATTTAGGTTACACATTTCGCGGTCTCAGTTTGGGAGACTTGGACTTGAACTTACGACCTCCCGCGCCGTTCGTCGCATTGGGTGGCAAGCTGTTTGAGTCTCCACAAAGATCTGTCCCTGGCAATGTCTGAAGCCTTCTCCCACCTGGTGTCCACTGTTCTGAGGTCCTCCATGAACAGTTTGAGAGAACTTACAAAATATTAATTACAGATTAAACAATTATTAGAAATATTATTCAGATAGAAAAAAACGATATACCTACTAGCAAACGTGGAAATGTCGATATTAGTGTCTACTATTTATTGGCCATCGTTGCGTTATTAGATAAGTATGTCTGTAATTAATTAACCATTTTCACAATACTAAGTGTGATTTTTGTGCTATGTTTGAATTTAAAAAAGCGTGTTACACATCCAATGATTTCTGGTACACATATCATAAGTTGTTTGTTGTTGTTTTATAACGTGATACTGTTGTAGGTGGTAGTTCGTTTTACTGGCCACATGACACCCTCGTTAACCGTAGGCCACAGAACCAGATGACCTTTACATCCTCTGCCCTATAGACCACAAGGTCTGAAAGGGGAACTTAGTTACTTTTACTGTTCTGTAAGGCATTATCACATCCATATAACATTGTTTTACAGATGTTGCACTTATTCTGTTGTTATATTCCTTTGTTTACATTGTTTTAGAAAATACACTTTTGTTTTTGTGCCCTAACCCTAACCCAAGTGCAAATCTTCTATCAGCTCACATTGTCTGTCTGTCTGTCTGGTAAAAAGTGCGTACACGTTATTTCTCACATTCACATGAGAAATGTGAAATCGATTGCTTCCATGATTTCAACGGTTAGAACAGACCTGAATAGAAAGAGACGGTAGAAGAAAGAGAAGTCGTCTGCTTTGTGACTGGAGCTATTGATGTACCTGTTATGAGTACCACTACGACCTGAACAGATCAAGACAACTTTGGGTCTGCGTCCGAGCCTGAAGCTTTGGACATTAAAGACCTCTGTCTATCGTCCAGTGTCTACGAAGAGACTTTTAAGCCTGATATCTTCTATCAGGAGTTTAACAAGACCTGTACTTGCGGTGCTTCACGAAGGGAATGCAAAAGTCAAGAAACCCACCAACAGGGTCTGAAACCAGTGGACTTCGATACTTCTGTTTTCACCAGTGAGAGTAACATAAACAATGGTGAACCAATTTCAGCTGGGCCCCGATTCAGCACTTAATGAACTTATACACATTCAACATTGCAAGGATGTTTCATGGGCAAACCTTAGTGACACGGCTGACAATTACAATATGTTTACATTGTGTTTACGTGTGGGTCTACAAGCATGTCATGGGACATCCATCAAGAAGGTCTGCTGAAGCGGCGCCTGTGGCTCCCACATACCGACCTCCGCCTGCACTGACCAACGTCCACTACCTTATAATGAACCTGAATCTGTTCGGGACGAACAGAGATGAGAAAGGGGGCAATGTTGTAACTCCGCTCCCGCGCCACACTGATGGTGCGCATCAGAGCACTATTAAACACAAGTAGTAAAGAAGACATTGATTCTACAGGACTGTTGTAGATCCGGCTGGAGTGATCTGCAAGTTATTAAAGTCCAGGCTGTCTTGACTCAAGAGAACGTCCTTTGTGCTATCTGAGAACTATGTTGAGGACCTGGGGGCGGCACTGGGAAGTGTGTCGGTGGTCTGTACTCGTATTTAGGTAGAAAAGGACTTGTGTCACTTGAGACATTCTGGGACTTGATGGCTGAAGTCCATGCCTGTTTGTACTGTAAATAAATACCTCGTTTAGTGTTACCTACTACCTTTCGTTGAGTGCTTGCCTTAGAGTTACAACAATATATTAAAACCAGATTTTTGATGCCACAATTCTTTGACTGAAAATGAAACACACAGACCAATAGAGGTATTTGTTATTCCCAATACTAGAAAGGAAGTTAATTTTGTTTCTTATCAAATTACTTTCAAAGCTTTGCTTTTGGTATCTACATAATAAAAACGGGCCATCGAATATGAAAGCAAAAGCATTTCATGTAGACCTATATTAGAGTATTCTAGTACTACTAAGCCTAAAACTGTTCAAAGAAATATTCAATATTCTTAGCAATGTTTACATTCTGGAAAATGTGGTAAATCAAAAGAAGGCGATAAAAAATTAGGGCCAAGTTTTTCTATAAATAAATAAAAAGTTGCATTGAAGTTTGTCTTACCTGTTTGAACCTATCTTTGAATTGGAAGCGATAACATTTTGAACAGTTTTTCTTTTGGTAGACAACGTTGGACAAAACTCGGATCAAGTTTTCTGATTAGATAGTAGAGTGTGCAACATTGGGCAACATATGGTGAATGTGCTTCAAAGGTCAGTTCTGTATGGTGAATGTGTTTCAATGGTCTGGAGTACCGGAATATGTTGTGTTTTTTTTTAATTCATTGGTCAGGTCTATATGGTGTATTCTAATTATCAAAAAGTTTTGTATGGATGTTGTTTGTTTTAGGTTTGTCTGTTTTGTAGATCGAAACACCTTCATGAAAAATTGCATTATTACAAAGCTTATATCAACTCACTCTGTCTGTCTGTCTGTCTGTTTGTCAGTTTGGCCTAAAATGTGTACATGTTTGTTCCCCACACCCAAACTCCAATTAAGCTCAATTTTGTACAATTAAATCTTTTACCTGAAAACACAAGAATCAATTTAAAAAAATAAACCTATTAGTTAGCTAACTATCGGTAATTAATTATTTTGTATGGAATCTTGAACAAGGGGAATAAATCGTATTTAACAGATTCACCAAGATACCTTCTTCATCACTCCCCCTTTCCCAACTGGTCCAGACACGGGATAGGATCAGAGCACATTGAGACAGCTAAAAGATAAGCAAAAACAATCGGTACAAATATGTCTAAACACAAAGATTTTGTTATGTCTAGGTCAGTCCAACATACAATCACATAGGTGATCCAAACTAATTGATACTATTACACTTAATATAAGCTTTTTTTTAAAGAATTTTTTTATTTTTATGTTTCTCTTGATTTTCAGTCTATTATCTGTAAAGATGGCCCCTAAAAAGTCAACTGTAAAAAAAGGTTTGATTATCGGCGGCGTCATTGCGGGTACTGCGACAGTTACAGCGATTGGGGCGGTACTTGTAGCGCCTGTTGTAGTAGGTGCTCTTGGATTTGGAGCAGCTGGTATAGCAGCTGGAAGTGTTGGCGCTAGCATGATGTCGGCCGCTGCTACTTCAGGGTAAGACTATTTCTTGAATCTACACGGCAGAAGTTTGTATCAAAGTATCTCAATTCTGACCACAACTTACATTTCACAGTCTTTTGTGACTTGTCAATGTCTGATTTGAGAGCTATGGCCCATTGAAAATGTTACGACAGGCGTGAATCTAAATTATCACCACTAAAAACAAAGCTTCGTCAGCGTTGAAAGTAGCTTCACAATCTATAAGCTGTCAAAGAGCTTGATTCTGGATTGTTTTTTAAAACCAAGATTCTACATCTCTTTCTAAAAATCTTCTTCCATTGGTTCCGCGAACCTTGAACTTTTTCCGTGGCGATAATATTCCAATACTGTTGCCTTGTGTTCCTGATTGATTGATTAGTAAGATATATATATATACATATATATATAAAGAGAAAGAGGGAGAGACAGACAGATTTTTATTGGAAAAAAAAACTGTCTCTTTTAATTTTTTTTCTTTCCTCAAGTAGAAAAAGGTGAATATATTTTTACAAAGCTTATATCAACTCCCTATCTGTCTGGTAAAAAGTTTGTACACTTTGCCATTTTGTATTTTTGCCACATTTATTCTCTGATCAAGTTGTAACTTTGGACACTTATTCATTGGCGAAGACAAGATATGAATAAAAATATGAATTAAACAATTAATCAATTTATCACTGATAATTATTTTGTATAATACCAACAAGGGTGGTTAATCCTTCAGAATTCACAGATATGTCTAAATATGTAAGGTATGGTCCCCTTTGATAATTGTACACTTCATTTCTTCTACACCTATTCTAGGATAAAAGTTGAAATGTTAAATAATTATTTACTGTACCTAACAAAACATGAATTGATTTTTAAAAAAATAATTGGTCAATTTATTATTGGTAATTAATTATTTTGTTTAATATCGAAAAAGGGAAATAGTTTCTACATTATTTAAGGAAATTATTTTTTTTACTTGTTTATGTCTTTCAGTCAAGCTGACATTTTACAAGCGCTTACAAAAAGGAAACAGCTGTTTGAGTATTGTAGAGATTGCATGTAACAAGTTGGAAGCAAGCACTCAATTTGAAAACAAAATACAAAAGTCTATGATCCCCAGGTTATGAGAATGCTATATTTAAATGTATATTAAATATCACCCAGACTTAAGAGTATTTAGCCCTCGACAATCTCAAACATAACACAAATCTATAGGACAAATTGTTCCATGTGGCACTGAAATTAATCTCTAAAGTAGAGGGTAGAGTTTGTGCAGTCTGTCTATCCGTCTCGGAAATATGGATCTCAGAAATAAACTTTTCTTTTTTTATTCAACAGAATTGGAATGGGTATTGTTTCCGTTCTACAGTCTGTCGGAGCTGTTGGGTTTGGAGTAGCAGCCAATGCGCTGATTGGTGTAGGTGGTGCCGCCGTGGGTGGTGGAGTGGCTGCAGCTGCTGGAGCCGCAGTCGTAAAATCCAAGAAAAATAAAGACTCTAACAGTGCCGATGCAGCAACAAGCACAGAACCGGAAACAGATGAAATACCTAGGAAGCAGAAGTATGAGAATGTTATGTGGAGACGCAGAAGGAACAAGAGTAGCCCAGAGAATATTATTAGGTCAGATACTGTTGGTTATCTCCCAACGTGTGAAGATGATGATAACTTAGACAGCGGCGATGAAATAATATTTGGCGGAGAACTCAGTTTAAATTAAAGTTTATGCACTTGACACATTGATCTAGATTTGTCTATAAAAATGACTTTGTATTGCTTAGTTCTCAAATATGAAAAGAGCAAATGGTCTGACTAGATTTATATCTATACAATAGTAATGTGACAGTCTGGGACGCTAATAGGGTAATTGGAAATGAGAAATATTTGTGTCTGCTCTACTGCTCAAAAGTCTTTATTTAAACATTAAGAAACAAGCTATTTCTTGTAAAACTACTCCAATCGCAGATACCTAACACAAGATGTACTCGGTTAACGTACAGATAATTACAACAACAACTAGTCCTGACGTAAATATACACTATTTGTCATTGAAAGAATTGAACCGGAAGTGTATGTCTATTACCACAACGCTTTTACATTTAGACGTTTGTCCAATTAATTCAAAACTAAAACACAAATGTCTGCTACATCCTGAGAGAAACGTGTAACCCAATGGACGACGTTTCCTGGATGTTCCCGAACAATTGATGAGCTTTTTTTTTTTATTTGGTTTCCCAATGAGCAATACATTTCAAGGAAGTCACACATTTTTATTTGGATTTAGAATCATAATAAACTACTTTTGAAACCTGCACTTTTTATGATATTTAATTTACAATGTTTCCTTTCATCGTCACGTGACTTTCTACTATTTATACCTCTAAGCTGTAAGCTTGAAAAGCCTTTCAAAAAGTTATACAAAAACGTTGTTTTGTTTTTTTAACTTATATTTTGTGTGTGAAGAAAAAAAAAGGAACTACCATGAAATGTGTGCTTGCATGTACTGTGACATTGTTAATCGCATTTGTAATTAACTCAAATGCAAAGCCTCTATTCTGTGTAATGGACAACGCCATTTTCTTGGTAATCTTTCATTTTTTTCTCGTTTTAATCTCATGTTGTAAAATTTCATGCTAGTAAAAAAAATTCACTTACAGAAATAAAATTACTTTAAAAATTTTGCCAGATAGCAAGTAGAGAATTTTTATATGTCAGTCTTCTTCCAGGCAACATTCTCTAGCGAATGCAATAATGTGGGTAATGTCAAATGTTAATAGATCTTTAATCAAATCATCGTTTTTTAAGACGTTTCAAAATGTAGATTAAACACATTCTACAGAAATGTGTTATTTTTGTGTTCTAAATTGTAAGATCGGACGTAGAAATGTGTTTGTATTTTCAGTTCTTGATTTGTCCTTAAGCTTTTTACTTCCCAGAATGCTTTTCAGAAAAAGTTCAGTCTAAATAAAACGTCAGAAACATAAAATCTTCAAAGAACGTCTTTTTACGTTTTTACGTTTTTTTTTACATTTTTGTTATGAAACACGTTCACTTGTATAAACCAATTGGAGATGTAGATTCAAAATGTCACTTTTTGTCGGAAAAAAAATTTGTAATTGATATTCCCAGGTAGCTTTTTTTTAAGACATGAAAAGATAAATGTTAAGTTTTGGGCTGGCTGAATCAGCCAGGACAAGCAATGACTTGGCAGAGTTTAGGTCATTGATTCACATGCCTAACTAGATTGCCCTCTAGGCACACTCTTAAGACGTAATCATCTTTTTAAAGTAATGCCTGGATTTTATAATATAAGATAAGATTCAGGGAGACAATTGCATACGACAGATAAAGATACAGACAAAATCACTATATTATTGCATTATAATTATTAGGCATTTGTTAATTTATCTTAAAAAATTATCAGCAAAATAAAATATTTTGAAACAAAAAAAATATCTTTAATTAGCAGTTGAAACATTAAGACAAGGAATGCTTTAAAAAATAAAATAGTATTACTTAGTATGACATATACAACAGTGACAGCATCATGGAAATAAACATCTTCTCTGTTCATTGGTACAGATAGACCTCCGTCTAAAGCACAGAAGCGTGGAATAGTACCTATAGTTTACACAACTGAAATTGTACTATGGTGTCATTACTAGGTGAATTAGTCCAAGTGTTGAATAGAATATCGCTGAGCTAGCGGGGACATCGAGTAGCAGAGAATTGCTGGAGAGAGAAATCAGGAGACAAGAAAATGTTTCAGTAACTAGGTCAATGTTCTAACCCTAAAGCCTCTTCTTCTTCTTCTTCTTCTTCTTCTTCTTCGTTCTCATTGATTATGTTGGAGTGTTCAGATGAGTAGACCAATACATGAGATGAACTGCGCAGTGGTTTCCAAATCAGGGAGCTCTCCATATAGTTTTCTTTCTATTGGGGTGTTTTGGGGCCAATGTCTTATACGGGCCTCTTGGTAGAGAGAGCAGTTTTGGAGGACGTGGTCAGCATTCTCTGGTGATACTCCACAGGGGCAGATTTCACTGGTTCCAATTTTGAGCTTCCGGTACATGTGTTGTCGCATTCTGTTGTGTCCGGTCCTGAGTCGAAAGATTAGACGTTGGTCTTGTCGGGATAGCTTATAATAAGCGTCATCTTTCTTGTGATTTGGATGAGAGCTCGTCCATTTCTCATTTATTTTATTTACAATTAATTTCTTCAATTCTTCTGGATAGAGTGCAGAGTTTATTAGTGAGTTGGTTCTCCCACTCTTGGCGAGTGTGTCAGCCTTCTCATTTCCTTCTAGTTCTATATGAGCTGGTATCCATTGAATTACAGTTTTTTTTGCTGTTGCTGTTGAGCTTTGTGAGTGCTGTCCTGAGGTTTTTGATATAGGAGGAATCAGAGTTTTGCAAGCTTTGGAAGGTTGTTTTCGCATCGGTTAGAAAGACAATCTGACTGTGTGGGTAACTTGGATGATTTGTTAGCATAGTAGCATTTAGTGCTAGTGCTTCCCTTTCTGCTCTGTGACTGTCAGAGAGCTCTCCAGTTGCAATGGATTTTTCTAGTTTTCCTCCATCTTGCTATTCGATAAGTATTAAAGCTCCTCCATTTGTGGTGGCTTTATGGGATGAGCCATCCGTGTAAACTCTGATCCACTGATTGCTAGGATAATTGATATGTTGAAAACAATTCACTATTTCCTTGAGCTCTGTTGGTCTGTAATCAGATTTTCTTTTTATGTTTTCAATATGGTCCCTTATAGTAGGAAGAGGGCTTTCGTCCCAGGGTGGAGATTCATTATAGTGTATCGAGGAAAGAGATTAATTTTCATTAAAACCTCTTGAAATAAGCCTCGTATACTGTAGTCATGTAAGAGTGTCAAACAATTGGAAGGGAAATACTTTAGTCCGACTCCAAATGAGATCATTTGTTAGAGAAGGCCTGAACACTAACCTGCAACGTCACAACCTGTGGGCAGTTTAGACCTGTGACGTGGCAACAAACTATTCGTCTAAACTGCCCATAGGCTGTGACCTTCCATGTCATTGTTCAGGTCGTTCGAAACCATTTTACTTTTAATAAATATTGTCGTCCCCCTCCAACCCCCGCCCCCCAAAATAAAAAATAAAAAAATAATATCTACCTTTTATGAAAATCTCGCTCGGAAATCAATTATTTGAAATCGATTATTTCAATAAAATTGCGGCACTATGAAACGAAGTTTTGTTGTTATTTTTTGTTGTGTTCCAGCTTGGCACCAAATATAATCCGGACAACTGCACCTCTTGTACCTGCCACCTTAACGGACAGATCGCGTGTGACGTAACAGAGTGCCCGTGGACATTTTGTCTCAACCCAGTCAAAGTAGACGGACAGTGTTGCCCAAGCTGCAGAAGTGGCTATAGTACTGAGTTCTGGACATCCTTAATAGCTTCATCGTACTGGTAGCACATGTAGTTTTGGAAATCAAAGTGTCTATGTCAAAATGTAAAGGCTTAACTTGTACACATACGACTTTGTCATTACGTTATGTCAAGTTTAAGGAAGAATGCAATGTTACATTATTTGTATGTAGGTGTGTAATAAATAACAAGTATACAAATGGAGTGTGTGTTATCACACAAACACAGAGGCGACCCCCATCGGATCCACCTATTTGCAAGGAATATTCAAGACATGATTTTGTTTTTATTGTCCAAAGTAATAAAATTTCAAGGATTCATTTGGCTTTGCTTTTAACTTAATAACTAACGAATAATCTATTATTGATAAAGAAATTTTTAGACATTACATTTTTAGACTACTACTGTATCAGGAAACGGATGTAACTAGGGACAATGAAACGGATGTTCTTTGAGCTGTATAACAGCTGACATGATGGAAGTCTATCAACAGGTAAGAAATAGATTCACTCGGTTAGCATCCGGAAAGTGTTAGCCTTTGTTACGGTTATAAACTGACCTTCCTTTCAATTCATTGATTTTATAGTTGTGTGTATTTCTTAGTTGTAGTGTTTTTATTATTTAAAAAAAATATAATATCAAAAAATTAGGAGCAAATAAAATAGTTTATGACCTTTGATTCGATATATGTTACCTCTCATGGGGAGAAAATGTCGAAAGACTTTAACTAGGTAGATGCTGCTTTTACCAGTAGAATGTTTTAATCAAGGAATCAATTTGGGAGATTTGTTAAAATACATGCTAAAGATGTATTCTCAATTTTAGACAAAAATAGTTTCCGATTGAAATGGCAATTTCCTTGATTCTGAAGATTAAGGATGAGTGTCGTGTTTCACATGGTCACGCAGAACCAGTTGAGACCTGTATATTTTCCAGCAACTGGTGCAGTCATAGCTAGTCTGTCTACAAAGGGCTTTCATCTGGGCGTCAAATATGTGTCCCACGGCCTTGGTGAGAGCTCTCCCACTAGATACCATCAGCTGCTACTTCTTTCGTCCTTTTCCAACGACAAAATAACGCCTAAATTTATCTTTATATTGGTTATGGGGGGGGGGACCTCTGTTACGCCTTAAGAGTGGTCTTGGTCTGCACAATTCCCTTTCCACAATGAAAAACCCTAGTGCAGACTGGATACCTAACTGTAGATCACACTAGCTTGATGATATTGCCCTGATATCAGATTAGATACCTTGCGAATGTATAGGGGAAAGGCATTACTTGTGGTGAGTGTACAATTAATGTTTACATTTAGTAAGAGTTATTGTACCTACATGAGATCCAATCGCTGTAACATTTGTGTACAGGATAGAAAACTAAATCTCTTTTCTCACGTTCTACATTAAAATTGAAGCTGTTCCAGTAAATAAAGTTCAGACCTAAAACAATGTCTCTCAAACTCCCCCCCCCCTCCAAAAAAAAATTCAAAGAAAAAAAATAATACCAATATCGCGCCCCCTTTTCCGCATTCTAGGAGTTGCGCTCCATAGAAAGCAAAGAACATACAAAATAGGAAAAGTTATATTATTATAAAATATTTAAAAAATATAATCTAGATCTAGATGTAGCAAAATAAATATATATGCAATAAGTATAATAGTTTTACTCAACTACTATTCAGTGAATTAAAATCTGCAATCAGGTTTGTTAATAGTAAAATATTTTTCATTGAAAACGCGATTATTCTTGTAGATGCCTAATAACAAATTGTCACTGTGAATACATCATATTTAACGTGAGTGGAAGTCTCCTGTAGAATTAAAATAAACCTAACAGTAATTTATAAAACAAAGAATGCAATCATTAAATTAGTTCTATATCAAAAAATGTTTGATAGCTAAAAAAAATCATTTTAAATACAGAAAATTATATTTGCTTTTTTAAAAATCTTTTGACACACGTCTGCATGTGGCGCCCCTCTGAGAGTGGAGCCCGGGGCATCATGTTCCCTTTCCTCCCATTACTAAGCCTATGGCTTTGTCCTAGCCCTACGAACACTAATTGTATTTTCTTCTAGCCCCATGAGTGCCACCTACTCAACAGAAATATTTCCACATCACTGTGACCTTGATGTCGCTCGTCGGTTGGGTTCTTTCAATGCCAGCAATAATGTATTTAGTCTTAGTGAGAAGTCAGCCGCAATAGTATAATAGGTAAATACTACTGGAATCAATTTGGTTTTAACCAACAAATTTCTTGTAAAAGTGTATGAGTTCAGTGGTCTGGTTGTTGTCGCATAGTTTGTACATGATTTGTAAACATTTTCCTTTTAATTTTTCAAGAAAAAAGAATAAAATAAGGCAAACGTTCTGATAGAGGATTACTCTTGGAGTTTGGAAGTCTAAAGCTTTTACCACTTCAAACCAAATTATCTTCATGGAAAAGTTTTAAAAGGGAGATAATCTAAATTATTTTTTATTTTATTTCAATTTCATTGTACCGGATGCTTGCCCTTTTTATTTAAATTGTAAAACATTGAGTCAAAGAACTAGCATATGCTATAAGGAAAAAATTCAAAGACCTTGTAAGTACGCCACTCAAGCAGCTATAAATAAATGTTTGTTTGTAAAATGTTTTACATGTTTCGGATGTTCCTTCAGAGTTGAAGATAGTTTACTTCCTAGTCCAAACCACCTCAGGACGACGAGGGATGGGAACGGACAGGTTTTGAACCCGTCGACCATCGATAAATCCGAACGACAGTCCAGCGCGCAAACCGCACGACCAGAGGACCATCCTGTGTATGCATCACCTTTGACTGAATGCGGAGCCAGAGAAAAACTGAGAACAAGGTTGGATGGTAGAAAATGTGTTAATATTAATCTTTTGTTTATTATGATTTTTTTTCATATATCAGAACAGCGTACCTGGGTTTCATATATCAGAACAGCGTACCTGGGTTTCATATATCAAGGAGATGTAAGTAAAAATATCTAATGCAGTGATGGGCCAACTCTTAGGTGAGCGGGCTAAAAACTTAACTCTTCTACCATTTTCTACCATCCAACGAGGAAGTATTTGTCCGTCTGTCCGTAACGCTTTGTTCTCGAAAGTGTACCATAATGTTGTAGAGCTAAACAT
This sequence comes from Biomphalaria pfeifferi, assembly GCA_030265305.1. Taxonomy (NCBI): domain Eukaryota; kingdom Metazoa; phylum Mollusca; class Gastropoda; family Planorbidae; genus Biomphalaria; species Biomphalaria pfeifferi. Next base: position 70,768 of record JASAOG010000199.1, on the reverse strand, counting down.
AGTACAGTTGTAGTGCCAGCTTCAAAGATAAGACGGCTAAGCCTATAAGCAAAACAAGGCTTCTTATTGGATGCAAATTAACTTTTATTGCTCTGGCCGGGAAAATTAGAGACAGCCCAACAGCTATGTCACAATCCAAACATTTTTCCTCAAGGGACTGTTTTATGGAAAATATTCGCACGGCTGATGTGGTAAAAATGGAGGCCTTGTGACTCTAGTCTCCAGACTCTTGGGATATGGGTCACTAGTAATAGGAATGTGGTTTATTTCCTTGGATCTCTCCTAGACAAATACTTGTTCTAACAGGCCTTTGGAAGATCCCATTGGTCTAGAGTTTAGAGTTTCGGGAGTCCTAGACTAGCTCTTACGACATTGTCAAGTTTGGTAGAGTCGGACGTTAGTGACTCCGAGCCTGACACCTTGTGTTGGCCGTGACCCGCGGACTTTAACCAGCTGACCATTTCGAAATTAAATCCCTAGTTTTTCTTTCATCTACAAAGCTTATATATCAACTCACTCAGTCTGTTTCTTCTACAAAGCTTATATATCAACTCACTCAGTCTGTTTCTTCTACAAAGCTTATATATCAACTCACTCAGTCTGTTTCTTCTACAAAGCTTATATATCAACTCACTCAGTCTGTTTCTTCTACAAAGCTTATATATCAACTCACTCAGTCTGTTTCTCTGGCAAAACGTTTAAACACTATTTTTCTCCCACACCAATTCACGAGTCAAATTGAAACCTTAAACAGTTATTCATTGGCGTCGACAATACATGAACGAATATAAAATAATTAACTAATTAGTCAATAAATTACTGGTAATATATCTAATTAATATATTTGATACCGACAAGGGAAATCAATACTCAGTATTCAAGGACATGGGTAAATTTGTAGGGTTTTGTACCCTTAGATAATCGCACACCCAATCTCGGATCAAATTGAAACTTTAAACAATTATTTAGTTTACTTAACAAAACTTAAAACCAACTTACAAAATTAAGAAGTAAATTACTTATTGATAATTAATTATTTTGTTTGAAATCGTAAAAGGGAAATAACTTCTACATTATAAGAAGTTATAGTTGTAAAAGGATTTTTTTTTTTAAAAGGGATTTTTTAATTTTTACAAAGTCGATATCAACTCCCTCTGTCTGTCTGTTAAATACAATAGTTGTACACGTTACTTCTCCACCACCCAATCTCGGATTCAGCTGAAATTTGGCACAATTATTTCTTTTACTTGATAAGGCGAGAATCTATAAAAAAAAACTAATACAAAATTCACTAATTTGTCAATTAACAATTGGTAATTAATTATTTTGTATGGTATCGCACAAGCGAAAGAAATCGTACTTGACAGATTAGGTGGTGTAAGTTGAATTGTCCCCTTGAGGAGGCTTGAGCCCTAAATAATGGCTGCCTGGTCGTGCGGTTTGCACGCTGGACTGTCGTTCAGATTTATCGATGGTCCCGGGTTCAAACCCTGCCCGCTCCCATCCCCCGTCGTCCTGCGGGAGGTTTGGACTAGGAAGTAATTATCTTCAACTCTGAAGGAGCATCCGAAACATGTAAAACAAATAAACAGGTTTTTTATGCATTTAAAAAGCGATCATGGTTACATTTACAGGATACTTCTTTCTCCCCCACCCATTTTTCCCAACTTATAAAGACAAAAGATAGGATCATAGCGCATTATCAAAGCTAAAAATATTTGTAATCCCATTTATTTTTGGTAATATAGAATTATTACAAATTTAATCACATGACTGATCTAAACTTATTGATCCAATTACACTAAATATAAGCTTAATTGTTTAAAGTATTTGTATGTTTTCTTGTTCTTGTTTCAATCACTCAGATGACTTTCATGTTGTTACAAAAAATATCTACTCCAATGAGATCATTAAAGGTTTATTTACTTCTTGGATGGATTCGATCTTTGTGGATTTTGTTTTGTCTCTTTGTTTGTTGTTCTTTGATATATAGTTTTGAAAACAGAACCATAAAGAAGAGCTCCTAGACTGACTGATTAATGATAGACATGCTAATGATAGATATGCTAATGATAGATATGTTAATGATAGACATGCTAATGATAGACATGTTAATGATAGACATGCAAATGATAGATATGCTAATGATAGACATGTTATTTAGATGTTATGCTTATGAGAACTGGAGATGGGCCTACTTCACAAGATAGTTGTCTCTCGTTAAGACAAATGTCAAGACGTATTATATTTGAAACAGTTCATCACTGCAAAAACTTGCCTTAAGCTACTTAATTAAAGAGGAATGGTTATCTCGAATGTGTCTGCATCCTTTACTTTCATCCGTGTCACTTTCCGAAGTGTACCGTGACATTGACCGAGCGGACTCAACGTCATGCATCTCCAGTTGTCACCTAGTGTCCAGTTGTTCCACTTAGTTGTTGACGTAACCACTTCAAGATGATACAAATAGAAACACGGATTTAATGTAAAGATAACGCCATACTTGGCGCAGAATACGAAAAGATGTATACAAGACTAGAGACGGGACGGACAAAGTGAAAGGTCTGTTTTAAAAGTGACAAAATATGCAGGTCAAGGTTGGGTCTCTTATACCGTTGGGAATATTTTATCTTGCCTTCATCTTCATCAATCCATTACAGACGTATGTCCCTATGCGTTCATCACATCTTGTATCGACCATTACCGCCTCCTGCTTTATTATTGTTATTTTGACCTGCATTTATTTTATTAGGATGAATAGTGCGCTCTAGATGCCTGGAAAATCTATTTACCATGTCTCGCGAGAAAACAATTCGATATCGGCCAATCTCTTTTTGCTATCAACTTTTACAAAGCTATCTGTATGGTAAAAGCGTGTACACGTTATTTCTCCGACGCCCAATCTCAGATCAAGCTGAAACTTTGCACAATTATTTCTTTTACCTGATAAAACAAGAATCAGTAAAAAAAAAAATAGTTAAGTAGCTCATTAACTTTTGGTAATTAAATATTTTGTTAGGTATCTCGAACCAGGGAAAGAAATTGTCCTTCACTAAATGGATGGTATAAGCTGCATTAGTACCTTATATTTATAGGTCGCTGCTCTAAATTGAAAGAAACAATTTATAAATATACAATCTTCTCCATTCATAAGTACTATGAGTTCAAATTCATGCCGTTCCTTTTTTTTTAAATTTTTGTTCTAAAAGCTTAAACCTATTACGGTAAACTCCACCCAGATAAGCCTCTCTTTCTTGCTTCCATCCTATTTCTACTCCTAACTGGTCCCGATAAGTGAGAAAAAATGTTGTAAAATGTTTTACATGTTTCGGATGTTCCTTCAGAGTTGAAGATAATTACTTCCTAGTCCAAACCTCCCGCAGGACGACGGGGGATGGAAGCGGGCAGGGTTTGAATCCGGGACCATCGATAAATCTGAACGACAGTCCAGCGTGCAAACCGCACGACCAGGCAGCCATCCAAGAAAGCTTTAAGCATAAAATAGCGCGAATTAAAAACAATTGGTAAAAATATTATTAATTTATTGTTGTTGGTCTAGATCCGTTACAAATTTAATTAAATAACTGATCCGAACTAAGTGAGACAGTTACACTCGTAGAAGCTTTTTTTAAAAGTATTTTTGTTTTTCATGTTCGACATGTGAAAATGCGTGATTGAACATTGCTGTAGCTCAGAACGAAAAGCTCCGCCCGTTGCTAAATAGAGGGGGGGAGGGGAATCTTTGGTCTCTCCAATACAATGTCCAGAAAGAAGTTTTTTAAGTATACAAGAACAAAAATTACAATTCTAAAAAAAACCACTAAGTTTGAAAGAGGAGAGAATTGCTTAAATAAGTTCTTAAAATTAATTTGCATTACAAAAATATTGTAAATATTTATTTTTAAAATCTGGAAATGTGTGTTTTTAATTACATATCTTAAAGTTGTTAATTAATGACGTGATTGAAACCTTCCTAGACTCCCAGATAACATCACTCACTATTCTTAGGGGAAACAACAAACTAGTGTTTTGATTCAAATTACAAAGTCATAAGACCATTCAATAAACCAATGTTGGCAACTTCTAGAAATATATATGACCTAATCTTGTCAATGTTAGCAAGTTCTACAAACCTATATTGCCTAATCCTGTCAATGTTAGCAAGTTCTACAAACCTATAATACCTAATCCTGTCAATGTTAGCAAGTTCTACAAACCTATATAACTGAATCATGTTGATCATTTTTTGTGAGCTATACACTTAAACTACATTCATTTTTGTTTCAAATAGACCTCAGGGATAACTGAAGAAGTCACCGTTACCGACTCATTTCTTCACAGTTGAAACGATAATATTACTAGACATACTAACTTGGCTTGAAACAGTATTTCAATTTGGCAAAACTGCAAGTAAAGAGAATTACGCCTTTTATTTAAAGGAAATAATTTACAATTAATATACAATTGGAAAAGTTCTTTGAAAAAAAAAGGACATAAACAAGCTGTCACATATTCATTCTGGCAAACATTATTTATAAAGTGTTTCTATAGTCTAGTTATTACGAATGTAGGTCTCAGAATATCGATTCTCTCTCTGTCTCTCTATTATTGAGCCTCTACATTTATTTGTGTTGCTTCTTCGCGAGCTCTTTCTTGATTTTTCCTGCTAACAACAGCCAAAAAAATTCCTGCCAACAAAACGGCGATGAAACCAGCTATTGCTGCCGACATATAGGTCCATAACGTTCTCCTAGTCTCGGCGCCAGTTAAAATTGATGCGTTGTAGTTTTCAATCATGACTGACTGATGCCACACAGAACTTGAAGTAGGCTGAGCCCTTTCTGAGAACTGATTTGTATACGAAGTGAACGATTCCAAGAGCTTGTTGTTTTTTAAAGACGCTGTTCTAACTGAACTCAGGGAAGATAATTCTTTAGGCAGAGAGAAAGAGACTTCCTTTGAAGTCATGATGGAGTTAGTTGGAAGAAACGAAGGCATTTTGTTATTTGGTTCTCGGTTCTGGTCAAGGTAGTTGATCATTGAAAGTAATGTCGACATCACCTGTACTGTTGATGTGAGGGACACTGTCTTTGACACTGTCTTGGAGTTCTCTAATGAAAAGAATATTGAGCTTTGTTCATTACTTATTAGCGGTAGATACTCTTGTGAGTCTCTTGGATAGACTTTTAAAGACGTAGTTTTTGAGACAGACGTAAGACGTGATGACATCAGTGTGTCAATAGACATAGAACTTGGTGACACCAATGTGTCAATGTGCTTGTTGGAGACGTCTTTTAGTGTGTCAGTAACTGGTGCCATATCAATGTTATGTAGACCAGATTCCGAAACAAATTCAAGTGAGTTACGATTGGATGCTAACGAAGTTTCTTTGTCAGCTACACCTGAGATGGTGCTGAAGTCATTGCTAAGTGGTATATCGGGATGGTTAGATAAAATAGACTTTAACATGGAATTAAATGTTAATGATTGTATTACGGTGTCAGTAATTGATGGCAATATTAATGGAAATAGTACGGTATCCGAAATTGATGGCGAGGAAAATATCACGATATCCGAAATTGATGGAGATGAAAAGGTGACAGTGTCCGAAATTGATGGGGATGGTAAGATGACAGTGTCCGAAATTGATGAGAATGGTGAGATGACAGTGTTCGACATTGATGGGGATGGTGAGATGACGGAGTCAGAAATTGATGGTGATGGAAATATCCTCCCAATTTCCAAAATTGATGATGATGGCAAGTTGATGGTGTCCAAATTTGATGATGAAATGTCCAAAACTCCAGTTTCTGTAATAGATGACCGTATTTCAGAACCTGATGATACTAATGATGGCATGATCTCGGAACTTGATGGAGGTGGGAACATTGCAGTGTTCAAAATGAATGAAGACAAATATATAGGTGATGAAAATGTAGGTGACAGCGTGTCATGATCTGAAATCCATGGTAAAACCACGGTGTCCTTTATTGATTGACTTGTCCTAAAGTCCGATTCAGAAAACGCTAAGGAACTCGTAGCTACAATTTCCTGCATTACAATCGATGAAAACAAGTCTGTATTCATAAACGATGGCAGTAAGGATGTCTCAGAAACGGGCGGTAACGGTGATATTAGTGTTGGCAAGATAGATAATGAGGGCATCACACTGCTGTCTAAGGTTATCAAAGGTAACGATGGTACTGATGTCACAAAAAACACTGAAGAAGTAGAAAATATTGAGCCAGAATCAACATGCGATGACACAGACTCTGGTTGATGCGTGATAGTTGATGGCATGAATGTTATCATTTTGTTATGATGGTTGAATGATGTCAGACTAGTTTTAAAGGTTGTGCTGGTCTCAAAGTTTTGAAGACTTGAATCATTATTCCCCTTGACACCCTGAACAGATAGCTGAGCATTTAAACTTACGTCACCACCTGAAATAGCCAAATAAACAATGTAGATCAAGTTATCATAGAACTTAATTCTTGTTGACTTGTTAATGTCTTAAATGAATTTAGTTTGTTAGTTATATAAGACTCTGAAGAATTATTTCAAAAGCTATATATGATTTTCTAATACTTACAAAAATCATATTCTAACGAAATATTGATCGAATAATCTAGTAAAATAAGATAAACACTTTTTAAATGTCCAATTTTCCTTTATACATCTCACTAACCTTTGTAAGAAACTAATGCACTAATAAATGATAGATTAAAAAAAAGAAAACATTTTTGACCCTGCCCCTTTTCCCCTCCCCCGAAAACAAAACAATTGTGTGGTTAAGTGAATGTATATATCAACTCAAAGGAATGATCGATTTAAAGAGACATGGAACGTTTTTACCTAACCCATTATCCCCTTCCCACGAACAAAAAACAACTGATTCTGTGAATGTAAAAATCTACTCAGAGTATATAAAATTCTTATAAAAGGTCAATAGATTCAGTCTAAGAAAACGGTGCGCAGAATGCTCCTGAACCTGTAGTCATTCCAATTTAATATAATCAAAATATAAAAAACGGTCCAACTAGTTGAATAAATGTAGCTAGTATTTCTTTTCTGACAGATATATATCAACTGTCAAATTTCTAGACAAATAGTTTGATCCATTTTCTCCCGGGCACGCTGCCCTGCCTCATCGTGGCGCCCGGGTGGAAACGGTCGTGAGAGGGGACCGCTAGGCCAAAGGGTAGCAAAACAAAGCTCCCGTGGGAGTGTCTAAGAGTGTGCGAGAGTGTGTAAAAGAGCTCCCATAACGATCTGTCAACGTCAAGGACAAATGACATGTCACTTACGGTTAGCCGGTAGATCAAAGGAAAATGACGGGGACACCGGTGTACGTGGCCTCCGGCCGTGTCTCTAGTCCGCGAGTCCAGAGTGTCAGTGCCAACGGAAGTGAACGCAAAACTAAACTTCAAGTTGAACCCCGAGTCTCACCCTCCCGTCAGACAGAACAGTTTATGCGAGGTGTACAACGTTCATTCAGGTCAGTGAAAGGGAGCTCTTGTTCGCTTTTGCTGGCCTTAGGGCTCCAAGTGCGATGCACATCTCTACATGACAATTTCTAATGATCCATTTTCTAGAGTCATGTCCACCCACCCAGTTTCCACTCTTTTTTTTTACCTGATAAAGAGTTAGAAACCTGAAAAGTAAAATTATTAAAAAAATGCTTAAAAAAACGAAAAACATTTTGATGAAGTTGAAATGGAAAAATAAAGTCGTTCCAACTTAAAGTCTTGGCGTTCTTGTGTACACACACTTAAATAAAGCAACGTTTTTAGAAGGAATTTATATTTAAAATGTGTGTAGAAACAGATTCTGTTTACAAAGCAATTTATACATTACAATTGATGTTTTGTAATATTGAACTATAAAACGCAATGAAGAAAAATACCCCCCTCCTGTGTGCTACTTACCAGAACAAACGACAAGTTTCAGTTGATCCAGATGACGATTGAAGTCTGCAAACGAATCAATTTTTAGGAAAAAGTCAGCGCCGGATGAAACATTCATCAGCTCTGGTTCATCAATTTCTTTTGTAACGCCGATGGTCAAAATCTACAAGACAAGCAGGAACAACAAATTATTGCGAGACTCACAACTAAACTTTTACAATCTCTGGGCAAGAACGCTAAATTTGGGATGAATTTAGACCACTTGAACTGGACTCTAATAGTGTTGTTGTTTTTATACTTCACTCTAGAATACAATGAGCAGTTTGACTTTGAACGAACACATTAAAAGAATCAAATAATAAATGATCTGCATAGATAAACTATCACATCTTGGCCCTAGGTTACAAAGATAATGATCTATTCTATTACATTATAAAATTTAGAGCCATAAAAGAAATCAAACAGGAAAACATTTAAAATACTTTTATTAAAAGACAATACTTCTTTTAAACAACTTGTCGAGCGATTTTTTTTCTCTTAAAAATTAATGAGTTAGATTTTTAAAAAAGGAACATTCCCCCCTTCCTCCCTAGAAAGAATCCTGGTTAAAATAACATTCCCCCCCCCCACCTTCCCTTATTAGACAGAATCCTGGTTAAAATAACATTTCCCCCCCTCCTCCCTAGACAGAATTCTGGTTAAAATAACATTTCCCCCCCTCCTCCCTAGACAGAATCCTGGTTAAAATAACATTTCCCCCCCTCCTCCCTAGACAGAATCCTGGTTGAAATAACATTTCCACCCCCCTTCCTCCCTAGACAGAACCCTGGTTAAAATAACATTCCCCCCTTCCTCCCTAGACAGAATCCTGGTTAAAATAACATTCTTCCCCCATTCCTTCCTAGACAGAATCCTGGTTAAAATAACATTCCCCCCTTCCTCCCTAGACAGAATCCTGGTTAAAATAACATTCTTTACCCCATTCCTTCCTAGACAGAATCCTGGTTATAATAACATTCCAATAATTTGAATGTAACCATTTTGATCTAGTCTTAGAAGACGATGCGCAACATTCCTGAACATTAATTAAACTCTTGAAACAATAATTAATGCCTTACATTCGGAAATTCTCGAAAGCGATAGGCCTTTCAAGAAAGCGATAGTCCATTCCGATGTTGGATCTAGATTTCTTGCCAAATATAAATGTTTTCATTTTTTGCTTGACAAATTATAACGGTCAAACTATTGATTTCCCAATGTGGCCAACGAGCCAGTCATTCTCAGTGATATACATCAAACTGTTACATTGCTAGGAAAATCTTCAGAGTTTAGATCAACGTCCTTGCAGGTTCCAGGTTCCATGAAGTTCTCACTTGAATAGAGGTATTTTACAAATAGATTACATTACATGCCAGGGCCTGTTTTGCATCATTTATTGTCATAGCCTCTATTTCTTGTGCCACATGTGTGTATTTCTCGACAACTAATGTAGTAGCAGCGTTTTACGCTCACAGCTTTCAGTTACCTGTTTCACATCATCACAGTTAGCTGGGATTACAGCATCTGGTTACCTAGATCTAGTTCGATGGTCTGGCAGGGAAGAATTAGCTATGGTGATGCCCATAGACAAGACTTCTGCAGCATATGGTATACAAATCGATGTCGAAAAAAGCACAGATTATGATCAATAAGAGTTAGTCTCCTTTAATACACTATTTAAGTGTCCGTTAACGGTATTCAATTGCTACTTTCTTTTGAGTCTTTGAGCTGACCACTATACCTTATTGTGAACTAAATCTCCATAATGTTTATATAATAGTTATGTTTTTATGCTCTGACGGTGTTACTCAAGAGGAGTGTGCCACTGTTATGGGAATGTGTTTTTCAATAATGAGCTAAGTAGATTTTATGTATTTGTTATTAATACGTTTCTGTTTTTGAGATGAGACACTAGTGCGCCTCTTCTTATTGTGCGGTTCTTTGATTATTTTGAACTGAACCTGTCCTACTAGTTTGATTTTTTTTTCATTATTTTATTTTCTTTTTGTTTTTATGATCTTTTTCTTTTGTTTCTAAATAAACTCATTATTAGTTGCAACAAAAATCTTATTATTATTACTTGTATGTCTCAGTAAGTTGTATATACCTAGAGGTTATAATTAATAACCTAGGTAGTATAATTAGGGACCAAATAGGAACACTGGACTAACTTGCCAGTACAGAAGAAGTCACTGGTCTTATGACCTAATCATAATACAAGGTCACACAGGGCTTAAAATGGGACATTAGCATTGGTAGCGAAAAACTGAAAAGTGTCAGTAGTTTTAAATACCTTGAAGCTATTGTCTCACATGAAAGAACCAAACCTGAACTACCGGCCAGAAATGCAGTCTACAGTGGGACATGCAACACTCAAAACAATCTGGACAGAGGCATAGTCCTCGATACTAAAATCAAACTGAATCGCCTCCTGGTCAAGGCCACATTCTTATATGCATCTGAATCTTGGACGCCGATTGAAAAGAGGATCCTAGCAATGGAGCTAGGATACTACAAAAAGATCCTAGGATACTACAGAAAGATCCTAGGATACTACAGAAAGATCCTAGGAGTCACTTACAAAGACCTCATCACGAATGAAGATATTAGAAACAGTATTCATTTAACAACATGCTAACCACTGTTAAAAAGCCTTATCTCAAACTCTATGGCCGCATCACACGGTCCTCAGGGAACAGTATCGGGAAGTAGAAGAGGAAGACACGGGAAGACAACATCAGAGAATGGACAGGCCTGTCAGTGAATGAAATTCTATCCAAGGCTAAGGACAGAAAGGAATGGAGAAGATGGTGACAGATCTTGTGTGGTGCCTCAACGGCCCAACAGACTACGAATAGATGAAGGTGAAGTTACTTGAGATCACAACATACTTTTATCTAGCAACACAATATCAAGTACTTTAGTTCAAATTACCACAGTTACCTGCGATCAAATCTCGTTACCTGGGATCACAACAACTAGTTATATAGGATCACAGCATGCAGCTACCTGGGATTTTACACCTAAATAGTTACCTTGATATCAACAGCTAGTTAGGTACCTCTCCAATTGAAGTCTTAAAACTAACCTTTAGATACTGTTTAGATTTCAGCTTCATTGCTTCTTCTTTTGTGCCACGCTTCGTAGACTTCCCATCTGTGATCAGGACTACCAAATCCTGCACCTCTGGTCGATCACCTTTCTTTTCCACCAATACATCTGTGGTGGTTTTTCTTAATGCCTCATGTGTGTGTGTATTACCATACCTGCATAAACACAAAAGTCAAAATTATGTATTGCCATTATTTTCACAAAAATATTCTAACTTCCGTTTAAAACTTTGTACAACTGCATTGCAATGTGTAACAACTTTTATTTTTACAATAGCCCTATTTATGTCAGAACTTCATGGAAGGTGGGTGGGCGGAGGGTTGAACCTGGACGCTAATTTTAGAAAACGGCTCTAACAATTTTCCTATAAATTTAGCAGTTGATGTATATTGCTCAGAAAAAAATTACGAGATCGTTGGCCACACGGGGAAATCTCTAGTTTGACCCTTATAATTTTTCAAGTAAAAAAAGAATTATAATTTGGCTACATAACTAGATCGAGGACTAGATCTAACATTGGTTTTTTTAAAGTACTATCGCGTTATTGAAAGGTCTATCGAGTTCGGGATTCAGGAATTTTCGAATGTAAGGCATTATTCATTCATGAATTTAATAAATTAATATTTTTAATCTTTGTCTCGTTTCTACTTCGTATGTTAGTTGGAGCCACGCATACTGAGCTTATTTTCTTATTACAATGCTTCTTTTCAACTCGTAACTTCGTGGAATCTTCTGGGTGGGTGAATGGAACCTGGACGCGGATCTCGAAAACGGCTAAAACGATATGCCTAAAAATTTAACAGTAAAATTATATCGCTGAAAGAAGTATTACTAGCACGTTCAGACTGGGAAATCTCTAGTTTGACTGTTATAATATTTGTTTGTAGAAAGAAAAAAGAAATAATTTTTTTATTTGGCTAAAGTTATCTTGAACGGATGATACGTCTTCGGGTATTTCCGCTTTCCTTGAACAGTTTTATAAATTAATGTTCAGTAAAATGTGCTCGTCGTCTGCTAAGTTTAGATCTAAAGACCTTTCATTGGAATAGTGTAAAGTGTAGTAGATCTATTGAAGATGTTCACGACAAACTAAACAATGTCAAGGACACTCAATTAAACTTCAAAATTGCCAACTAAATAAAAATCACAAACAGAAGAGCTAAAAGCTTTAATTCTAAAGTACTAAAATGAGCACAAAGATAATTATGTAACTCAAAAAAAAAAAAGAACATAGCTCATCAACACTTTTCTTATTTTGTACACCGGATGCACCAAACAGCTTGCTATTAATAATCCCTGTGGCATGTATGAAAATCTCCAATACATTCGCTTAACCAGGATTCTTACTGGGGGGTAAAAAAAAAAGGTGAATGGTGCGTGTTTTAAAAAAAATGTCCCATTGTTTTTTTAATCTAACATTCATTAGTTAAAAATGTTTGACATGTTTCGGATGTTCCTTCAGAGTTGAAGATAGTTTACTTCCTAGTCCAAACCTCCCGCAGAGAAAAACAATCACTTAATTAAGTGATAGAAATGTGGCATATTTTGTTTTTAAAGTATTTGTAAATGTTTGGTTTTGTTTGACTTGATTGGATCGTTTCATTTTGCTAGATCATTGAGTCGGCGGAACTAAAGTAGTCATAGAGACGCATCTCTTTTAGGAATGTTCTGTAAGGTTTACAAAAATGTCTTGTACCACTCAAATCTGTTCAATGAAAATAAACAGATGTACAAGCTTACAGAGAATTAGAAGGTAATCATTAATTCGTGTGTTCATCTCAGTTCCAGTGAGAGCCTTACTTGTATTTTATTTTTAGTAAATCTTTTTCTTTCTCTTCTTTGTTCATTCTTTCGCCTAAATAAGAAACAACATCAACGTCAGTAGAGTATCTCATTAAGGCCACTCTGATGTTGTCTGGTCCTATTTGTAATGGCCTTAAGAGATTCTGGATGAAAGCTATGCTTAGTTTGAAGTTTGGCCCCGTCACGCTTGAGGAGGTGTCCACTATGATGACCAAATCTAGTTTCTGTGCGCAATCTATGAATAAACATAATTTATTACACATAATGTATTCTTGCTAATTCTTAATTATTAAAAAAATTGACCAACAACATTTAAATAAGAAAACATACCATAAATGTTAAAAAAAACAGAAGTGCTGCACCAACCTCATTATAAATCTGTCACAGAAACAGACACACACATTCTTATAGATAGCCAGAAACTAGCAAACGTCAAAAAGTCTCTCTATCTGGGAAGTACCATATCAGCAAACGCCAACTTAGATGATAAGGTTGACTTCCGAGTTGCTCGTGCCAGTGCTGCTTTTGGCAGACTTCAAGAACAAAAGTGGCAACAAAGAGGACTCAGCATAACCACAAAACTGAAAGTCTACAGTGCTGTAGTTCTCCCATCACTCTTTTATGCATCAGAATCTGGACCCTATTTTCCCGCCACATCAAAAAGCTAAAATCCTTCCACCTACGGTGTTGGTTTGACCACACACCAGACAAAGAAATATTAAAGCTGTCCAACATTAACAGTATCAATGCGACAGTAAAAAGGTCCAAACTTCGATAGTTTCTATGCCAGACAATCGTCTTCCAAAACAACTTCTGTACGAGGAGATGTGTGCAGGAAAGCGCTCACAGGGAGGTAAATGCAATACACTCTTAAGAGCTCCTTCAAGGAATGCGATATCGACATTCACAGCTGGGAAGCGCCAGTTCTCGATCGCACGTCATGGCATGAAGTTGTGAGTCTCGGAGTCTCGATATTTGAAGCAAGAAGAGTTACCAGGGCGAGAGAGCGCCAAACCAACAAAAAAGCTGAGAGAAGAAACAGACCTATCTACAAGTGACCAAACCTACCCATGCGGCCGGCTTTTTAAAGCGAGGATCTGGCTTTACAGTCATCTTTGAGTCCATAGGATATGAGAAATGTGCTCATCTTTGATGACGAAGGAGGAGCTATATAATTCAAGTAAAATCCTAGTTAAGCGAATGTAGAAGTCTACTAGAAATTTAATATTATGATGATGACCTATAGATCTAAGCAAAATGTTACTGAACATGAATTTCAATTAATAAGGCGTTTATGCGGTAATACCCGTAAACGTATAGTCTATTGAAGACTATAATGTTTCGAGTTGTCGCCAAATTTAAATTATTTGTTATTAATACCAATACTGTTGTAACCCTACCTTACACCAATGCCTGTGCTGCGTACGAGCGCACTAGTGAACCAGAACAGGAAGACGCTAGGATAGAGAAGAAAGAACAGTGTATCAAGTAATTGTGAAGAGTCTGAATTGTTGTAAACGAGAGACGTCTTTTTTGCTTCCTGAAGACTGTAGTGGGGACCTGGAGCGAAGCGGGGAAGGCTGTCGTTGGTCCGCTTTCGATTTGCTGGTGAGAGGACTGGTAAAATTAGTAACAAGACTCTTTTGATGTAGAAGGCTGTTATGTGTTTGTATTTGGTAAATAAACACACTTATTTATTTACTGTAGAATTTCGTTGAGTTGCCTGCCTTAGATTTACTTATTGGTGTCTGGAAGTGGGATTGGGCGACTCAACGGAGGTAGGATTTTATGTCATAATGACATCTATGAAACGGCTAGACGAGCTGGAGTTGAAGGAATTAAAAGTAGAGCTCGAATGGCGGAGCTTGAATTGGTTTGAAAAGAATAAAGACATTCTTAAATCACGTTTTCGGCAGACTGTGGCTGATGAAGGGGAGGATCCGGAGACATACTGTTTGAGTGGATCCAGATATTGGCTAGCGTCTTAGAGCTTTGCAAGACTCAATACGAACACAATTCAAACAGATGGATACCTCGCTTAGCAAAACAGATTCATCGATGAACAAGAAAGATGAGGCGTTATGTACCATGCTCAGCAATACTGATGAACCGATATATGACTTGTTGAACAAAACAGACAAACAGATGGCTACTATGTCGAGAAGAATAAATGATCCGTTACTCATCGGAGACGCTAATTATGGTAGTGCTGTTTTTGACTTTGATACGAGCCCTGCAAGCGTGACTCTCACGACAAGAAACCTGGCGATTGCTGCGAATATCACAAATAAGAGCGACCTGATCATGTCAACGTGATTCCATCTGCCTACACCCAGGTTTTCTGTGCTGACGGGAGCTTGCAAGGTGAGTACAAATACCAGAAGACCTGCCAACAAGGTCTGGACCCAACAGGCGCTTGTACAGAGGCATAACCAGCGAGAGAAGACCTGAAGGTGGTCAGAAGAACCCAATGAGACGTGATTCAGCAGCTGCACATTGGACATTACTCTCGTGCCCTACAGGCATGTCTTCCAGATGCTGCTGGGTGTGGTGGCCTGTTTGATAACATGACCTTCGGGGGCCTCCGGCTAAATCGCAAAGCATTCACCGAGAGAGTCTGTTGAAGCAACGTGTAGAACCAGTGGTCTTAAAGACACCGCCATGACACCCACTACCTCGCTTCTTGTTGAGTGCTTGTCTTGAATTTACGATAAACCCCCGTCTGCGTCAACTAACCTCCACAGCCCATGTCGTAAGGTAGATTTTGTCCGGGACGGACAAATCTGAGAAGTGGGCAATGTTGTAGCATTGCCTTGCACGAGCGCTTGTGGTGCGTACGAGCGCACTATTTAACCAGAACAGAAAGGCGCTAGGATAGAGAAGAAAGAACAGTAAAAAGTGATTGTGAAGAGTCAGAATAGTTGTAAACTAGAGACGTCTTTTTTGCTTCCTGAAGACTGTAGTGGGGACCTGGAGCGATGCGGGGAAGGCTGTCGTTGGTCCGCTTTCGATTTGCTTGTGAAAGGACTGGTAGAATTAGTAACAAGACACATTGATGTAGAAGACTGTTATGTGTTTGTCTTTGGTAAATAAACACACTTATTTATTTACAGTAGAACTTCGTCGAGTTGCCTGCCTTAGATTTACAACAATACTTTGAAAAATTATAGCGATCAAGGTTTTTCTAGTATGGCCTAAGAGCTAATAATTCTTTTGCCAATGATACATCAACTATCTAATTTCTAAAAAAAAATGTTTGATCCATTTTCTAGAGCATTTTTTAAGTATCCACTCTGTTTTTGAAACCTATGAAGAGTTTTCATATAATGTTCACAAGCAATTCTGTAGATAATGTTTTTAATGAAATTATGTTTTATCTAAGACTTTCTTCGACGATCCTTCTGGCCTGCTTTAGGGCTCTGTTTAAAAGTCTAAAAACAAAAACTTTGTGCCAGACAAAGGACAGAATTTAAACAAGTATGAAGAAAAGAAGAATTTATGAACGAGAAACAAAAAAAAGTGAATAACTCAAACACATTTCTTCCTTCATGAATTTAATGACTTTTTGTAGTGAGACTGCTTTGCTTTCAATAAGTAATATATGAATTACAAGCATTTCCCACTTTGTTCCAAGGCTATATATTATTTTCTCATTACATCCTGCAAATGCTCGCTAAATACTTTGGGCGTACGCCCCTCAGCCCTTATTTTTGTGTTTTCTAGTATATGCTACGTTTAAGCAGGTGTTAAAACGTATCGAAGATCGAGGTCATAAATTCTGTTTCAACTTTTATGTAGATCGAATTACTCATTTTAAATTGTGCAAACAAAAAAAAACTATTTAAAAACATATATAAAAATAATATCGTGTGATAAAAGATTTGAGCCTTTGACCATCTGACGTAGAGTTTGAGACGCAACCGACAGTGCTAACCAAGTTTTTACTAAAATCTGTGGAAATTTACAAAATCTAAACGAAAATATAAATTTGTAATTTTTTAAAATCAACTTGCTTGGGTCGAAATGGCGAATAAGGAATATCGTTTTCGGTAAATTTACCCGTTGGGTTAGCTTCGTGAAAGCTGTTTTAATTTTTGTAGGCTTTCAGAAAGTAGTAACTAGTTCAATTTTCATATTTTTTGGGATCCATGACAAATGAAAAAAATAGTGATATGTCAGTACATTAGGGCCCTTGCGTTTATAAATATAGACTCCACCCTTCCAGCGGAAAAAACATTCTGGTACGCTAAATGTTCTTAAACGCCAATCTATTCAATTAAATCTTTAACTGAATAGATGCAGGGATTCCCACTGACTGGGTTCCAATAGACCAAATTTAATTTTAAGATGATTATATTTTTAAAGTTATAACGGTCAAAGCAGATTTTCACTGTGTTGCCACTTAGCTAGTATTTCTTCCCCAAAGATCTACATACACTGTCAAGTTTCTAAGAAAATCATTATAACGTAATTAGTGTCCCCCCGTTTCCAGATTTCAGGTTCCACCCATGAATTGCAAGCTAATACAGTTTGTGGGAAGCATGGTCGAGAGGCCAAGTGCCTGAACTTGGCTTGGCGTGGCTACCTAGTAGGGGGCTCGAGGTTCGACACCCGATTCGGGCAGAGTTGTGTTTACTCAGCTCCTAAATACCCTCTCCCCCCCCCCCCACCCACTGGTCCACAATGAGATTGGACCAAAAGCGCTCTGAGCATGCTATAATGCTATAAGCATGAAAGTAGCGCTATATAAAAGTTATAATAAGTAATAAAAGATGCAAAACTATATCTTCATCTTCATTAGCCCATTACGATGCACTTACCTTTAATATCCTTTGTGATCAAGGCTTTTTTGGTAGGAGGGAATAACAGCTAACAGCCTCGAATAGCCCCAACATTAATTCGGTATCCATTAAAAGCTATGTGGATGCTCTAAAATTGACATTATTTGTCCAGATGTTCTCAACAGTTTTAAGAATAAAAAGATTTGAAACTTAGCACCTACTCACAATACCAATCAGCACATACGAGATATAAATAAGTATCTACAAGATCTATTTCGTCTGAAAATGGAGTATTTCATACCGCAGATGTACTATTTATATAGATTAACTATTTACTTACTCTCTTTAGCTTCCACAGATATATTTGGTCTTATTACAAAAACTGACATGAATAGTAATATGAACTTATAAATGACTGGTGTTGTCATGTTTTACACTAGAAACACAATTCCCCAAGTGCGACGGATTGCAACAGACAGTGACTGTGTGATATTTTAGTAAGTTCTCATGACACAACTGGAGGATAAGTTGACATAAATAATGTTCAGCATCAAAACGGAACAGGTAATTAAAACCACTTTTAAAAAAGTGGCCGCTGCGCAGTTGCAGGATCTTACGGCTATCTGTCTTGAGTTTGTTGACTTTTACAACGTTGGGACAAGTGTGTTTGATGACCTGGTCAGGGGAGATGGGAAAACTGGAAAGTATTTATATATATGTGTGTGTGTGTGTTTATTATATATATAAATATATACATATATATATATATATATATAGTTAAATGCAACAAGCATGTATGTATTATGTATGTATGGGTGTAAGTCACGAATAAAAAATCAAAACCGTTTGACCAATCTTGATAAAACGTGGCATAAATGTTTCTTAGATCATGTTGGAGACGTAGTGTATGTTCAATGTTATTTCCAGAACTGGAGGGACCTATATATATATATATATATATATATATATATATATATATATATAGCATGGAAGTCTGCTGAAATTGAAAAAATACTAAAGATAGCTAAGACGGATTTTATGAATCAGTTACGCAGATCGGGTCTTAATCAAGGAAATCCTATGCCGAACTGGGAGTCGACCACTTAGTGAGGGTGTGACAGAGTGTCGCATGAGATTTGAGGGACATGTTCTCCGACAAAATGAATTACGCATAGCAAGAGTTGCGATTTCATGGAGGCCAATACGAGGAAAGCGCACAGGAACATCTTAGTATAACTTGGCGCCACAACTTCATGGAGGACCTCAGAGCAGTGGACATAAGGTGGGAAGAGGATACAGCTTGCCGCCCAAAGCGCCAAACAGCACTGTAGGATAAAAGTCCTAAGTATGAAAAGCACATTAGGTTTTTGAACTAAAATTGTTTAATAGCAGTATAATGCACTGTAGATACATCAGAATATGCATTTAAAAAAAAACGGAAATAGCCCACAGCGCTCCCCCAGACCCCTTTGCTAGCAAGGGCGTGGCGTCTACAGTTTTTTTTTACTTACTAACTCCAGGAAGAACCTATTCTAGGGTACAATAAACGACTTCAGTAAGAATGCAGAGTCAGAATGTAATAAAGATTAATAATGTACACAAACACACATTTACCTATCCCTTAGTCTGTTGGACCGTTGGAGGCACCATACAAGATTTGTCAATTGTCTTTCTCCATTCTTCTCTTTCTTTTGCCTTAGTTAAAACCTCTTTCAATGGTAGGCCCGTCCATTTTTTTCCATCGCTTTCTCTGTTAGCCTCTTCTTCTATTTCCTGGTACTGTTCTATGACGGAAGGTCTTTGTGAGCCCCGAAAACCTTGTAATACGCCATAGATTTTTAGCTTGCGTTTTTATAAGATAGTTAGCTGATCAACGTGGGATCCAATCGCTGTAGTAACCCTGTCTCTAATTTCTTGGTTATTGATGCGGTCTTTAAATGTGATACCTATGATCATTCTGTAGCATCTCAATTCCATTAATGGCATCCTCCTCTCTAGCTCTGCAGTCAGCGTCCAAGACTCGCAATCCTATAGAATGTGGCTATGACCAGGGAGTGCATCAGTCTGATTCTGGTGCCGAGGGCTAAGCCTTTGTCTTTCCATATTATTATAAGTTTTGAAAGTGCTGCTGTGGACTGTGCTATTCGGGCCAGTTTCGTTCCTTCATCTGAGACTATCATCATCATCAAACATTTCTTAAATCACTGCCAGCAAACCTTTTTTAGGCCTTTGCTTTGACAGCAAATAGCCACATTTTGCCATCAAAAATGTGAGCTTGTAGCCTACTTTTACTCCCGACTTGTTTTCTAGTCATTTCCTGGTAAATATTCTCGTCAATCATCCAATCTGTAAACATAAATCACGTGGGTAACGTCCAATATGCAAATGTTCATCAACTGCTTCATAATGTCCCAATGAGTTCTCGTGACCACCTTCAGGGCTTCTCTTGCTGGTTATGGCATCGAGACACGCGTCTGTTGGGTCCACT
Source organism: Biomphalaria pfeifferi (assembly GCA_030265305.1). Classification (NCBI taxonomy): domain Eukaryota; kingdom Metazoa; phylum Mollusca; class Gastropoda; family Planorbidae; genus Biomphalaria; species Biomphalaria pfeifferi. Next base: position 50,639 of record JASAOG010000199.1, on the reverse strand, counting down.
CTCCTTGCAAAGTCCCATCAGCAGAGATACCATTAAACCCCTGGGTGTAGGCAGCAGGAATCACGTTGACATAATCAGGTCTGTGCTCATCGCTGTGATATTCGCAGCAATCGTCAGGCTTCTTGTGGTGAGAGCCAAGCTCGCACGGCTCGTTATCACGTCCCAGACAGCACTACAATGATCGTTGAGTAACGGATCGTTTATTCTTGTCGACAAAAGGTTACAACAATATTGAAAATCCTATACTCTTGTATTTATGCACTGGGGAGTCCAGGGTGGGGGCGGAAGGGGCGAACGACGCCCCACTCTGCCGGACGAATTAAAGTAAAGAAATCACACAATTTTAAACGAATTTTTTACTTATGTTGATAATATATACTAATTATTTACATTTCAACCTATTTTTAGATTATTTCGCCGATTGGGTGCGGTGGAGAGGGACGATGGCATCAATCCCGCCCCCATTTAGGGGGGGGGGGGCGGTTTAATTTATTTGTAGAAATCACAGCTTGCTAACAGAATCAATTAAATATCTATTTGATTAAAACTTGTTTTTGATATTTTAACCGATCTTTATATTATGTTGTTCCCCTGTTGGCCGATATGGTGGGGCATGTACTGCCCTTCCCACTCTAGCCCTCTGGGTGTGGGGGGGAGTTCTTTTTTTAATGGAGAAATCATAGTTTCTGAACAAAATTAGTTGAATGTTTATATAATATAAGCTACACATTGATAATATGAACCCATTTGTATATTATGTCGCACAATACTCGAATCTCAAATTTTATCATTAGTAAATACCAGGTATCATGCAATCGCCCTCCGCCCATCGGACAAACTAACACTATTTTCTTTTTGCATTTTAGTTAAGAAATTACATTTTTTAAAAATGTTTCACTAATATAATTTATATATGCTATAGATTAAATTCTTTTATTATGTCGCCCCACCCCCAATTCTTTAATCCTAAATGAACTCATTAGCAGAAATTATAAAAAGGAGCGTGGATTAATCGTTTTCACTCTACTGCCGCCTCCACTTTCCAGACCAAAACTTGAAGTTTTAAAACAGAATAGTCAAATATGGCGACAGATTTTATGTAATTGCACATGAATTTATCATAATTATTTTAAGAAAGATTTGATTTTGGAAAATTTAGAATTGTTACGAAATTTTTCACTACAACAATAACAATTAAGATGAGTTCTGAACCCAAATATTATTTTCCTAGTTGCCTTTTTCCAACCTTTACTCAATCTGATATTTTTATATTGTATAAATAAATTTGGGGCTATAACTCTATACTTGAATCCTAAAAATACCAAAGAATCTAATTGGTCCACTTAATTTCTCCTCCCACTTCCGAATTTTTTGTTTAGAGCTTTGAATTATAGTTCTGTAACAAAATAAAGTTACAAACAGGTCTACTGAACAAAATGTATCACTAACAAATGAGCTTTTTTAAAAAATATTATTTTTCGAATTTTTTTAAATTGGCCTTAATCTAAATCCCTAGGGTATCTTATCATTTCAAATAACAAATCAGTTGTATTTGCAATGTAGTAGAGGCCTATAAATTCATATTAGAATATTCTTCAAGTAAAACATTATTCAAAAGGTTCTTGAAAAATAAATATGTTAACCACCGATCTGCTGATGTCTTATGCTGACCAAAAAAGCCTTCTTCAAAAGGTCTCACTCAACATGAAGATAATATTACGATAAATACGCCTAATAAAGATAAACTTACGTTACTTTTGCCTCGATTGTCAGTCACACTTCAGGATCGGCCCACGCCCCCCATGTTACTTTATTTTACTTAATTTGACCTGCATTTTTAGTAGGATGAATAATGAGCTGTGTATGTCAGGAGACTGCGTTTCTGCAGTGAAGAATGCAAGACAACGTTTGGCGTCAAAGCCCCGAACCCAACTAGGGAAGCTTGCAATGTTCCCCCAGACCCCTAGCTGACAATAGAAAGACCACCAACATGACTGAAGGTTCAGAAATACTGCTTTTTTTATTCTCATATATATATATATATATATATATATATATATATATATATATATATATATGTGTGTGTGTGTGTGTGTGTGTGTGTGTGTGTGTGTGTGTGTGTGTGTGTGTGTGTGTGTGTGTGTGTGTGTGTGTGTGTGTGTGTGTGTGTGTGTGTGTGTGTGTGTGTGTGTGTGTGTGTGTGTGTGTGTGTGTGTGTGTATATGTATAAATATATATATATATTGTTATAACCCTGCCATGCGCACCGCCATCCAGGCTAGTTCAGAAGATGAGCACTTCTAGAAACCAGACTAGGAAGAATGTTTACATTAGGAAGAAGAACGATTCCCGCCCAAGTCTAGAGCCAGAATGAAAAGACTGTGCTAGAGATAGATGTTGTTATAATGTATTTGTGATGTCCTGTGAATAAACATCCTTGTCTCATTGAGTCGTCACACTTAAGTTACTACATTTGGTGTCAGAAGTGGGGTTGGGCGACTCAACGGAGGCATTAGGTAAGAGCTTATTTAAAATGACATCTACGAAAAGGATAGACGAGCTGGAATTAAAGGAACTGAAAGTAGAGCTCGAGTGGCGGCGTCTGAAACGCTATGAAAAGAATAAAGACATTCTAAGAGCACGTCTTCGGCAGGCTCTGGATGATGAAGGGGAGGATCCGGAAACATATTTGTTTAAGGTGGATCCAGATATCGGCGAGCTTCTGAAAACTATGAAAGACTCACTAAAAGACATCCACGACTCGATGCGTGAAGAAATGAAAATGATAGTGAACATGATGGGGAACAAGGTGGATGAGTGTCTTTTAAAAATGGAAGGCCAAAAAGACCAAAGTGATCAAATGGTGTCGCAAGCGAAAGAAGGAATAGACACGTTAATGAAGGAGCAGTTACTTGGTCATGACTGTGGCTGTACAAACAGTGGTGATAAATGCGCTGGGGATTGTAGTGCCATCTGTGACTGTGTTGTGGGCAAGTCTTGCGGGTGTGACTTTAAAGAAACGTGACAAAGATTGCTACGACGACCTCAATGGGATGTACCAAATCCAAAGGAAAGAAACTAATGAAGCAGCTAGAGAAGTCTGCTATGTGCCTGAAGCTTTTGTTCCTAATGTATCTGCAACGAGTACCTCAGTGAGCTGGACAGATTAAAACAACGTTGTGTCTACGTCCAAGCTTGTTGCTGTGGACCTTAAAGACCTCTGTTTATCTGTCAGTACCTTTGACGAGAACTCAAACCATGAAAGCCTACGAACCGATGGATGTCGTCGGGTGAAATAGAGTCGGTCAACTATTTAATAGAGTCGGTCAACTTTTGTTTTGAGGGTCTTAAGTTTGTTTTAGGGTACAATACATACGCTACGGTCTAAGTTAGCACCCAAGGAACATTTCTGCCAGGTTTTGTCAAGATTGGTCAAATGGTTTTGATTTCTATTCGTAACATACATAATCTCACATTCTACTTTATAATATAGAAGATAGATAGATAAGTCTATGGCTAAAACATTTCTTTGCAAACAAGAACACGCTTTAATGAACCAATTATTCCACACCATCTATTGTAGCTTTTTAAATTATGAAACAATGGAAGAGAAGTAATGGAATTAAATATGCCGATATATGATTAGGTCATGGAACTATACTAATGGAACACCAGCTTCGAGTTTTTATGATCAGAGTGCCGTCGCGCATCTTTTTTCGCGCACCGTACGATTTGAAAAATCGATGATGATGCCAAAGAAGAAATTTACTCGGAGAGCCACTTGGATCGACCTGCATTGAGAATAAAACTTCCTTACACTATATTTTATTAGATCTGTAAAAACTTTATCCATTTTCTGACTATCTGATAAATTAGATCAAATTTCCCTCAATAAGAGATCGTCACAAAAGTTAATTTTTTAAGGCCACCTCGTTAAAATAGATGTTTTCAGTACTTCCTCATTTGGGTATTTTACACAAAATCTGGAAACTTTTTTATGAACATGTCATAATTATCACTTGTCCCGCGTAGTCAAATCCTTCACTTTTCCCGTTCAGCAGATGTTCTTCTTAACAAGATTTCAAGAGAGTCCATTCTTTTGCGTTGTTCAGACAGTTTTCTTTGGACAACTCCCATTTTTTTTGTGTTTCCTCAGCTGTAGACCTATATCTTAAAGGATGATTTTTGACAGCTAGTGTTACAAAATACAATATGACAGATGCGACTCTCTTATCTTATATAATACTTCACAGTATTGAGGAGTTTCTCCTTTTTATCAGCCATAATGATGAGTTGCAAAACTAAAAACTCCTTTTACTGTTTAATAAATATAATGAATAATTAAGAGCAACTACCAATCTGGGTATATTAATACTTAAATCTGGGTATTTTAAATTTCGAATTCGCATTTTTCAAAAACTTACTTAGATCTCTACTAGATCTAGATCTAGTATGTGTCTATTTCAAGTAGAGTCACTATTGTGGAGCAGTTTGCAGCTACTTTTAGTTTTCAATTTTGTGCTCCGTAATGGTTAGACCTATGGAAAAACTAAAAGTATCTAGGCATTGCCCATCCATTTTCCGATAAAAATAGACTCTTTGTTTAGTTTTTCAACAGATATTTAAATTTTACATTCAATTCTACTGAGATATGGGTAGTCACAATTACGGAACAGGATTTTTAAAGAAGTCACAATTGCGGAACACGGTAAAAATGTCGGAACAAAGCCTATATAAAGCATATATTTTATTAGTCTAATATTTGAACTCCTTTTCCTTAACATTAATTTTATTTTATTAAAGCTTAAGACAACACATTGTCACTTTTAGATTCTCTACCTCTTCTTTAATTGTATTTGACGTCACACTACCCTGATTTTCCTTACAAGGTTTTTTTTCCACTATTCTTTTATCCTTTTTTGTTATATTAATATTATATATATATATGGCATAATATGGTATTACGATTTGTCTTCTTTTTGCTGGACGTATGGTAATCACAAATTATATATTATATGTAATATTTTTCTCTAAATGTTTTTAAATTTATGTATGCTAATACAAACTCATGTTTAAATTCCGATATCTAAATCACTATGTAAATATTAAGCTAAATGATAGTAAATGCGCAGGTCAAATAAATAACATCTATAGTGTTCCACAATTGTGACTATCTTTAAAAAGGTAAAAACAGGATAAACACCTCCTAATTTTTAAAAAATTGAATTCCTGGTAGATAGCTATGAAATGAAGTTTTTCCTCATCCATTTATAAACCGAAAAATATGTGTATCATGCAGGTGATGTGTCATTATCATTTTTAAAAAGCCTTAAGCCATGGCCTATGCGGTTCTCTTGGTACATGAAAAATAATGGACGATTCCACACCTGTCAACTTTAACCTGGAGTCAAAATTAATTTTCTGCTGTGAAAGGAAAACCCTTATATTGGAAATGTAGATAAATGGACCATGCGCAGTACCGTTACAGTAGTTTAGCAGAAAGCAGAAAATTTCAAAATAAAGTAGATTTTAACTAATTTCGACGAGCTGTTCCGCAAACATGCCTGCTTCGCAATAGTGACTACTATATAATTATATAAACTGACTCGTCAGAGACTGATCAGATGTGGTCTACTTGATCTAATCTTTGCATCGTTTAGTAAAGACAAAGTAAAAGGTGAGTAAAAATTATATCTACTATCTAGATCCAGAAATATTGTGCTTATTCTAGAATTGGAAATCTAGTCTAGATGTATTTTTATAGTATAGTATAGTATACTATAGTATATCTATATCATAATAATATAGACAATATAGTATAGTCTATAGTATATCATATAGTATAGTATAGACCAAGTATAGTTGTATAGATATTCTATGACTATACTAGACTATAGTAATAATACTTAATAGTTACAGTAAATGAGTAATATAGATCTAATTATAATAATATAGAATCTAGTAACTAGTAGAACTAGATGGGAGCCACCTACAGTTACAGCACAGGCCACAACTATGACTAGAAGTAGAGTCTATCTTAGTATCTAGATCTACTATGATCTAGTCTAAATCTTATCTAGTATTAGTAGTAATACTAGAACTAGTAGTCACCTTAGTAGTGTTATTACTTGAGTAGTACTACTAGTAGGATCTACTTTAGATTTTAGATCTAGATGATACTGACACTAACAGAGAAATGAGTGTGTGATAGTCACTATATAAATATACCGATAGTCACGGAAAGTAGGCCTACTAGATCTATATCTAGGAGATAGTTACTGTGTGATAGATCAAGTCTAGTGAGCTAGTGCCATTAGTGGAACCTTAACTTGTAACTTGTATCAGTTGTAAGTCAGTAACTCAATGCTTTATCTCAATTATTATTTTTAAATAAAAAAGTAGACATTTATAGATCTGGATCTCTTATATTCTATGTTATAGTACATAGATTATAGATCTAGTAGACTATAAAAATAACTAGATCTATAACTTTTTAAAACTTTGGCAATGATTGATTTGATCTGGCTTTCTTGGATTGAAACTCACATCCTAAAGGTTAAAGTCACTAGAATGTCTCAGAAATCTGTAACTGATTAGAGAAGGACAACGAGGCCAGAGTCTATTACTCTGTCTAAGATCTATCTGCTTACTAAGCTAGTCAAGTTAGATTTATCACCTGAAATTCAGGATGATAATATAAACTTCATATAGATCTGGTCAGTTATTTGTTATGATCAACTTGGAAGTGTTATATGTATGTAATGTGTGTGTTTGTATGTCCATATCCGACTTAATGAATTAGATTTTGGTGCATTTCATACATGTAGTAAGGCTGTAAGTATTATCAGTGAAATGTTTAAATTCTTTAAAAATTGGAAGTTGACATGTTTTGTTTACATGAATATAGTGTTGTGCTAACCACAGAAATAAATGCTATCTTATTTTTTAAAATTATACTTTGCGTGCTCTAACCATTGGTAATTTTTCCTGGCAACACTTCTGATCTATTATGTGATAAATTGTTTTTAAAAAATGCTTGTCATGTTTCAGTTATTAACCAGTAGAACAATGACAACCAGTTCTGATGACATACCAGAGTGGCTCAATAAGCATACTTATACTATATCCACTCTCTGGGCAGACATTGAGAATATTGGCATCCATTCTATATTTGGTGTAAGTACTACTATACAATTTGTTTTTTAGTTATAGATGTCTTATGAAATGTGTGATTTTTGTGGTCAAGTATTGGTATACTGAGCCAAATATTTGTGATAGAAATGAACATTTTTCTTCAGAATTTAATAACTCTCTTTAAGTAAATTCACCATTCATGGTTGCCTAATATATCTTGGCTGTTGTGCTGGCCAAATGATACCATTCTTTGAGATAAACTACTGAATCAGGCTATAGTATGTCAATAGCAGTCAAACTGAATTTCCATTTTATTGGATTAATAAAATTATCTTATCTTATAATTTGTATGTTTGATAAAACAATGTATTCAATTTATTATAGCTTTTTTTTAAATGGTCAATGTTTTGTAGAGAATATAGCCTATTCACCAAATTTTATAATTACAGATATGTTTGGAATAGCAAGGAAAAGGCATGCATTACTGAAAAGTTAATGATTGGTTGCACCTCTTCATGGTAAGGCACACTGCAAGTATAATTTTCCCCATGCACTTTTCCCCAAAGTCGAAGTGGCCTACTTATATTTAAAAACTAACTTTTCCATGAAAATTTAAATTATAATATATGTGCTAGTGCTTTAAGATTAGTGCAACGTAAATCAAATTAACTTGATATCTGCCTTCACCTATAGTAATAATTCATAAATAAGGCCCAGAACCATGCCAGTGTATACACATTAACTCAGTAGCTCATTTTAGGTACAGATCATTTTTAGAATTGCAAAATTATATAATTATACCTCGTGATATATACATACATTTAGCATGATCATTGCATCAAATCCCAAATATTTTTAAAAATTCATTTTGCATCCCTATTTTTTTTAAACTAGATAACTTGCTGCGACAAGAAACGATGATATTCTTGGACTCCTGCATAACACTACAAGGGAAATCCCATCATGTTGCAAAATACGTTTTGGACCAATTTAAATGTTATATTGTACTGTAAATTCTGTACATATTTGTGCTGGCCACATGACACTCTTGCTAACAATGGGCCACAGAAACAGATGGCCTTTATATAATCTGCCCCATAGATCGCAAGGTCTGAAAGGGAAAATTTACTTTCAAAAAAATAATTTAACAAAAGTTAATGTATAAAATATGGTAAAGACATTTAAAATCATATGGGGGAGTGCATTTTTTAAAAAACTAAAACCCAGGTGGGAAGGTTCAAAATGATAGCGATATACAACATTAATTGGTAACTCTTAATGCCCTTTGCAAAATTAGTGACAACAACATGCATGTTGTTCCCTCACAAGTATTATTGACAGAGGGAACCTTGTTTATATTAGATTAAGCAAATTTAAATTAAAAATTAGAATCATTATTTCAAATGGTTTTATCCAAACCTTCTGAATTATTTTTCAGTTGTAAGTATATTTAAATGTATGGGTAATCATGCTTTTTTTATTGCTGCTTACATTCATTGATTAATATATTAATTTCATAATTATTTTTTCATGCATAGAGTTCACATAAAGTGCTACTTGTTGTTTTTTTATTTGGCTAATGCTACAATTTTATTGTATTTTATTAACTATTAATTTTATACTCCAAGATATTTTTTTTAAAAGTCCACTAGTCTCACATGTTCTTTATATAGTAACTCCTATTAATTCAGTACTCAAAATACACTATAATACAGATTTATATAAATTAACTTGTTTTAAAACATTGTAAATGTATATTGTTTGGATAAAAATAAAGTTTTTCTGTTATCTATTATTGTTAAAGATTTGTTTATCACTCTGCTTAATCCTTCATATGCAGGTAATTATCTTTAAAACATTTCTGATTAATGGCAGTACAAGTTAGTGAATGGTACATGTCATATAATAATTTTAAGTTACATTTTGAAAAGAATATTTTGAGAATTGACGGTAAATACATTAAGTGATGGGCTGTGATTACTGAAAGTGAATTAGTGAAAGGTAGTACACACCGTCAAGGGACAGCTACAGCTAGGTAGTCTGGGGGAGCGCCGTAAGCTCCCCCAGTGGGGTCCGGGGCTTCGCCCCGGATCCAAGCATTATTTCCGTTATTTTAAGCTTTAGAAAATGCATATTCTGAGGTATCTACAATGCAATTAGCCTGCTACTCTTCCGCTAAAAAAATCAAAAACTAAATCTTCTATTCACTGGAGTCCAGCGACTGGTAGAAAATGATAAAATCCTTTACTTTTGTATTGGAGTGGGGGGGACCACAAAACCATTTATGGCTACGCTCATGAAATTTGGTGACTAGTTTGCTTACGTTCGCTGCACTGGGGAAGTAAGTAAAGTTTCCCTTTCAGACAATTATATCTGAGGCCAGTGATGGTTAGAATTCCTCCCTCTCGGCTTAGCCCATGTGTTTAATATAGGTGTAAGCCTAATTCTATTCAAAATATATAAAGTTTGATAACACATCGAAAACTGGATGTATGCTTTCGTAGGCTTACATAATATATTCTATTTATAGATCTACATGTATGTAGTCTGAAAACTAAAAACTCTACAATAGCAGCCTTAATGAGTTTCAAACTTTTTGGTATTACTTATAGATTACAGACGTTTCTTCAAAAAAGTAAAATAATTAGGTCCTACGCATTTCACGTGTCAATCTAGTCATGCATGTTGATCTGTGACTTTAAATATGCTAATTCATTGGTTTTCGTGCATGAGAAACCATTCCTTTAAAGTGGTATTACCACAAATACAAAACTAGGGGTCTATCGAGCCGTCATCCTCCTCTACATTGCTCTATGCCTCAGAAACATGGATAGTGTACAGTTAGTATGCAAAGAAACTGAATCACTTCCACGTGACATGTCTGTGAAAAATACCGAATGTCTAATGGCAAGACAAAATACCAGATACTGAAGTCCTTCAAAGAGCGGGTCTGCAAAGCACCCTCACACCCTGATGCAGTCCCAGCTACGATCGGCAGGACACGTATGCAGAATGGAATACCACCGCATCCCTAAACGACTCTTGTATGGCCATTTAAGCGAAGGAACGCGTTCTTAAGGTGGTCAAAGATAACGCTTCAGGGACACCCTCAAATCTTCTCTGAAGGCGTTCAGCATAGACCCATCCACCTGGGAGACAGAGGCATGACATAGCATCATGACGTCGCGCTGTGAAAACCGGCGCACAGGTTGCTGAGGAAAAGAGAACAAATCTGGCAGAAGAAAAGCAAAGCCAATGACACTAGCTCCAGCTGGAATAACCTGCCTAGTGTGCGGCGAACATTCCGGGCTCACATAGGTCTCACCAGCCACACGAGGAGACATAAAACCCCAGTGCAAAGCCCTCAGCTCCCTGGATGACAAAGTGGTCATAATCGAACTACGATGGACAAACTATATATATATATATATATATATATATATTCCTTTAAAAGATAAGAGAAAGCAGAACGGTTAGAGAGGTACTTCTAAATGTGAAAAGCTCTTGCTTCCTCCTAGTACATTCTCAAAAACGAGATTTGTATATGAATATATTATTTAAAATATAAATGATTCTAGATCTATTTCCATTAAATATCGGATGTGACAGAGCTATATAAATTATTGTAATTATTGTGATAGTTTTCACCATCAATGACTTCATACTAAGCATAAGTTTACCGTTAATCACAACGTTATAAAATTGATTTAGATCTAGATTTATGTTTTAATTAAATAATTTTTTATTTTTTTTTGTAAGCCTTAAGTGTAGTATTTTTAAATCTATGTTATTACAAATAAACAACAAGAAACTTACTTTTTCATTTCAAATCGCAGAAAGTAGAACTTTATACCCATATTGAACTATGAATAAGTTGGGTGGTTTGCAATTACGCGCTTGTGTGTATGTGTTTTGTTAAAGAGCTAATTGTCTTCCCTTTTGCCGCGTTCTATCAATGTTTTCTAACTTCACCTCTCCCATCTCTCTTTTTCGTTAACTTTCAATGGAACGATCAAAAAAACGGGTGAGGGTAAGAGCAAAACAAAAAATAAGAGTGCCATCAAAGGCCCATGCCGACCAGCAAAATGAGTAGACCAAACACAGTCTTGAAGACATCAAAGCAGTGTTGAAGACCATGCCGCTCATACATAGCAGAAAGTACAGTCTAACGTTTTACAAATGATAATACGTACAGTGTATAGTGTAATTCTTAAAATTATATTCTTGTTGAATTAACTGTAATAATAATTTTAAAAAACAACAACAAGAAAACGTGTTCGGGCCTTTGTGTCTTGTTGCTGTCACTTTTTTTTAAAGTTGTCTGCATTGATTTTTTTTTTCTTTGGTCGCTACCAGGCCGGCCCATTTGGTACCGGCCCACCGGGCATTTGCCCGTTTGCCCATATAGCCAGTCGCCCCTGATATGAATGGATGATACTTTAGAGTAGACTTCTTGAACTAAAGTCGGTTTCTGTGGCATTTTACTTCTCGATAGACGATCTTTTCCGCTTGCAACTTCTTGTGTGACTATAGACAAAGAGGCCAATCCGTGATACACAGTTGCGATCGCAGGTTGGGCATTTATCAGAAGGTTACACCTTTACTAAGTAAAGGCTTTAGTTTTAGTTTACTGTGATCTAGATCTAAACATTCTATAAGTTACTATGCCTGTATCTCACTGTGTAAGCGTTAAACATGGTTTATTTTTTGTTTGCAAGACACTCGAAACAGGTACTGAAGTAGTTACTAGTGAGTGTACTGTAGTAGTGATCAAACAATCTAGATATACTAATCTACTCCTAGGAATAGGATTAGTTAGTAGGATTCTACTAGATCTTGAAGAGTAGGCGGCTGTAGACCTTTAGATCCAGACCATGACAGAGACCCATGCTAGATTTAAATTTACTGGTCTAGAGATCTAGATCTAGACAGAATTAAACTAGAAATCTACAAAAGAGTTTTGATAAATTCGCTTTATGGTCATTATGGATCTAGAAAATAGATAAAATAGCTACGCAAACACTTAATTTTTGGTTGTTGTTTTTAATAAATGGATTTAAAATACGATGTATTTTGGCACTAAAAAAATACCCAGATTGTAGTAATTCTAGCATTCTATTAAAGAATGACTCTTAGTAGTAGTATTTATTGATTAACAAGCATGACTAGTTTGACACATGAAATGCGTTTAACATAATTATCTTCTTGTTTGAAGTTACGTCTGTAATATATAAGATAAACTAGATAGATCTAGTCAGTATGCCTATATTGACAAGATGTAGATAGATCTATTCTTCTAGTAAAGCGACTAGGCCTAATATAAAGGAAAGTGAATAGACTAGTGTGTAGATCTAACAGAATCTAACTCTACCGAGTAGACATATACTAGCTGATTCGTAGTTTTTGACTGCATGGTACCAACGTGTCACCCAAGGGAGTTTCATTTTCTTTTCCACCTCGACTTTTTTTGTTTTTCATCTTATGAGACGTACATTTGTAGCCTATAGTCGTGTCAATAGTAATAATAAAAGAGTAGAACTGCGTAGCTTGCAGTGTCCTACTTTCTTTTATATCTTACGATTTAGCATGTCGTAACAAATACGCATTTATCGGAACGTTAGACATGTCTGCATCCAGATTTTGTGTAAATAACCCAAATGCCAAAGCACTGAAAAATCTATTTTTGGAATAAAAGTGGCATTTTATAGGGTAATCGAAAAAAAATAACTTTTGTGACGATCTCTTATTCAGGGAAATTTTATCAGATAGTCAGAAAATGGATAAAGTTTTTACAGATCTAATAAAATATAGTGTAAGGAAGTTTTACTCTCAATGCAGGTCGATCCAAGTGGCTCGCCGAGTAAATTTCTTCTTTGGCATCATCATTGATTTTTCAAATGGTACGGTGCGCGAAAAAAGATGCGCGACGGCACTTCGACTCTCTTTGCCTTTGTAAAAAAACTCGAAGCTGGTGTTCCATTAGTATAGTTCCAGGATTAGGTATTGTGTTTTAAGTGATTTATAAATTGTTTACACTTTAATTGCGTTGAGACGTGTAGGTCGGTTTTACTTTGTTATTATTTTGCTGGTGACCTCCAGGCACTTCTGAGGCCGCATGTAACCAGGTGCTCTTTTCTATGTCAGCTAAGGCAAGTTGGCGCCTAAGCTAGTTTTATTAAGCGTTTCCGTGGGGCACGTCTGTTACGTCGACCACCTTTTAGCTCACCAAAAAAAGACTGCATTTGGCATACGTTCGTCTCCCATACGGGATACGTGCCCTGCACAGCGTAACTGTTGGACCATAAGAAGTCCCTCTTTACAAAGGCCGCGGGATATACATTTGAGACCAAAAGAAAATCCGCTGCAGAGGACAGACGCAGACGGCGAAAAGAAAATCTTAATCGACCACCGGCGGACCATGGTTATGCTTGCCCTGGATGTGAGAGACGAGAGATCTGAATGGAGGGATGTGTTAAAGCAGGCCATATCCCTCCATGGGCTATAGCGCCATTAGGATGAATGGTTGGCAAAAGCCGGTATGAGCTTCTTATAGTCCGACATTCAGGCTGGGCAGGGCGCGAATGCCCTATGGGGGACGAACATGTTCCGAAGGCAAGGTGATCGGCGTTACAGAGGTGCCCCACGGAAACGTTTCTTTAGAAACCAACGCATAGTTTAAATCTATTAATAAAAATGCGCCATTTTACTTTGTCACAAAGTGCCTGATTTACCATATAACGTAGAGAATTAGCGTCACTTGATGTTTCGTACTGAAGCCATAATGAATATACTAATCACAATATTAAATGTCTGATCGTAATCATTTGAGAAGTTACACTGCAAAAACTTTCTTCCAAGCCAATAATAGTACAATAGTTTTACGTAAAAGATGCATTGTAAAACTATAAGACGGACGTGAGCTGTGGTTTGTCTAGACTGTAGGAGGACTTAAGAGACTTTATATTTAATCTCCATGTACAATTACATTTAGAACTAATAAACTCTAAAGCAACTCTTCAGATTAGTAGTCTTTACCGGATCGTTCATTTTCGTACTAAAACAATGGAAATGGTCATAAAACAGCTCTCTCCGCCTTACTTGCCCAAACTGAACATGATATCCAGCTCGCTGTCAACGAAGTTGCGTACGCTGCCGCCTCTTTTGATTTAACTATAAACCTTGGTAAAACCCCGGCATGAGCTTCTTAAAGTTCGACATTTACGTTGTCCAGGGCACGTATCCCGTATGGGGGACGAACATATGTCAAAGGCAATCTTTTTAAGTGAGCTGAAAGGTGGTAGTGTAACTGTGAATCCTCTCGGAAACGCTTCTTTAGAATACTAAAGCAAGGTTTTGTTACAAAGTGCATGTTTTACCCTATAACGTGGAGATTTTGCTTTACTTGATGTTTCGTACTAAAGACTTAATGAATATACTAATTGCAATATTTATGTCTGAACATAACTATTTGAGACGCTACACTGCAAAGACTTTCTTCCAAGCCAATAATAGCCCAATACTTTTAGGCAATGTAAACGACTCGATGTGAGCTGCGGCTTTGTAGACTGCATCTTATCTTTGTAGACTGCATCTTATCTTATGAAATACAGACGTTACTACAAAAAAAAAGATGATGATTACGTCCTACACGTGCTCTGTATGGGGACTTTAGAGACTTTCTTTACTAATCGCCAAGTACATTGACGTTTAGAAATATAGAACACGTAAGCAACATTTAGAATTGGGAGTCTTTACCCGATCCAAAATAAGTCAATATATTTCCTCAACAAATTAATGAAATGAACGAGGCTGGTACTGTTTGTTTAAAAAATCTGGAAATGTGTGTTCAAGTATATATCTTTTATTAGTTATTTAATGACATTATTGAAACCTTCCCAGGCTCCACTGTAAGAGATTACATCTCTCACTATTCTTAGGGGAGACAACAATGGAACTAATGTTATTAAAATACTAAGTCAGCACTCTGATTATTAGACCATTCAAGAAACCAATGTTAGATAGTTCTAGAAACGTATATTGCCTAATATTTTCAATGTTAGCAAGTTTTACAAACGTATATTGTATAATCATGTTCAACTTTTTGTGTGCTTTACACATAAACTGCATTAAATTCTGTTTTTATAGAGCTCAGCGACAAATGAAGAAATCGCCGTTACCGGATCATTTGTTCAGAGTTGTAACTATAATACTAACAGACATACTTATTTGGCTTTAACTCTTTCACTCCTAACTGACAATACCAACGTTGATTTGACCCCATTAAGTTAAATTAAATTTGGCTTTTATAAAATTTAATTTGTGTTATATAAAAAAAGCATGTACTCTTCTATAATTGTATACCATATATAACATTTCCAGATTGCATACAAATAGTTTAATCATAATAGGGTAGTGAAACAAAATAAATAATTCCATCGAAACGTGAAAAATAATTACGGAGAGAAAGAGTTAAACAGTATTTCGATTGGAAAAAAACTGTAAGTAAAGAGAACTATACCTTTAATTTTTAAGGACATAATCCATGATTAAATATAGGATTGGAAAACTTCTTTGAATAAAAATGGAATATAAGCAAGCTGATAAATATTCTTACAAACATTATTTATAAAGTGTTTCAATAGTTCAGTTATACGTAGGGAGGTCAGAATATGGTCTCTCTCTCTCTCTCTCTCTCTCTCTCTCTCTCCTTTTTGTCTCTCTGTCATTGAGCCTCAACATTTATTTGTGCTGCATCTTCGCCACCTCTTTCTTGATTTTTCCTCCATACAACAGCCAAAAAAATTCCTGCCAACAAAACGGCGATGAAACCAGCTATTGTTGCCGATAGATAAGTTAATAGCGTTCTACTGGACTCGGCGCCAGTTAAAATAGATGCGTTGTAGTTTTTATTCATGACTGACTGATGCCACACAGAACTTGAAGTAGGCTGAGCCCTTTCTGAGAACTGATTTGTATACGAAGTGAACGATTCCAAGAGCTTGTTGTTTTTTAAAGACGCTGTTCTAACTGAACTCAGGGAAGATAATTCTTTAGGCAGAGAGAAAGAGACTTCCTTTGAAGTCATGATGGAGTTAGTTGGAACAAACGATGGCATTTTGTTATTTGGTTCTCGGTTCTGGTCAGGATAGTTCATCTTTGAAAGTAATGACAAGGCGACGGTGTCCGAAATTGATGATGATGGAAATATTAAAGTGTCCAAAACTACAGTTTCTGCACTAAATGACTGTATTTCATAACCTGATGATACTAATGATGGTTTGATCTCGGAACTAGATGGAGATACTAACATTTCAGTGTTCAAAATGAATGAAGTCAAATATGTATGTGACAAAAATGTAGGTGACAACGTTTCATGAGTTGAGATCCATGGTAAAACCACTGTGTCCTTTATTGATTGATTTGACCTAAAGTCCGATTCAAAAATCGCTATTGAACTCGTAGCTACAATATCCTGCATTACTGTTGATGAAAATAAGTCTGTATTCAGCGAAGATGTCTTGGAAACCTGCTTTAACGGTGATATCACTGTTGGCGAGAGAGATAATGAGGGCATCACACTGCTGTCTAAGGTAATCAAAGGTAACGATGGTATTGATGTTACAGAAAACACCGAAGAAGTAGAGAATATTGAGCCAGAATCAACGTGCGATGACACAGACACTGGTTGATGCGTGATAGTTAATGGCAGGGATATCATCAATTTATTATGATAGGTGAATGATGTCAGACTAGTTTTAAAGGTTGTGCTGGGCTCAAAGTTTTGAAGACTTGAATCATTGTTCCCCTTGACACCCTGAACAGATAGCTGAGCATTTAAACTTACGTCACCACCTGAAATAGCCAAATAAACAATGTAGATCAAGTTATAGCAGAAATTGTTTACTTGTTAATGTCTTTAATGCATTTAGTAAATCTCCTATAAGAGCCTAAAGAAGTATTTCAAAAGCTATTCTAAAAATTCTAAAGAAATATCGGAACAATCAACTTTCGAAACAAGTAAAATATATTTTTTTAACAAATGGTAATTCTTCCTTTATAAGCTGAACAACTTTTGTAAGGGCAATTAATTTGCTCTTAATAGCTAATAAATGATAAGTTTAAAAAAAAAAGCTTGGCCCCGCCCCTCCCCACCCCTGAAAAAAATGTTGTTGTAGCGAAGGTATAATTCTACTTATAGTTTATGAAATTTTAATGGCAGTCCTATAGATCCAGAGTAAGAAGACGGCGCGCAAAATGTTCTTGAACTTCTAATTGCTATTATTTTACTCTTAATATCTTATTAATGATATTTCAACAAAATGGAACATTTTTAACCCACCCCCATGCCCCCTCCCCAAGAAATAATCATGGTTAAGCGTATGTATAAATCTACTCAGAGTATATAAAATTCTTATGCTATGCTACTAGATCCAGACTGGAAAGACGCTGCGCAAAATTTCCTTTAACTTGTAGTCTCACCTCTTTAATGAATAATGCCTGCAAGCGGGAAATCCCACTGACGTAAGTCCGCTCAAGATAAAGATTGTCTAGACCGCTAGCCAAATTTAATTATTTTTTTTTATATAATTTAAAAAAAAAAATAACGGTCCAACTTTAAGGTGACCAGACATCCCGATTTTGACGTGACAATCTCGATTAGGACCGTCAGTAATATTTTTCATAAAATGTCCATGCGGAATGGTCAATGTCCCGCTTTGAGAGACATAAAATGTCAACCAATATCATGCTTTTATTTTTAAATATTTCTTAATCTTTTGTTCTAACTTAAAAGTACTGCCCCATGCAGCGTTTTTTTTTTTGTTTCCTTATTACATGTTCACTGCTTAACAGGCTCCGATGTAAGCACAGGCCTTCTTAGAAACTGACGTCCTCACGTTTCCTGTGGAATCTTGAGGTGTTAAGTTTCCGCATGTTTCTCGCTTATTCTGTTAACCAATTCCAGCATACAGTATTCCTTTTCTTGGCTTACCTTTCTGTCCAAGTCGATTACAAGGTAATAAATGTCGCAGACGAAACGGACATTGAAGTAATAGGGAGCTACAGGCAGAATTCTCATTTATAAAGAGGTCAAGAAATATCATCAACCACAGTTTATTGCGATGCCAGAAATGTCAATTAGTTTTCTGTCGCACATTTGGGTTAAACCAAGTATCTGAATACAGATCGTAATTTTCCATTGGTAGCTCATTGTAAGCCTTTATGAAAGTTCTTCTCCAAAACTTAAATTCTTGTTACATAGATCAATTCGCTATTGCAAAAGACACTTTTGCGCTATTGCAAAAGACACTTTTGCGTATCATACATTTACCTGATGATGCAATTCTAAACTTTTACTAAATTCATGAGTACCAGGTATTTCAGGGAAAGTAGCCGCCTATTTGACAAGTGAACTCTTTCATATAGATCCTACAGAAAGATCTTAGAAAAAACTTTTCAGCGAGCCTGCCATTATATTAATTATTGAGTGTGTAGGCCAACACTGAGAGTAAGTTGTGTGTGTACATTCTGATGCAAAGTACTAAAGTCTAAGCTGTTGAAAGCAATATTCCTCAAAATAATCTAAGCCTGTTCTTTTTACATCCCAAGATCGACATCTGTTCCGCTTTGGCTTCCCAAATATCTGGTCGCCTTAGTCGAACTAGAGTTTTACAAGTGTGGCTAGTAATTCTTTTCCCAAAGATATAGGCTTCATCAACAGTCAGATTTCTAGAAAAATTATTTGATCCATTTTCTAGAGCCACCGACCCAGTTTCCTTCCGTTTTTTTTTTTAATCCGATGTGAGTTTGCAACCTGAAGAGTGAAATTACACAAATAAAAATACTTATATAAATATATATATGGCTCCTTTTGTCTCGAAAGGCAATGGATGCTCCCAGTTGAGTCACTGGTTTTTGGTTTAGTTTTGAGACGGGGCAGAATCTAGTGTGGCTAATCAAGCCAATTCTAGAGTGGCAGACTTTGCCACAATTCGTGCCTGTGTATGCATCTGTTTCAGGGCTAGCTGACGGGGCAGCTTTCTTTTTTACCTCTTGATTAAGGCGCTTCGTTTCTTTTGGTCTCAGCGAGGATCGTCCCAGCACGTCACAGTCTGTCTCCCAGCACGTCACAGTCTGTCTCCATGCACGTCACAGTCTGTCTCCCAGCACGTCACAGTCTGTCTCCATGCACGTCACAGTCTGTCTCCATGCACGTCACAGTCTGTCTCCCAGCACGTCACAGTCTGTCTCCATGCACGTCACAGTCTGTCTCCATGCACGTCACAGTCTGTCTCCATGCACGTCACAGTCTGTCTCCATGCACGTCACAGTCTGTCTCCATGCACGTCACAGTCTGTCTCCATGCACTCACAGTCTGTCTTCATGCACGTCACAGTCTGTCTCCATGCACGTCACAGTCTGTCTCCATGCACGTCACAGTCTGTCTCCATGCACGTCACAGTCTGTCTCCATGCACGTCACAGTCTGTCTCCATGCACGTCACAGTCTGTCTCCATGCACTCACAGTCTGTCTTCATGCACGTCACAGTCTGTCTCCATGCACTCACAGTCTGTCTCCATGCACGTCACAGTCTGTCTCCATGCACGTCACAGTCTGTCTCCATGCACGTCACAGTCTGTCTCCATGCACTCACAGTCTGTCTTCATGCACGTCACAGTCTGTCTCCATGCACGTCACAGTCTGTCTCCATGCACTCACAGTCTGTCTTCATGCACGTCACAGTCTGTCTCCATGCACGTCACAGTCTGTCTCCATGCACTCCGGTCTTTGGCTATTTCTTCCCACATACTTTTGTTGATGTCTGTGACTCTCATGTCTCGCTTGCAGACATCTCTGTTTGCTAGTCTTGGGCGGACCTTGGGTCTGACACCCTCCACAAGGTTAGCATATAAGATATCTTTTTTGATTCTACCATCCGGCATGCGAGTGATATGTCCGAGCCACCGTAGTCTTCTTTATAAAAATACATATAAAAAACAAAAAAACATTCTAATGGAGTTGAAATGGAAAAATAAAATCGTTCAAACTTAAAGTCTTGGCGTTCTTGTCAAGAGTGTACACAAATTTAATTAAAGCAACGTTTTTAGAAGGAATTTATATTTAAAATGTGTGTAAAAACACATTCTGTTTACAAAGCAATTTATACATTACAATTGATGTTTTGTAATATTAATTTATATGAACGCAAAAAAACAACAACTCCCACTAGTGGTACTTACCAGAACAAATGACTGGTTTTACTTTATGTAAATGGCGATTGAACTCTGCAAATGAATCAATCTTTAGGAAAAAGTCAGCGCCGGATGAAACATTCCTCATCCCTGATTCATCAAATTCTTTTGTAACGCCGATGGTCAAAATCTACAACACAAGCAGGAACAACAAATTATTGCGAGACTCACAACAAAACTTCTTCACTAGACAAGAAAATAAAATTAGGGATGAATTAAGATCACATGAACTTGACTCTAGTGTTGTTTTTTCACACTTCACTCTAGAATACAATCAGCAGTTAGATTTTGAATGAATACTTTAAAAGATTCTAATAAATGATCTACAAAGATAAAAGGTCATATCCTGTCTTTACTTTTAAAGTCAACAATCTATCATATTCTAAAATTTAGAGATTTAAAATAAAACTGTCAGCGATAGTCCCGAATTGATACTGTGACCTAATTTGATCTATTTTCAGAAACCGGAGTCAGGTCAAAGAAGACGCAGAGCAAGTCGTTATTGAAATGAAAATCTACGTGTATGATTTTCAATTAGAAGAAGTTTAATGTGATGTTATGTTATTTATATACATCTCAACAAGATGATTCTGTTTGTGCCATTGTTTATATAAGAAGAAAAAGCCACAGATTGTATTGAAAGAATACTAATAATAATAATAATACAAAATCGATAAATATTGGGTAATAAAGAAGCAGAAATCATCACAGGGAGATCAACGTATTTAACAAGAAGAACAGTTAAACTATTTTTGTAAAGACAATAACTCTTTTATGCAACTTATAAAGCAATATTTTTTCTCTAAAAAAATTAATGAAATAATGAATGTTAGATTTAAAAGAAACTATTAAACAGTTTTACCCCCCCCCCCCCCTTTCCGTCCTTCTGCTTTATAAAGAATCCTAACCTAGATCCCTAGCCAAATTTTAAACGAATTTCCTTTTTAACTTTAAAAATGATAACGGTCAAACTAACGAGCTAGTAATCTTTTTCTTAGTGCTATACATCAACTGTTACATTTCAAGGTAAATCGTTGGAGCCATTTTTGAGATCAGCGCCTAGCAGATTCCAGGTTTGCGGTTTGTGGTTACAGGTTCCTTGAAGTTGTGACTTGAATAGAGATATAGATTACATTACACGCCAGGGCCCGTTTTACACCATTCAATGTCCTTGCCACTCTTTCTTGTGCAACTTTTAACATGTGCGTATTTCTCAACAATTAATGTAGTTCCAGCATTTTACGCTCACAACACAACTTTTAGTTCCCCGGTCACGACCTATTCTTACATGCATGCAAATCTTGGAAGTTGAAGATCTCGAGAAGATGGAAGTCTTAAAACTAACCTTTAGATACTGTTTAGATTTCAGCTTCATTGCTTCTTGTTTTGTTTCAAGACTCGTAAACATCTCGTCTGTGATCAGGACTACCAAATCCTGCACCTCAGGTCGATCACCGTTTTTTTCCAACAATACATCTGTCCTGGTTTTCTTTAGTGCCTCATGTGTCTGTGTACCGCCAGACCTGCATAAACGAAACAAGAAAAACATTTTTAAAAATTTTTTTCAAAAAAGACCAACTTACTAATAGTACGCACCGGCTACGCCCGTTGATTTTTTTCCTAGGCGTTTTATTATTTATAGCATACGCCGCTATTTTGAGGGACGGCCATAGGCCACAGCAACCTATCCGACCGCAGTGGGCCCCACACTTTCATAGGACCCGCACTAATTCTATGTGTAAATTATTAAATTAAACCATTTTATAACTTATAACAGATTTCTCGCGGTCGCTTGATTTTCCAGGAGCTACTGGAAATTATTTAAAAATCTTTTGAAAACTCATACGAATCTCTAAAATCTAGAGACAAAATTGTCATTTTGGTGTGTCATTCAATATGGAAAACGCCTATCCTAAGGGCGATAAATAAAAACGGCATTATACATTAGCCGTAATTGTGTAATCTGGTGAAAGAAGCTTCTCGCGCCTCAAACTAATGAAGAATTACTTTAGTTCAACAATTCTTGTAGATAGATTGAAACATTTATTAATTGTTACTATTGAGCGTTATCTGTTTAGGAAATAAAAATTTTCATGATACACTGTAAGCTCGTGGAATAACTCTATCCGCAGAAATAAAATAATGATCTTTCCTTTACTTCTTCTCGTCCAAACTCTTGAGCGAAGAAGAGAATTAAATATATATAGATTCATATGACCTGCACTTTCATAGGACCCGTTCTAATTCAAGGTGTATACATTATTAAATTAAACCATTGTATAACTTAAAAGAGATTTCCAACGCCCTCCTGTCGATTTACCAGGAGCTCCTGGAAATCTCCCGAAATCGCAAAATATACAAAAACGTCCTTAAAATATACGGAAGTATATAGACAAAAATTGTCATTTTAGGGTGTCATTCAATATGGAAAAGGCCAATTTTACGCGCGGCAATATGCATCAGCCGTAATTGTGTCACCTGGTGAAAGAAGCTTTTCGCGCCTCAAACTAATAAGGAATTACTTGAGGTCAACAATTCTCAAAGACAGATTGAAATATTTGGTAATTCTTGCTATATACTCTATGACTTTGCTACACGCAAGGTTCGTAAAGTAATTCTGTACAAAGTTAAGAATGGATAAAATGCATAGACAAATTTACTTTCTAATACAAACTCTTAAATTTCACTTATTGTCCGCTTCCCTACACAAACTTGGCCCTGCGAAATCCGTTTCGCATAGGGCCCCACAATGATTAAGTACGGCCCTGCTATTTACATATATATACATAGTAGATTACTTAATCTCTTTCCATAACTTCTTAGTCACAATGGTTAAGTCCGGCGCTCCTGTTTTGTGTTTTTTAAATATTTGTTTGTAAAATGTTTTATAATATTTCGAATGTTCCGTCAGAGTTAAAGATAGTTTACTGTCTAGTCCAAACCTTCCACAGAACAAAGGGGGAGCGGGCAGGGTTTGATAAATTTAAACGACAGTCCAACGCTCAGGCAGCCATCCGTAGTTTGAACACTACTCTTGTGTTTTCTCGTGGACTATCCGCAGAAATAAGAGAGTGATCTTTCCTTTACTTCTTGTTTAAACTTTTGAGGGAAGAAGAGATATATATATATATAGAAGATTATTGACGGATTTGTTCTTATGCTTTACACTGCTACTTCTGGCCGGAACATCCTTTTCTTTTCATGTTTTTTTTTTATTTAATAAACGCGTCACATTTTAACGATCAACAAAACATACATTATTTAGCACTTTAATTCTTGTATCTGTTACAATGAACTTTCACGGCCCGCTCTCTCATTCTCTCTTTCTAATTTTTCTCTCTCTCCGGTACACCCATTTTGTTTTGATTTTTACCTGCGCATAATAATTTCCTACAAAGAGTTGACTTGGAAAGACCCGCTTCATATTGCTCCCACGACACATACACGGTCTCACATCTTTGACCCCTTGATTTTAGTAGCACTTTTACTTATCCCCCCCCCCCCCACGCAAAAAAAATAAATAAAAGTTAGTCCTTCGTACACTCCCGTTCCCCTTTCTTGGTATTTTGTTCTCTAAATAAAAAGAAATATCAATTTGGATTTGTGACGACCCGCGTGTATTGCTTGTTTGGTGTCTAGGGAATAATTGTTTGAATGTGCAATATGCTAGGTCACCTGTGGCTCCAAGCAGTTGCCTGCACGCGGCAAAGGCCACACCGCAGCAAACCGTCTGGACTGACGGGCCAAACCAGGTGAGGGTTAGCCAGAGCTAGTATCTGGTAGAACTATGATCACTGTCCACCACCAGCATGTGTAGTCTAGCTGCGAGTGTATAACACTCAAGTTGAAGGGCCATCAGGCTTCACCTAGCAAACGCCGAGGAACATTTTGGAGCACCAACTGTGGGACATGTAGGGTACACTGGTCATCCACTGCACCCCAAAGCAGCTCCAGTTGTCTGGACTCTGTTCTGCCACTGGATTCAGCTGGCAAGGGGCGAGAGAGTGAGGTTGATGCAGCGCAAATCTCCCTCACATTAATACATTTTTATCGCTCAAGCCACATTCTCATCTCCCATGTTCATCAATCAAAAAGCCTCTGCGGCGATAGGCAATTGGCAAAGTGGCAGGTGTGGATACACTGGCAGCCATAGCTACAAACCTACACGTAGGCAACCCAGACCATGTGGTCGATTGCCAGTGGCTGGGACAGCACTGGAACTCAGCAGCCGTCTGAGCGTCTAAGCAGCCCCTTTTTAGGAATGCACTGCTTACCTTCTAAGCATGAGGAGGGGCTAGAAAAGGTGCCCCAGACATTACCTGTCCCCCATGACCCTGGCCAGTCTCCCGTGACTGGCGGGTGTCAAGAGCAGGGGTGTGTAATTGTGTATTTTATTAGTTGGTTTGTGAATTGTTTTTATCACGGGATTTTCAAGGGGGAACAAAAAGGTTTTCTAGCGGTCAGTCTAGCAGTTGGAGAGCTGACCTGGTCTGAGTAGGGTGCTTGTGTTTGTTTACCAGTTTTTATGCCTAGCGTAAGGAGATGTTATAACTTACATTATTATTCTTGCTATGTATGTGAACGGACTATTTGGGGGTAATATTATGGTGGCATTGATAGCCTTTTGTTAAATGAATATAGTCTAAGCGCCCTGTAGTATTAATTCGGGCACATTTAGTATTTCAGTAATATGATTATGATGCATTCAATATTATATGGGTAACTTGCAGTTGGCTGTAAATAAATACTAATTTTATACTCCTTCGTTGAGTGGTACTTTATAATATTTATACATGTAAAGGTCTGCATGTGAGAATCATATCCTCGAATATCGAGATATATGTCTGTAGTAAAGAACTTAATCCCCAGTCCTTTACATTTGGGGACTGTGAATAATCCTGGAGTTCCTTACAGTTGGGGGCTGGTGTGAAATAAAATCAGGACCTCTCGTCGCAGAAATTTTATAAGTAGAGTAAATTATAAATGGTTATTGATGTACTTAAACTTACAAATATTGTTCTAGATGTTATATTGTTGTTAATTTGACACTCATTCTATTTTAAAACATTTTTCTTCATGTGTTTTGCTCCTTGATTTGGCCTGAAGAACGGAGGTGGTTTGAAGTACCAGTACAGAGAGGACAGCGACAGCCCGAAGTTGAATCACAAGAAGGTTGGATCACGTGCAGGAATGACGAGTTAAGTTATTTGTGTTACCTCTCTAGTGTAGCTGAATCCTCCACTGTCTAGCCTCTATTTTCTTGCCTCTATTATAAATTGTTTCAATTTGACTATCATATATTTTCCTGTTTTTTTTTTCGCTAGCCTCTCAATTTTTAGGCTTCAGTCATTTTATTCTGATTTTATCGTTTCCAATTTTCGCTATAATAGCAAGAGTCTTTAAATCAAAGTATTCTAACTTCCTATTTAAATCTAATAATCTGATCATTATTTCAATTTGTATTTTTCTGTCTTGATCATTTACTTGCCTATCTATTGTATGACTAAAAATATTCTGCAAAATTATGATTGATTTTATTTTCTTATTGTATTTACAATAGAACACTATAATTATTCTTAAGGTAGTAATTTAAGGTAAAAGAAATACTAGGACTGTTATTTTAAAATTTTCTGTAAACTTAGTGTAGTAAACGTACTGAGTGCTGTGTATTATAAAGATTAGAAAGTGAAACATGGAAAAAGAAAGTGAGGCAGAGAAACAAACAAGAGAAAGACCTGAGAGGGTGGAAGAAAGAGAAATGTCCAAGCTGCAACAGATGATAAGATTAAAAGAACTGGAATTGGAGGAAAAAGAGAAAGATAGACAGGAAAGAGAGAAAGAAAGACAGGAGAAGTAGAAAGAAAGGGAACACGAAAGAGAAATGAAGGAACTTGATTTACAAATTGTCCAGGAAAAAAATAAAACGTCAAGCGCAACAACCGGAGTCACGGCCAAGAGACCAAGACTGAGCAAAGGATTCCCTGCCATGACAACCGAAGATCTACCCTGTTACCTCGACATGTTCGAAATGGGGGAGGGGGGGGGGGGTCGGCGAATTTTATTATAGAATTCACACAAGTTGTATACGAATTTATTACTTATGTTAAAAATATATCCTAATTATTTATATTTCAACCTATTTTTAGATTATTGCGCCCCCCCCCCCCTCTAGTATGTTGGCCGATTGGTGGGCTCGTAACGGGGCGATGGTATCAATACCATCCCCCCCCCCTTCATACACTTTCGAGTCGGGGGGGCGGTTCAATTTTTTTGTAGAAATCACTGCTTGCTAATAGAATATCTATATCACGTATATTTGTTATTGATTTATAACCGATCTTTATATTATGTCGTTCCCTGTTTGCCGATAATTGGGGGGGGGGGGGCGAATACCTCTACTGCTCTTCCCACCTAAACCCTTTGAGTGGGGGAGGGCGGTCCGTTTTTATGGAGAAATCATAGTTTGTGAACAAAATTAGTTTAATTAATTAATATACATTTTATATTATGTCGCTCCCTTTCTGGTATTTTGGCCGATTTGGTGGGGTTAGGGGGGGGGGGGGCGATGGATGTACTGGCCTCCCCACTATAGCCCCTTGAGTGCTGGGGGGGGGCGGTCTTATTTTTGTGGAGAATCATAGTTGGTGATCAAAATTAGTTGAATTAATGTATACATTTTATATTATGTCGCTCCCTTTCTGGTATTTTTGCCGATTCGGTGGGGGGGGGGGGGGGCGCGATTGCATGTACTGCCCTCCCCACTCTAGCCCTCTGAGTGCTGGGGGGCGGTCCTTTTTGGTGGAGAATCATAGTTTGTGAACAAAATTAGTTGAATATCTATATAATATAAACTACGTATTGATATGTGACCCATTGTATAATCTAATCTCAAATTGTATTATTAGTAAATTTAAATGAAAAAGGGTTGTACCAGGTGGGAGCGGGGGGTTACATGCAATCGCATTTCCCCCATCGGATAAATCAATACTTTTTCTTTTTGTATTATAGTTAAGAAATTACAAAATTTAACAAATCGGCCACTAATATTATTTATATATACTATAAATTAAATTCTTATATTGAGTCGCCCTATTCTTTAATGCCAAATGCAATCTTTAGCAGAAATTATTAAAGGAGCGAGGATTAATCGTTTTCACTTTACCGCCCCTCCCATTTCCAGACAGAGTTTATTTAATTTCACATGAATTTATCACAATTACTTTAAGTAAGACTTTGCATTGGAAAAGTTAGAATTCAAACTAAATTTTTCAGTATAAGAGCCATGATTGAGATGAGTTATAAACTCAAAAAATGTATTCATAGTCGCCTTTTACCAACCTTTACTCAATCTGATATTTTTCTAGTTAAATAAATTTGGGACTATAACTCACAATTTATACTTCAGTTGTATTAAATACTATTTATTAAATAATTTTTTTTCGGCGGCGATCCCCAAAGCCAAAATCTAAATATGTGGGGTATCTTATTTGCAATGTATTAAGGGTCTATAAATTCATATTAAAATAATTTTCAAGTACAACATTATTCAAAAGGTCCTTTTTTAATTGTATGAATAATGAGCTTCGAACTCCATTGATGAATAATGAGCTGTAGAAGTCAGGAGAAGGTCCTTCTGCAATGAAAAATGCAAGAAATCGCTTTTGGCGTAGGGGCTTCGCCCCGAAGTCCATTGATGAATAAAGAGCTATACTTGTCAGGAGAATGCGTTTCTCCAGTGAAGAATGCAAGAAAACGCTTTTGGCGTCGGGGCTTCGCCCCGAACCCCACAAAAGAACCTTATAGCGCTGCCCCTGTTGTTTTGTTTTTCGCCGAAGGTTGAGAAATGCTGCTCTTTTAAAATTCTCATATATATATATATATATATGTGTGTGTGTGTATGTGTGTGTGTGTACTGTACGCACGTTTATGCACAGGGTTAGGGTTTACTGGGCGTTAGGGTTAGGGTTTGGAAAAAAATCGCCCCCCCCCCCCACTCCAAAGTTCTGGATCCGCTAGTGGATGGAATAGGCCAAATTACACATTTAGCAAACAAGTTAACGAAATCAGAAGAAACAACTATGGTAATGGAGTGTACCAGAATAACCAAGGAAGGTATAGAAATGAGACAAGAAGGAACTACTCCAATCAAGCCGTGGTGCAACTGCCTGAAAGACAAGGGACTTGCAATCTGATTTATCACAATCCAGAAAGTGTGGCTAACTTCATTATGAACGATAAGTCCATTGGATCACTAAATATAGAAGAAGGAAAGCTGAATGGAAGAAAGGCGTCGATCCTGAGAGATAGCGGCTGTAGCGTTATCGCCGTAAGAGAGACACTTGTCAATGAAGAGGAAATTTTGCCAGAGAAATGCTCCTTGTGCTTAGCAGACGGGGAAGTATTTAGATACAAAACCGCAAAGGCAATGCTTGACACACCATACCTTAAAGGAGAATTCATCGTTGTGCTATTTTCTGAGCCGGTCGCTGATGTTTTAATAGGAAATGTGAAAGGTCTGTTTGTGTCAGCCGTAGAGACGAGAGGGATGAAGAACAGAGAAAGGGAAGAAACTCAAGTAAAGACTCCGATCATAGGTACAATTATAGAAGAAAATCTAGAGAAGGAACAAAAAGAAGATGAAACTCTGGAACCTCTATGGAGAAAATGCAACGACCAAACAACACAGGTAACTAAAGAAGCAAGTATTACGTTTGTCAGGAAGAAGAGTTTGCTTTACACGAGAGTTACGTCCCTTACAGAACCTAAAGTAGTGAAATCTTTTAGTTGTTCCTAAGGGCAGACGTAAATTGATACTGGAAAACGCACACAGCTCACCACTGGCAGGGCATATGTCTGTAAAGAAAACAAAACTTCGTATCTACTCTGAATTTTATTAGCCAGGAGTTGACAAAGATGTAAAACAGTAAGGTGCTGCGACCCATGTCAGAGAGCAAAAGTTCCAGGAAGAGCTAGTAAAGCAGTGCTGGGGAAGATGGACAGACAAAGTGTACCCTTTAGGGAAATCGGAAGATCCCACTAATGAGGAAAAAAACAAAAACAAATACAAACCTCAAGAAGAAACAAATCAAAACACAGGAACTCACACTCAGCGTCTGGAATATCCGCACTCTCATTGACCGTGATAAAACAAATTGTCCTGAACGTCGCAATGCTCTCGTAGCAAGAGAACTAGCCAGATACAATATAGATATTGCTGCCCTGAGTAAAACGCGACTTGCAGACGATTGACTGTAACCTGAGATGAAATCCTATTGAAAAATCAGAGCAGGAAGGACTCAATCCTCCAGTAGTGCTCTGGCAAGAAACTGGGCCGTTCGGCGTAATGCCTCGTAGCTACCATACAAGTCGAGTGACTGCTCAGACACGCCCCCCTTTGCTCACGGAGCTGGGGACACTCGTACAAGACGTGCGACACTGTTTTGACGCTCTCTCTCCACAGTGACGGCATCAGGAGTCATAGTTCTGGCGGAAACGAGCAAAGTATGCCCCAAGAGGACAATGTTCCGTCCTACACTGTGCAATGATTGCTTGTTCTGGCCACCTTAAACGCCACCACGGATCGTCGCGATCTGGGTGACGCACATGCTGCCAGACACTACATGCTCTGTGGGATTCCTCCCAGGACTTTAACCACTTCTCATAAATGAGTGCTCGGATTTCTGCCATTGCTTGTAAAAACGTGATTGGTGCTTCAAGGTGAGTGGCTGCCAAAGCTCCCATTGTAGCAAGGGCGTCTGCCGTTTCATTATCCCTCACGCCGCAATGTGAGGGCACCCACTGCATAGAAACGACAGCTCCAAAGGCTCAGCGGATGTTTTCTGCGGCGCCGACTGCCTCTTCTATTACGGGCGACCCTCCCACGCCGCTACCCACAATTAGGAGACTGCAGCGAGAGTCAGTAACTAGCACTACAGTAGTTGCGCTAGTTTCATGTTGGGTCATTCGTGCTCTAATAGTCTCGAATTCCCGAGTTATCCCTGTTAATTCAGCGTCCATGGAGCATGTAGCAAAGCCGCATTGACCAGAGAGCCGATCTGGCTCTGGCCGGTCTGGGTAGACTATAAGGCCCCATACCCGGATCTATCGGGGTCCCTCAATACTGACCTATCGGTATAGCAGAATTTGGCATCTGATTGTTAGGACTTTAATGTAGCTGATGCCAAATTTTGGAGTATTGCAGGTGTTAAGCGCCTCTTGGTGTCTCCCTCCTGCCTTATAAAGGGCAGGTTAATTTGTGGGGCTGGCAATCTCCTCCACGGAGGGCAAGTACTTATCCTTTTCATGGGAATTCTATCAGTGGAAAGTCCAGCTGATTTAGACAAATTGGCCGCAATATGCAGGAATGAACGGTTTTTAATACGGTTCCTCTCTGTCCACTGGTTAACTAATATTGTGGTGGGTAGCTTATTAGAGGGGGGCTGGACATAACTTCTTTGATGTCCTTTTACACTCGCTGACTGCTCATCCATCAGTAGCGAGCAACCAGTACCCTTGGCCACCCTAAAAGAACAGGGTGTTCACCTGGCGACTACGATGAGGTGGTACTGGAACGCCGAGAAGGACTGTTAACAGAAGACATCGCATACTATACTTTTTTTTGGATCTGCAATAAGGTGTAAATTTGCGGTGAAATCCAAATTAGTCAACAAGTAAGCAGGATTTTTAAAGGGCATAAATGACCGTCTACCCCTCACCTTAAGGCGACATGCAACTCTAATAAGCGCCTATGCCCCAACCAAGACAACATCAAGGAAACTTTCTACTTGGATCTGAACTCTGCAATAAACAAAACGCTCAAAGCAGGCAAACTCATAACAAATGCCAGGATAGGATCGGACTGGAAAACCTGGAGTAATGTTCTGGGCAGACACCGAATTGGTAACTGCAATATCAATGGTTCATTGTTATTAGAAATGTGCGCAGCCCAAAAAGCTGACTATAACAAATACTCTTTTTCAACTGCCTCACAGGAAAAAAACCCATCATGGATACATCCCAGATTCAAGCATTGGCATCAACTAGACTTCATCATTGTCAGACAGTATAACAGACAGGATGTCAAAGTCACTAAAGCAGTATGCGGAGCGGACTGTTGGACTGATCATCGCCTAATCTTATCTAAGCTGAAAATAGGCATCAAACCACCTAGACGGCCTCAAGAATGGAATCATGCAAAGCGCCTAGATGTTTATTAGCTCACAAACCCAGATATTTAACATGAGCTCATCAACAAACTAGACAGTGAAATTAAAGCCCTGCATATGAACAAGGATGTGGAAAACAGCTGTAATAAACTGAGAGACTCTGTGTACTTGGCTAAAAGTGTCCTCGGTCAGCCAAAACGCAAGCACCAAGATTGGTTTGACAAAAACAACGTGCCAATCGAACAGCTTTTAACACACAAGCAACATTTCTTTAAGGCCTTTCTGTGTAATCCAGCCTTCCGCCAGAGAACACTACACTAATGAAGAAGTCATGTTTTAACAAAAAGGCAGAAGAAATCCAGTCCTACGTTGAAAGGAAAAATGCAAAAGTGTCTTTAATTCAATCAAAGCTTTTAATGTCCTCGGCAAAATGGCCCACCTCCCACATTCAGTGCTGATGGAAACAAACTTCTCACAGACAAGGAGGAAATACTTGTTTTCTGGGATCAACTTTTCAGTACCGTCCTCAAGCATTAGCGCCGAAGCCATCGCTCGCCTGGAACAAGTCCCAATAAACCATTCATTCGCTGGCCCTCCCTGGCCCAATGAAGTGATGACTGCAATATCCAACCTCTCAAATGGTATGACACAGGGACTCCATCTCTGCTGAAATATACTCACTTCGTAGTTCAGAGCTGACAGCTAAATTAACAGATGATGTGGGATCAAAAGTAACCCCAAGATTTCAAATATGCATTCATCATCTCAACAGGAGAAAGGAAAATATGCAGTTATGTTCTAGCCTTCGTAACATATCCCTCCAATGCACTGCAGGCAGGAGTCTGGCTAGAATGCTATTGAATAGACTACAACACCACCTAGAAACTGGCCTACTTTCGGAGAGTCAATGCGGCTTTAGGCAAAGTAGAGGCACAGTTGACATGATCTTTGCAGTTCGCCAACTCAAGGAGCTAAATTCAAATTTCTATACTGCATTCATAGATTTGAATAAAGCTTTTGATAACTTCCGTCATGAAGGCCTTTGGCAAGTCAAGTCCAAATTTGGCTGCCCGGATCAATTCATAACAATGGTGCGCCTATTCCATAATGACATGCAAGCAAGAGTTCAAGACAACGGAGACTACTCCAAGCCTTTTCCTGTCTCAAATGGCGTGAAGCAGGGCTGTGTGCTGGCTCTTACGCTTTTCAGCATAATGTTCACTGCTATGCTGAAAGAGTCCTTTCGCACAGAAAGCATTGGATTTGGTCTATAGTGTTATAACCCTACTCGCGACGCAAAAGGGTTAACTGTGTGTGATCAGCTGACATTTGTGACACAGGTCAGCAATACAGTTTAGCGTGCAATATTGAATGGCAAAGGAACAGTACTGGCATGAACTTTGCACGTGAATAGCGCCCGTGGTATGGTCATCTGATCACAAGCCTGCGCAGACCAGAGACAGTGTGTAGGATAGCGGCAGTTCAAGACCGGAGAGCGTTGAGATAGGGACTGTTAGTCAGCCATGAAGTCGGTCCTGGTGCAGTCCTCCAGCGAAACGTACGAGTCCAGTAAGAGACAGAGTTATGAGTTTAGTACAGTTATATACGGTCTAACGTTGGTGGCAGTTGATTGTGTTGCCAATCGTGTTGTATTGGCTGTTTGATTTGACCATTATTAAAGTGCCAGATTATTTGGAGCCTTGTTGTCAAGTTCTTGATGTATTGTATTGTGTTTAGCAGTGTTTACAGAAGGCCTGAGTATGAGAGAATCGTAACAATAGTATCGCACTCATGCACGTGTTTTTAATGCTCAAAGGCTTAAGGCAAGAATCAAAGTAATATATGACTGCATCAGAGATCTGCTATTTGCAGATGACTGTGCCCTAAATGACCTGTCCCTCTTCGTCGATGCCTGCAAAAATTTTGACCTCATCGTAAATGTAAAAAGGACAGAAGTGTTGTATCAACCTTCTCCGAATAAATCAGTCACAGAACCAGACATTCTTATGGATGGCCAGAAACTAGCAAATGTTAAAAAATGTGTCTATCTGGGAAGCACCATATCAGCAAATGTCAACCTGGATGATGAGGTAGACTTCCGTGTTGCTCGTGCTAGTCCTGAGTCCTGCTTTTGGCAGACTTTAAGGACAAGTTATGCAACAAAGAGGTCTCAGCATATCCACAAAACTGAAAGTCTACAGTAGTGTAGTGCTTCCGTCACTCTTATCTGCATCAGAGTCCTGGAACCTTATTATTCCCGTCACATCAAAAAGATAAACACCTTCCACCTACGATGTCAAGAAAAATTCATAAGGTGCATTGGTCTGACCACATACCAAATACTGAAATCCAACAGTTGTGCAACATGAACAAGATCAATGCCACAGTAAAAAGATCCCGATTTCGATGAGCGGGACATGTAGTCCGCATCCCAAACGACTTCTGTACTGGGAGCTGTGTGTAGGAAAGCGCTTTCAGGGGGTCAATACAAGCGCTATAAATACACCCTCAAGAGCTCCTTCAAGGAGTGTAATATTGACATTGACATTCACGGCTGGGAAGCAGTAGCTCTCGTTCGCTTCTTATGGCGTGAAGCTGTTATTATTAAAGTCACGTATTATGAAGTAAGAAAAATGCCCAGCGTGAAATTGCGCCGAACCATCAAAAAGCTAGAGAAAAAGCAGGCCTATCTGCAACTGAACAAACCTACCAATGCCACGTTTGCGGCTGGCTTTTCAAAGCGAGAATTGGACTTCGAGTCCATAGGATATGGTAAATGTGCCATATTTGCTGGGTCATCAAAGATAGATCAGAAGCAGGCACGCTAACAAACAAACATACAACGAAAAATATACAATAATTAATAATTTACCAGATGTTTATTTACATAATAATGCGAAGAAACATAAAAGGGGGAGGGGCGTATCATATCTATTAGTAATTTTTTTTTGCACGTTATGAGAGAGAGTGTGCCACTTTGTCATCGAACTTATCTGAGTTCGCTGTAGACGTTGTAGCTGACTGTGCTCCTGGGTGGAGGTCTTGCAGCTGGAAGTGGCGCTCTAGCGGATAGACTGTCCCGATGACTCAGTATTTGTGGAGTCTTAATCCAAAGTCAGGGGGGTCGAATGTGGGCACAGTAGTGCGGGTGGCTGGCTAATGTAGGCACGAAGTGTACTGCAGGCAGAGCTGACCTATCGTGGGCAATATTAACAGGAGCGGTAAGTTGCGATTGTTGTATCAAGTACTAGGATGTAGAAATGCTCTCGAATAGGCAAGTACTAATAGGCAGTATCGAGTGGGGAAGTAGGCATCAAGTACTAGGACATAGGCATCAAGTAGTACCGAGTAAAATTATGGCTTTTATGTAGCGCTACTTTAATGCTTATAGAACGCTCAGAGCTCTATGGTCCAATTTCATGTGTGGACCAGTGAGTGGGGAGTGGTATCTGTGAGGTTTCGGTGCTGCCTTTAGGCGCTCAGTAAACACAACTATGCTCGAGTCGGGTTTCGAACATGGAACCCCCTTCATAGGTAGCTAAGCCAAGTTCAAAGGTACGTAATTTAAAATACTAGGACTTAGGCTATACTCTCAAGTACTATGAAGTATCAAACAGGCAGAAACATTAGGGAGGCACCAGGTATTCCAATAGAATTAAGGAGGATGAATTATAGAGTCCGGGCTCGACTGTCAGCGAGCTGGAGTAATGACGAATAGTGTCGATTTCTGAATTAGTGGAGTTTAGAAAGGTCTGGAAGAGATAGAAATTAAAGATTCTTCTCCACGTGGGTAAATCAACTCAATAGGATTCAAAGTCGCACCTCATCATCATCATCATCAAACTCCATTAGAATGAGGGCTCGAGAGGCTCAAATCCTCTCTTGCAAAAGCCCTGGACAGAAACCCTGCTGTCTTGCGTAGTGCATAAATGTCGCCATACAGGTCGAGAATTTTGTGTTTCCCAGACCTGTCGAGACGGAGATCAGCAAGTCTGGGGCAGTCAAACAGAATATGAGGCACAGTTTCCTCTTCTTCCCCACAGCGGGGGCACCGTGAATCAAAATTTGGCCATAGCCGCGAGAAATATGAGCCAAGAGGACAGTGACCTGTCCTGCAATGTGCTATAATAGCTTGCTCAGGCCTGGACAGCCTCCACCACAGGGAAGTGCCGTCAGGGTGCCTCATGCGCTCCCAGACTCCACGGGCTTTTTGGGACTTGTCCCAGCACTCAAACCGCTTTTCCATTTCTGTTTTTTGTATTATAGCAAGGGCTTGATGAAAGCTTACAGCCTCATCAGTGGGTGGAATTTGCACTCCCTGGTGGGCCAAAGAGTCTGCAATTGTGTTGCCAGTCACACCTATGTGACTCGGTACCCACTGCATAATTACAGGGGTGCCATAGCGTTGTTTAATGTTATGTGAAGCCATGATGACAGTGTTGATATTGGGGGGCACGGTCCGGGGCTTTGCAAAGCCTGTAGTACTGATTTTGAGTCAGTGACCACAACAATCTGTGTTGCGCTCAAATGTCCCTCGCCGAGTTGAGAGTCAATGACTTTTAAGGCTTCACAGACTGCCATGATCTCCGCATCAAAACTGCAAACACTACCACATGGTCCAAAGATTTTGACTGTGTAAGAGCCAAGAAAGTCGATGTAGACTCCATAGCCTGCTCTTCCAGAATCTTTTGATGCCGACCCATCAGTGTATGCAAAAATAGCACTGGGCTTGAAGGTATTAATGGTCTCCAGAGCTAGGATTTGAAGGTCGTTAGATGAACGGCTTTGCTTAGTGGCATTAGGGTCTACTAATTTCAAGCGTATGTCTGGAGTCGTTGGGCGACACCAAGGGGGAAGGGAATGAAAGCGTTGAATGTTTTGTCGGTTGGTGGAGAGGCCAGCTTCATCTGATAGTCTAGTGGCATGATGCATAAAAGACTGCATCTGGATACGTCTTCTGCATCTCCAACCATCCACTAGTTTTCTAGCTGGGAGGTATTCATCCAACCTTTTATACCGCTCATAGCAGGTCAGTACTGACCTTTCCCTCCTAAGGTTTAGTGGACCTATATTAGCCATTATTTCAGCCGCATTTACTGGACTTGTCCTAAAGGTTCCACAGACAAATCTTAGTGCTTGGGATTGTATTTTATCAAGTTGTTCAAGAGCAGTCCTAGAGCCATAAATTTGCACAGGTAGGCTGTAGTCTATCTGTGATCGGACTGCTCCTAAATACAGGGATCGGAGCATGTCTGCTCGGGCTCCCCACTTCGTGGATGCCAGCTTCCGCACAATGCAAAGTTTCCTTGAGGCCTTTCTTACAACATCCTGGATGTGCTCACACATTTTTAGTTTGCGATCTAAAGTTACACCAAGGTACTTGGGTAGCTTTTCCATGCTGAGAGCCACTCCGTTGAGGGAGAGCTGGAAAGGTTGCCCGAGAATGCCAGTCCCGAGCGTGAACAGAGAATAGACCGTCTTGGAAGTGTTTATTTCTAGCCTTCATTTTTGTGTGTATGAGCAGAGCGTATGGAGATCTTCTAGTAACACTTTTTGTATAGAGGTTGCGCTCCTTCCGGATTTCCAAAGGACAATATCATCAGCATATAGCAGCTTTTGGCATTTCAGCTGAGCCGGTAGGTCATTTATGAAGGCCTTGAAAAGGGCGCATGACAGGACGGAGCCCTGGGGGAGGCCATGCTCGAGGGTCATTTCCCCTGAGACTTCTCCGTACATCTTTGTTCTTATTGTACGCTCTTGTAGGAAGTCTCTAATCCAGTAATATATCCGTCCCCGCACCCCCACGGCTCTTATCTTATGAAGCAAACCAGGCCGCCATACTTTATCATATGCCAATTTAAGTCAATGAAGACTGCGTATGTGCTTTCGGTCCTTTGGAATCCATCTGCTACGCTCTGCACAAAAATGTTGACTTGGTCTATAGCGGACATTCCAGCCCTGAAACCAGCCTGTTCTGGAGCTATAAGACGGGCACTCTCAAGGTACCAAACCAGACGCTCATTTACCATTTTTTCAGCCATCTTTCCCACACATGATGTGAGTGAGATGGGCCTGTAGCCCTCAGCAGTAGAAGCATATTTTCCCTTTTTTTTATATAGGAATAACGGTGGCACCTTTCCAGGCCCTGGGCAGATGACCATCTGCCCAGGTTCTATTTACGAATGCCAAGAGCACGGCCCTTCCTTTCCTACATGCTTAAGCATTTCGGGGGTGATACCATCCGGCCCGGGAGCCTTTTTAAGCTGGCTTTTCCTTATGGCAGCATTAAGCTCGCCTATCGAGAAGGGGGAGTTCATCGTTCCCTCAGCACTTTCGGTCTGTGGTTCCTTTCGGTCTTTTTTTCATCAGCTTTGCGAGCTTTATCAATGGCTTTGGACATTGGGGACTTCTTGGCAGCCTTGTTGATTTTAGCAAAATATTTATTCAACAAGGTGGCAATTTTCTTCTTTGATGAAATGGTTACCCCACTGGGTGAAGATAATGGGGTTGCTGTTTTCGTACGCCCAGCATTTTCGAGATTGCTCAGAAGACTCCAAGCCTTAGAGCTATCCCTTAGGTTTAACCTTGCACAGGTGTTGGTCCAACGTTCTCGTTTTTCCCTGTTCACAGACGCTTTGACTAGTAGGCTGAGTCTGTTGTATTTCTGCCAGAGTGATGGATTGTTTGGGTTCTTTTGGACCTTTTTGTATGCCCTTCTCCGAGCCATAACAAGTTTGTTAATTTCAGCTGTCCAAAAGTTTTTTAATTTTTGACAAGGATAAGTTCGAGGAATAAACTTTTTAGCCATGCCCAGGATAGCTGTTGTTATTTGACGGTACACAAGGTCGACAGAGCTAGACTCTACATGGATTTTTTCAAGGGCATTGTCGACAGCTGTCTCGTATCCTTTACAATTAGCCTTACTATAGCACCACTTTCGTTGTTCTTTAGTGGTCTTGGTGTTCATTTTAGAAAGAGTGGCAGTCAGTAATATTGGAAGGTGGTCACTACCAATATCGCCTAGTACTTGATAAGTTATGACAAATTCCAAGTTAGAATAGACTAAAGAAAGATCTGGTCGTGATAGTGAACCATTGCTAGCATGCAGAAGAGTAGGAGGAGAGTGTTTATTTTGCAAAAGAAAAAGGTTAGTAGAATTGCACAGGTCATGAACTTTTTTACCAGACTGATCAGTGTCATAACCCCAGGAAGGTGAATGGGCATTTAGATCTCCAGCTATGATAGTGTCTACAGTTATTGTCTCTCTGACATCTAAAGCCAGTTCTTGTTTTGGTGGATTATAAACATTGATGCAATTGAAGCGTCTATTATTTTTCCAAATTTCTAATACCAAAGTGTCTGTCCTACCCTGACTCAAGTCTGTGGACACTTTCTTGGCGACCAGAGCATTAGCCACCAATGTAACCAGGCCTCGGCAATCCCCAGAGGAGCAGCGGAAAACAGAGTACCCGGGTATTGAGACACTTCTTTTTTCACCGATCAGGCATTCTTGTAGTAAGGCAACATCCACACACTCTGTGGAGCAGGTTAGTTATTTCAAGTGTCTTTGGAATAAGTCCTCGGACGTTTCATTGAAGAACTTTGAAAGTTTTAGCATCAGATTTGGAAATTTGGGGATCATGTTGCTTTATCTGTCCACCTAAATTAGTGTGGGGGATACTTACTTTCCCAGTATGAAGTGTTGGTGTTGGGTTAATTTTTCCTGAGACTTTTGGTTTTTTAATTGTAGTGTTTGTTTGGGGGAAAAAGGATGTTATCAGGGTTTGTGTGTTGGGAAGAACGGTAGCACTTTTTTCACAACGTGGCCCATTCTCCCTATGTACCAACGTTGCGAAGCGATTAGTAGCACATTTTTCGATGCCGGGCCTACTGCCCTTTACCTGGCCAGCGGAGCCTGTTAGGGTCTGCTCAGACCCGCTTTTCTTTGTAATTTTACTCGACATTGGTATGGGTTCCTCCAGGGGGAGGAGATTTGGGTTGCCCCTTAGAGCGAGCAGTGAAAAACAGTCCAGACATGAACATCGAACTATGAATCGATCGAAAGATCAGTTAATTCAACCACTCGCTCGTATGGGCAGGGTTTAATCCACGAAAGTCGCATCTAGAAATGTCAAGAGGCGTGTTGACACAATTATCTCCTTGATCAAAGAGAGATGGGGGTAGGGGCGGAGAAAAGAGAACAGCAAAGAATGAAGTATGTCCGGAAGTGCGGGGTGGGGTAGGTTTGCCTGGCAATGACCAAGTGGTGTCAACCACGACAGCCGGCCACCTGGCGCCCATCACCAGCGCCCGTACTAGGACTTTTGTCTTTCCCCGCGTCAAGGGGAGACAAGCGAAGGGTTGTGGCAACGTGGTCGCCAAGGTGATAGAGAAGAGACAAAGGTGGAGTTTGATGGTAAATTTGGACCTAGAAAGGGGACATAATTATGATAAAATTAATAAATAGTAATTAAAGTTGTGATAAAATTGAGTGACACTGTAAGCAAGCTTTTTGGGCTGCAACAGTTTTATTAATTGTAATCGTTTATTTGACCCTTTTGAATGTAGCGAAATGACAATAGATCTAGAATCTAGATTTTCAACGCTATTAGGATTTAGTGTTTTTTGTTGTTGTTTGTTGATATTTTTTTAATAGTGCTACAAAATACCATTCCTTGCTCTCTTCCTTTCTCTCTCGAACAACAAAACGGAAAAGACTCTAGATCTATAGAAATCAACAGAGGACACGTTTTAGAAATACTTGAAATAAAATACAAAGGTTCCATAGAATTGGCGGTGCGGCAGTCATGCTACGTATCTGTCAAAAAGCATTCTCAGTGAGCACCTACTAGTTCATGCTTATAGCATGCTCAGAGCGCTTTTTGGTCCAATCTCATTTGTGAACCAGTGGGGGGGGGGGGGAGGGGGTATCTAGGAGCTGGTTTTCCGTGCTGCCTTTAGGCGCTCAGTAAACACAACTCTGCCCGAGTCGGGTGTCGAACCTAGAGCCCCCTTCTAAGTAGCCAAGCCAAGTTCAAGCGCACTTGCTCTCTCGACCACGCTTCCCACTTGTGTACAAAATTTAATGC